>LPNM01000009.1:440416-471298 GCA_001747045.1 Hanseniaspora osmophila | reverse complement strand
TGCCGACTTTCTTGGACTGTGTAAGGCCTTGATTACGTAACTACAGGCTACACAGTTTTCAAATTAATAWTTATAATTCGAATTCCAAAGCAAACAGTCCGAGCTTTTTCATTCACTWAGTGAATGAAAAATCAAAATGTCTCTGGTAACATAGACCAATGTTTAAACAGCTCTGTAGTTTTAAACTTTTGAAAACTTTTCCAAATAAGGTCTACAACACTCAAACCAAAAAGGTAAGAGGAATTGCAACACAAGCAACCGAAAATATATCAAAAAAAATGGCGCCAATTGTAAAACATTACGACTATTTGGTCATTGGAGGTGGATCTGGAGGTGTGGCATCTTCGAGAAGAGCGGCTTCTTATGGGGCAAAAACCTTGTTGATTGAAGGGAAAGCTATGGGAGGCACCTGTGTCAACGTTGGGTGTGTCCCAAAAAAGGTGATGTGGAACGCATCTGATTTGGCCACAAGAGTTCAACAAGCCAACGAATACGGGTTGTACAGACAATTCCCATTAAATAAAGAAAATCTAACTTTTGACTGGGCTTATTTCAAAGAGAAAAGAGACGCATATGTCCATAGATTGAATGGTATCTATGAAAGAAATTTGAAGAAAGAAGGTGTTGATTTTCTGTACGGGTGGGCCAAATTTAACAAAGACGGCCAAGTAGAGGTTACACACAGYGAAGACCCTTCCRCCGTTTCTACCTTTACTGCAGACAAGATATTGATCGCCACTGGGGGCCAGGCTATTTTACCGGAAAAAGTTCCTGGGTACGAGCATGGGATCGATTCAGACGGGTTTTTCAAATTGACGAGACAACCTAAGAAAGTTGTTGTTGTTGGTGCAGGATACATTGGGGTTGAGCTTGCTGGTGTTTTCCATGGACTGGGGTCTGAAACCCACTTGGTTATCAGAGGTGAAACGGTTTTAAGAAAATTTGATGAAATTATTCAAGAATGTATCACCGAACACTATATCAGTGAGGGATTAACTATTCACAAAACCTCCCAAGTCATCAAAGTTGAAAAGAACGAAAGCARTGGGAAATTGACCGTCCACATGGACACCGGGATCATCTTGGAGGACGTTGACGACTTGGTTTGGACCATTGGTAGAAAATCGTTGCTGGGCATTGGCTTGGAAAACGTTGGGGTTAAATTAAACAGTCATGACCAAATTACTGTTGATGAATACCAAAGAACCAATGTCGAAAACGTGTATTCTCTTGGTGACGTTGTTGGCAAAGTCGAATTGACTCCTGTGGCCATTGCAGCTGGTAGAAAACTGTCAAACAGACTATTTGGTCCTGAAAAATTCAAAAATCAAAAACAAGATTACGAAAATGTTCCAAGTGCCATTTTTTCGCACCCTGAATGTGGGGCAATTGGCTTAACCGAGTTAGAAGCTGTTGCCAAGTACGGGAAAGAAAACGTCAAAGCGTACACCTCGAAGTTCACCGGAATGTACTACGCCATGTTGGAACACAAATCGCCAACCAGATACAAGTTGGTTTGTGTTGGTGAAGATGAAAAAGTTGTTGGTCTTCATTTGATYGGTGARTGCTCATCAGAAATCTTGCAAGGTTTCGGGGTGGCTGTCAAAATGGGYGCTACAAAAGAGGATTTTGATTCATGCGTTGCTATTCATCCAACTTCTGCTGAAGAAATCGTCACTCTTCGTTGAGTGCGGGATTGCCGGTGATTCAGTTTTTCTCGGTCACTTTCAGACAYGTCATTGCAAAAGCAACCAATAAAAGTATATGGTGTTCAATAAATAAAAGTGTTTAGCTTTCCTTAATATGTATATATGTGYATACCATGTACGTAGGTATAAGATGAAGCGAACATCTCGATATTTTCATAATAATTTTTATTACTATAGCTCTTTTTAGAATTTAAATTAGATACATCCAAAAATACATATTTAGGTAAATATATAAACTAAAAAAAGACACCAATATCTTGTATGTGTGTATGTAGGAAAGTGGGTTGGAGGAGAATACAGAGGAAAACTTAARATTTTATGTTTTTTATAAAATTTAAGCTTTCAAAGAAGAAGCTCTTCTCTTTCTGATTTCAGCTTTTTCTTGTTTTCTTTCAGACAATCTTTTAGCCAACAATTGAGAGTATTCAGCAGCAGCTTCTCTTTGAGCTTGAGCGTTTTTGATTTTCAAAGCTTTTTGAGCTCTTTTTCTTTGCAATCTTTGTGGAGTGACCAATCTTTGGATCTTTGGAGCTTTGGTGTAAGTTTTGTCACCTTTGGTAACTTCTCTTCTGATGACAAAGTCTCTGACATCATCTTCTTTGGACAAACCAAAGAATTTTCTGATGTGGTTAGCTCTTTTTGGACCCAATCTTTTTGGAACAACAGTGTCGGTGACACCTTCCAATTCTTGTTCACCTCTTTTGACGATGACCAAAGACAAGACAGCCAAGTCGTTACCGACAATAGCACCTCTGACAGATTTTCTTTTTCTTTCACCGGATCTTCTTGGTCTGTAACAAGAGACGTTTTTACCCATCAACAATTTGATTCTGTTTGGGATCAAAACACCTTGTTTCATTGGGAAACCTTGTTTGTCGTTACCACCGGAGATTTTGAAAACGTAACCTTTGAATTCGTCACCGACGTATTCACCGTCAACTTCTTGACCAATTCTTTTGTCGTAGAAACATCTAACACGGTGTTCATCATCGATTTCGACAATTTTTTGGGAACCGTTAACTGGGTAGGCAATGTTCAACTGTTGTAAATATGTTATTGCATTGCTGTTTTATCAAAGCTGAGCAAGTTTTGCTTTGTTCATTTATTGAAACAAGCAAAAAGAGCTCTCTTTAAAAAAAAATAAAAGTATAATACAAAAATTATTGTTAGTAAGGAGAGGTTCATATTTTGAACGATAAAGAACATGGAAAAATAGAAGCTCTTTGTTGAAAGCAGTGTTCCATCATAGGCGGTTCTTGCAACAAACTGGCTTAGGGTATGGTCTGATTGTTTGATTGTTTGAGTCATGTYCATTAGTAGATAAAACAACGTGCTTGTTGTGTCGTACACCAAGTCTGTTGTGCGGCTATTTGATAGTGCAATRTTGAAGCACATGTGTTGGATACCATGAAAATAAACATAATCCCTTCGAGTGTYTATTTTCAAKTTCAAGCTTTTAGCTTTATATTTTTTCGTAGATAATGTGTTCATGATGGTATCCGTGCRTAGTATTTTTTTTTTCTTATTTTCAATATAWTTTRCTGAAATATGAATTATGGGCAACAGAGACCTTAGAGGTTTAATGCACAATATCAAGCAGGTGGCCTATGGTTGTGCTTTYTTGTAAAACTCCAAAAATACCCCGTGTCTTCGARAAATCTAACTAGCTTATTTGAATATACATCCAACCCGTTGCTTTTAGCTACCATTCATTGTACTCGTAYCACTTGTTTCACGCCATAAGGCCCTTTAGCCWTTTGTTTTTTTTGTTTTGTTCCATGTTCTTTATCCTTTCTTCATTAACATCTTCAATCGACGGCATTGCGTAGGTGCTGTGTAACATACCTTCATTCTGTGCGATCCTGTTTTATCTGGGTTTTCAAGCTTTTCCTATTTTTCTAAGATGTGATCTTACTGTTAAGAAGTTGATAGCCAATATGCTGAAACGAAAAAATAATTGCATTCACGCACGGCCTAAGAATGACGCTGCCAAATCCTWGTAAATATGCTCACGAACAGGCAAGGACAATATAGAGAAACAGAAGAAGAAATCACTGTGTGAACTATCTCGAAAATAGCCTACAAGATGTGAAATTTCCAAATACGTTTACTATCCAAAAGATGTAGTATCTCTGTACCTACCATTCAWARTTGTAAAAGTGAAAAATTCAAGAAAAAGAAGCTGAACAAAAAAGAAATGTTGGAGAACCATGGGACTTCCAGTTCTTACAGCAAAAATAAACGTCGCGCGTCGCAAAAAACATGTGAGCTTTTTGRAGARAACAAAGATGTTTCGTTCAAGGTGACCWTTAATAAYACYWTRATYTTTGATAGAAACTKCTGTAGAAAGAWTGTYTCCCTATGCCAAACCTATTTTTTTTTTGACAGATTGGGCCTAAGAGCTAGATGTTTGGCTCTACGTAGGCAAAGCAAGAAMRCTTAKAGATGCTGTCTTGGGCCGACAAAAAYTAATTTAGGCAGCTTYTTTAGGCCTTAAAAAAATTAGTTTGAGCTTAAAAGGTGTGTATAGACAAAGTGGTGCATGCTGATCTAAAAGAAAGGAGCTCCATGAAGAAACAACAAGCAAGCTTTTTTTTTACCAGTATATATACCATTCATWACTATTTGGAAGTGCTACTGTCAAACGAAGTAACTTTTTGTTYTTGATTGCTCAAGTTCCGTCGGCCCTTCATATACCATGCTACTCTCTAGCTTCAGTCCTGTGTTTGATCATGTGATATAAAAACGACGCTTGTTTGACTTTCCTTACTCGCTCGTTGTTTTTTTTTTTTTTTTTTCAGCAATATTAATTTGTTTTCCAAAAAAGCATGACTTTTTTGATTTAGAGATAATTATGAAATAATGTATGGGTGTAGACTAAAAGTCACAAAAATTGTAGTTTTAAAGCTTAAAATTTATAAAAAAGGAAAGTACTTAATGGTCAATCATCTGATCTTAGCTAACGTTTTTTTGTTTCCAGGTAATGATATTATCACAAGATGTTACGTAACCTTTGCTAATGAAGAAATCATCAGCTATCACAATGAAATAGTTTACTGTTTTTCAGCCTATTTTATTGAAAGTTTTTAATAGGCCCTAGATAGCAAAAAWTATTATATTATATTTACATATGCAAATACTGCATACAAAAAAAAAATGAAAAAAAAATAYAAAGTGTTTAAAAAAAACCCATAAAGTTGCTTTGAACATCAGACMTCACTCCTGCTTGTTTTCCTTGTCTTTGTCAGTGGTTGGAGCATCTTTGGATAGAACAAAGTCACCAGCAGTAGATGTTTTCTTGTCTGGGTSTGCGCCGCTGGCATTGGGTTTTTCCACGTGTGTATTGTTCATGTTTGCAGTGGAAAGAGTAGGGTAGTCGTTGTGGCTCACGTTTGCAGCGTTTGCACTGGCAATTGAAGCTTGTCCATTATTTCTGTTGTTGTGGAGTAGCCCCGAAAGCGTGTTTGCTTGAGCGGTGGGAAATCCGGTGTTGGATGGCAATGCAGAAGGAGGTTGACCCCAATCTTGGAAAAGGTAGTTCATGGGCGAAAAGACTGCACTAAGGCCGCCTCCATTGGCATTGAGACCCGCACCATTTTGATCAACGTTTACAGTATCGGGATTCCCAACTGATGTAGGAGCAGTGTTGGAGCTGGCGTCCATTGCGGTGTTTATATGCGGAAGGTGTGGTTTGAATGCATATGGATTTGCGCTGTCAAAGTTTTTGTTGTGCTGGAAGCTGCCACCGTTTTTGGTGTTACCCGTTTTGATATTTGGTCTTTCGGGAAAAGACTGATCGCCAATTAGGGTTTTTGTGGTGGCTGACAATGGCTGATTCTCACTATTACTATAACTGGTGCTCTCCAAACTTGTTGAGGATGTGTTGACAGTTAAAGAAGGCTTTTTGGTATGAACTTGTTTACCCATCTTTTTCTCTTTGATTATTTCATCAGCAGAATTTGCGGAATGAGGATCTGTGGTGGTGTTGTTGATGTTGGTGTCGGTGTTCTTATTACTGATATTCGCATTGAGTTGAGCACCATTTGCATTCGCGTAGGCTCCTGGTCCTACCAACGGCGTGGCAAAATATTGTTGAAACGAAGGAGAGATCATTGCGGATTGCGGCATGTAATTTGTAGGGATGTTGGAGTTTGCTGCAGAAGAAGGGAAAGCGCTGTTGCCATTGTTGTTACCATTCTGCACAGACATATTGAAAAAATTGTTCCCTCTTACGCGAGTTGCTGCTGGATTGAAGGAAGGCTGTTTTGAAGAAAAGGGTATGCTGGAAACATTGGGTAGCTTTGTCGCAGAGTCAAACAAAAGTGGAGACGGCAAAGCCGATGATACTGGTGTTTTGTGTGAATTAGCATGGACGGAGATTCCGTAGTTCACGCCTGGGTAAGGTCTATTTGTGCCACCCGCGTTGGCATCAGCGACATGGTTTCCAGATACATTAGCATTTTCGGTTGTGCTTTCGTCCAAATTGGCGTTTGATTCCGCAATGGAGCCACTCACACCAATATTCTCTGTCGTCGAGGAATCTGAGCTTTGCAGGTCTCTTCCTGTGTTTGGAATCTCCACTCGTAGTTGCGGTCTAGAAGATGGGTATAAATTATTTTGGTCTTTCAATTTTGATGCACTTAATTTTCTTGAATTTTTAATGTCTTCATTGACTCCTGTTGTGACATCGTTAGAAGTATTAAAAGTCGTGTTTTTTGGTGTCAGTAGATTACCCTTGCCAAAAGGTCTTGCCATCAAATTATCTCCACCAATCAACAACGCAGGTGTTGTTGGAGTTCTGTTGCCCCTCAGCATACCGGTGTTTGCAAGAAAACTGGAAGAATCCAAACGACTTACGAGTGTGTTGTTTGCATTTGGTGCAAACAAATTTGGTTTAGATACATCTGTTTCCGTGTTGTTCACATTAAGAGATCCTGTACGCAAAGAGGTTGCTGTGTTTGCAGTTGCTGATCCCGGATACAAAAATGGTTTCCCCGAATACCCACTAAGAGATTGGTATTGATGTTGGCCTTGTTGGTGATATGCAGGAACAGTGATTGTTTGTGAACCAAGATAAGCCGGGTTTTGGTGTGCAGTATTTGTTGGAAAGGAAGGCACTGCTGACACGGGAGGCACTGTGTGTCGCTGTTGGTTTGGTGTTGTGTCGTTACTTTTGGAAAGCGTTGTTGAGTACATTTGTTGAAACTGCTGAACCATTTTGCTGTCCAGTTTTTTTTCGCCGGTCTTTATTCGAAGCTGTTTTTTGTTTTGTGTTTTGTTACTACTTTTGATATTACTCTTTGTTTTCAAAACTGTTTCTTGTTCATCTGCACTAGTGTTAGTGGAGCCTCCAGAGTTTTTGGTGGATTTTCTAGGGTTTTTACCTTGAGAAACTGGATTGGACAATTTCCTTTTTTTATTAGTATTTGATGATACCTGATCTTGTAGCATAGTTGCTTGTCTTTTTGTGAGTTTTTTGGTGTTTCCCATTTTGGAATCAATTTTACCGAGCTGGTCAAGGGTGTATTCTTCTACCTCTTCCCCTTCCTCTTTCTCCTCCTCTTCCCCTTCCTCTTCCTCCTCCTCCTCCTCTCCTTCTTCTCCTTCGCCTTCTTTCTCATCTTCTGGTCCTTCTTCATCCTCCTCCCTCGCTTCTACATCAATATGATCAGTATGTTCCTGAATTGCTTCTTGCCCAACTTTCTTTTTAGGTTTCCGGTTTTTAAATTTTCCTGGACTCAATTGAACGTCTATGAATTTTTTTTTAACAAATCCATCTCCATAATCACAAGGATCTTTTACATGATGTTGTAAATCTTTTCTTTGGTATGTATTTATGAGTTGTGGTGTTTCCACTGAGGAATACTCGTAAAACTGTTTGTTGGTTCCCAATATAATAACTGCAATATCTACATTGCACAAAACGGCCAATTCGTGAGCTTTTTTGAAAAGACCCGCTTTCCTCTTGATAAACGTAACCGTTCTGTTTCTTTCGTTTGTGATTGGTTCAATATCAATCTTTCTTCTACCCA
The DNA here is from genome assembly GCA_001747045.1 of Hanseniaspora osmophila. Taxonomy (NCBI): domain Eukaryota; kingdom Fungi; phylum Ascomycota; class Saccharomycetes; order Saccharomycodales; family Saccharomycodaceae; genus Hanseniaspora; species Hanseniaspora osmophila. The sequence continues at coordinate 463,557 of LPNM01000009.1, read as the reverse complement.
TACTTGCTTGTTTGCTGACTTGGAATACTTTGGCAATAAAAGCAGAGAAAAAAAAAAAAAAGGAATAACTTTTAGCTAATCTCTTGTCTTTGAGGAGGGGTGTGTGTGTGCGTATGTGTTATCGGTAATCTATCCTTGGTATTTTTTTTATTTTTTTTTTCAATGAATAGAGGAAAGAATTCTTTAAGAGAAGACCCGTGTTCTATAAATAACAGCTTATATTATTTCACTAATTCTGATCTAAGGTTGGCTTTATTCTAATCAAAAACAACAACAACAACAACAACAACAACAACAAAAGCTTAGCAAAAACAAAGTTTATAACATCTAACAGGGTTCTTGTTCTAATTCGAGCAGATGGAAGTTAAATTTGGGACCTTTATTTGCGAACTTCTAAATATAAATTCAATTTTTTGTGTATTTTTTGTGTATTTTTTTTTTTTTTTTGTTTTCTTCTTCTCTCGTTTTCTGTCTTACTGCTTTTCTTTTTTCTATGCAATTTTTTTTTTACTGTTCAAATTTTTTTGTTCTTCGTTTTTTCTTTCTGCTTTACTTTACTATGCTTTGCTATGCTTTACTATGCTTTGCTTTGCTTTGCTTTACCTTTCCCGCTAATTTAATCAAGCGCATTCCCCGTTTTGCTTCTATTTTTGAAAATATTACCACATCTTTTTAAATTTTTTTTTTTTAGTAACGGTAAAATAAAAGTTATTAAAGTTTGTGTATGTATGTGTGTAGAAACAAATTGCCAATGTTTACTTCATACAGCAGATTATCTTGATAAAAAGGAAAGTAATACCAAGCTTTATGTTGTTCCTAGCAGTCGTTTCTAGACATGCCTCTGGTGTTCTTATACAATAAGCTAGGCACTATTTGGTGCTTTTCTGGAACTGCCACGAATGCAGACCCAGGATTGTCTGACAAAGAAATAGCGTATCAAGCACCAACTATCAATACTCCCATGTAATTTGTGTAGATGAACAGAAAAAACTTAAAAGTACTGTTCCATGCCGCTGCTTTCATTCATACCTTCGAAATTACGTCATTCCACTTGAATTTTCAAGTTCATTGACAAATATAATTTTATTGGAAGCATCACATGACTTTGTTTTGTTTTGTCACATGACTTTGTTTTGTCACATGACTTTGTTTTGTCACATGACTATAGTTATAAATTTCATCATTTACTCTCAAAATTTGGTTCCCATACGACACCAAACCTTTCTTCAGGGAGGAACTTACCAAAGCTCTGGCAGCAATATACCATTGATGGTAAAAGATATCTAGTTGAGAAAAATGGTATCTATAAGGCAGCTTCACAACCTTGAAAGATATCGGCATCAAGACCCGACTTCATCACAATGACCTTTGATTACTACTACCTCTGTGACACAACATTCATCTCACTCTCTGTTACCACTTATGTCCTCTGCAACACAACACATAACTGACTCTTCCATAAAGTATAAAAACGAATGTCGCTCTTCTTTCCCCCACATCACCCTTAAATACGATAAGACTTAACAAAGAACACAATCCAAAACGAAGAAAAACAGTCTTATATTTGCCAAAAAATAAAAAAGAAAAAAAAAAAGAAATAAGGGCATCGCCCTCTATCGGTTTTAACAATGCCAAACCAAAAACAGCTAAATGGCTTTCCTTTTGTGTTATCTGGAACATAAACGACAAGTCTTAAACTCTGCAGCAAAGAAACAGAGAGACGGACAGATCTGACAGATCAGGAACGAATTGGGTCGTACCGAGGCACAGAGTCTAACACAGAGCATTATTGTATGAGTTTCGGAAAAAAAACACAATCAAAAAAAAAAAAATTAAAAAAAAAAACCAAAAAAAGAAAGACTGCTTACAAATCAAGCAGATATAGTGTTCTACCGGCCGGAAGAATAACAAGATTCATAGCTAAGTAAAGTTCATTGGGAAAATGGGTTGCTTGCAAAAGGGGGAAGGAATATTGATTGATTGATCGCTCAATATACTTACTCATATACAGTTGAGGGATTTAAATTATTCAATTCAGGTTGCCTTGCAGGTGACAACTGGTTGTTATCGAGGCAGTTACGCGTAGATTTTGGAAGGGGGGGTTGATGTTGCATATATATATATATATATATATATATATAAACGAACGACTAGTTTTGTCAAAGTCTTTGTTTGCTTGGTAACATTCTGTTCGGTACAAAACATAAATACAGAACAAAACATAGATACGGCAACACAAATAGTAAAACATGAATCCACTAAATTATATCTCCAGTGTGAGCGAGTTTTTCAGAATAAGACCATATCCTAGCGAACTAGAACTAAAGAACACGAGTGRATCCTACTGGGGTCAAGTCACCTCGACGATCGACTGGTGTGAAGAGAACTACACCATGACCTCATATATTGCCGAGTTTTCCAACACACTGTCCAATCTGATCTACGTTGTATTGTCRCTTATCATTGTGCAGAAAGCAATCAAGTACAATTTGGAAAAAAGATTTGTGTTTATTGGGCTCGGGTTTTGTCTTGTTGGAGTTGGATCTTGGTTTTTCCACATGAGTTTGCAATACGAATACCAGCTATTGGATGAGCTTCCAATGATTTACGCCACATGYATCCCTGCATGGTCTATTTTTAGTGAACCAAAACTATGGACAAAATTGATTCCAACAGAAAACAAAAAGGGCCATTTAATCAAAGATTACATCATTGGAGCAATTATTGTTATTTTTTCTTTGGCCGTTACGTGGTCTTATTTGATTATCAAAAACCCAATATTTCAAGAAGTCGCATACGGGTTCTTAAACCTGTTAATCATTGGRTTGACCACATACTATACACAAAAATACGTTTCTAACAAAAAAGACTTGAACAATTTGAARAAATGCGCACTGATTGGATGCGCAACATTCTTATTGGGATTCTTCTTTTGGAATCTGGATGTCCATTTCTGTTCTTGTTGGAGATACGTTAGAAGATCGTATTTGTTGTTGCCATTGGGTAATTTGTTGGAATTCCATGCATGGTGGCATCTGTTGACCGGGATCGGGATCTACTATATCGTTCAGTATTTGGAATTTTTGAGAATCATTATGCACAACAAGCAAGACAGTTATGTGTTTGTTTGGAGACTTGGATTTATTCCAGAATTGTGTATTTTGCAAAAATTCAATGATAATGGGAAAAGAAAAAGAAGTTATTCCTTAACTTTTAGAGGACCTCTAATTGAAAATGAATCAAAGAAAAACTATTGATCTAWTCAATATACAARGTTTCTTCAAAAGACCTTCCAYTCAAATTYATTAAAAACAAACAAGTACAAGATGCAAAACAGTAAYTACAAAACCCAATCAATATTCATACATTTTTCTTATGCCTCTTCCCAAAGGTTTAGTTTTTTTTTTTTTTCGATTTAGTTTTTTTTCYTCTCTCTCTGCCTCTCTSTTTCGAATGCCTGTCTATATTTATGTAAATAGTAATTGCTCTTATGGAATTTGACATATTGGGGAGTGTATATYCAACCTATAAGTTYGTTATCAACAGTAAAAGGTTATCAAATAGACTTTTACAAATTATTYAGTTGACATATTTTCCACTTTTTCAAAATGGCKCTAAATTTTCTTTTTTTTTTTTCTTTTTATCTTTTTTCACTCTCTCTCTCTCTCTCTCTCGGTGACTAAAATCATGCGAATCTTGGGTTTTTGTGTTTTTTTTTCGCCATTGCATTAGATCTTTTTGCGTCCAGTCGTTCAAACTTCAGTTTTCATCTTTCGAGGAGATGCTATTAAAAAAATTTCAAAAATTTCGATTTTCACCTGTATTACTCAATTGTATACAGTTTATCTCGCAGAGCAGCTAGGATTAATCTCCGAATCTCTAAAAGTCATTTCCATACCGTTTTAATCACACCTTATTCCATTTTTTTAAACTTTCCAAATAAGTTTATTCAAAAAAATTCACAAAAAAGTGCAAGAAAGACGGGAGTATTAAAACTTACTAACTAGCAAAAACCACCAACAAAACGTTTTTCAAAAGAGCATTTAGGTCCCAATTAATTTTTCTTAGTTAATTGCATCACTCTACCACAAAACAGTAGTGTTTTTTTTTCCCGACAAACTCTTTTTTCAAGCACTAGTTTTTTTCCACCAAGACCGTTGCATTTTTTTTCATCAAGTTGAACGTTTCAAACCTAACTGAAGTTAAACGTCATCAAAAAACACAACTCAACAAGAGTTATTTCAGAAATACCAATCTACTATAGATACCGACTATAAACCCAGTACAATTATACATTGGAGTTAGAACTTTTACCCTGTAAATAAACATCAAAGGAGGAGGAGGCACATATTCTAAAATTCAAAAATACAAAAATTCAAAAAACCACAAAACAAAACAAAACAAAACAACTCATTCCAAAACCAAASAAAAAAAAAATAAAATAAAAAAAAAGAATGACAGACACTACTAGCACAAACAAGATCCCAGCCGTWGTGAAAATCGGTGGAAGAAGATCCAAATTGGCAATCGTTCAAAGTGAACACATCAAAGACCTGGTCCTGCACCACGTTCCTGAGGTCAAAGAATGCACTGTCGCACACATGCAAACTTTGGGAGACCAAGTTCAAGGGAAGCCGTTGTACTCGTTTGGAGGGAAAGCCTTATGGACCACCGAAYTGGAAGACAAGTTGAGAGACCACAACTTGGATATCATTGTTCACTCTTTGAAAGATATGCCTACTTTGCTGCCAGACGAGTTTACTTTGGGTGGAATCAGCGCAAGAGTTGATCCTAGTGATGCAGTCTGCATGAAAGTTAATTCCACATACCAAACTTTGGATGACTTGCCAAAAGGCTCTGTTGTGGGGACATCTTCAGTCAGAAGATCCGCACAATTGAAAAGGTTTTATCCGCATTTAAAATTYGAAAGTGTCAGAGGTAATTTACAAACCAGATTGAGCAARCTGGATGACCCATCCACGGATTTCGAATGTATCATTTTGGCCACCGCAGGATTAGAAAGAGTCAATTTAAACCACAGAATCACTTACAAACTTYGCGGCCCTGTAATGTATCATGCTGTTGGGCAAGGTGCATTGGGTATGGAAATCAGAAAAGACGATCACGAAATGAAGAAAATTTGCGATACCATCAGTGACAGAAGAGCCACAGTCTGCTGTTTAGCGGAAAGAAGTTTGATGAGAACTTTGGAAGGGGGATGTTCTGTTCCTATTGGAGTTGAGTCTTCTTTTGATCTGGAGTCTGAAGTTTTGAAGCTTACTGGATGTGTCATCAGTGTTGACGGGCAACAATACGTGACAGATTCTATCACTGCTAAAATCACAAATGACTACAATGACAGTATTGACTGCGGAAAAAAATTGGCTGCTCAATTGATTGCCCAAGGTGCAAAAGAAATTTTGGATGCAATCAACTTGGACAAAGTTCAGCAATAGATTATCAAGGCATCATGTATTGTTCATTTTCCAAATTGACCAAAAAGGGCGCAAACTATCGTAATCAAGTTTCCGTGTGCAATAAATCAACACTTGTAAATATAGATTGTCTAAACCGGCAAAGCCAACATTTATTTTACCTATCATTGAAACAGCTTTGCAAGAAGTAAGCCAAGGCGCTTTTAGAAATTTATTGGCCAGTTGCCCGCTCCCTTCATTTTATAAGATCCTTGAGCTAATACATATATATATACACATATTCGTTCTTGAAACAAAAAAAATAAGCTATTCACTAAAGGAAATGATACTTTCCAAAAAATCGAAAAAATATATAAATATGACGGATTGAGATGCTAATAAATAATCACGTATTAATGTTTGTTTATAAAGGCGTGATGGTTTTCGACATGTATGGCCCATCCACCGAGTATCCTAGTTTGGCATAATAGTTTCTAACACCCACACCGGATATAACCGATATTTTCTCACTCCCATGTTCTTCTCTTGCAATTCTTTCAGCTTCTTCCATCAACAATGTACCAAAACCTTGGTGCTGAAATTTTCTTGGATCTCTGCTGTGCAATGGAACAACAGATCCGTAAACGTGTAACTCTCTGACAATAGACGTTCTTTGTGACGTAAACTCCTTTCTATAAGTGTATTTCTTGGTGGCTTTTCTCAATCTTAGCAACCCAATCAAAATATCTTGTTTTGGATCCTCATAAGATAAAAAGGTTTCCCACCCACCGTTTGCGTAATAATCCCTTCTAATTAGTTCCACCTGGTCAGGCTGCACTTTGTGGTGAACTTCCTGAATACCAACTTCTCTTGTTCTAACGTCTCTGCAAGTCGTACCAAAGTCCTTCATTCTAGCTAAAGCCAACTCTCTTAAATTCCCGTTCTCCACACCAGAAGTGACCAAAGGCATAGGAATATCTCTTTGAACTCTATAAATTCTAGTCCATGGCGGCACAAGAGCCATGATTCTGGCCACTAAATCAATCAAAGCATTGGCGTTGTACGATTTATACAGTCCGGTCTTCCATAACTCGTACAACCCCGTTCCTCTGATAACTAATGTTGGATAGATCTTCAAACCGTCGGTTCTGAAATCTGGGTTTTCAAAATACTCTTTGAATTGTTCAATATCTCTTTCCATCCCAACATTCGGTAAATCAGGCATCATGTGCGAAACAATCTTGTAACCAGCATCCTTGGCCACAGCAAAAGTTTCACAAACAGACTTCACTGTGTGCCCTCTGTTCGTATCTCTTGCCACATCTTCGTATAGCGACTGCACACCAATTTCCAATCTTGTGCACCCGTACTTCAACATATCGTCCAAGTGAGAATGTGTACAATAATCCGGTCTAGTTTCAATGGTGATACCCACACATTTGGTCAAAGACTGCTGAGAATATTGGATAGCTTCGTCAATCTCTGTACCGTTGAATCCACTCAGCGCGTTATGCAAGTTGACAATAAAGTTTTCACGATAGTCCTTTGGAAGAGACATAAAAGTGCCTCCCATAACAATGTACTCCACTTTGTCAATCGAATGTCCCAACTGTTTCAATTGCTCAATTCTACCTCTGGCCTGTTCATACGGATCGTATCTTGCACGAATTGCCCTCATCGACGTTGGCTCATAACCGGTGTATGACTGCGTGGAATATTCGAAATCACTGTCTGGACCACCTGGACAATAAACACAGATGTTACCCGTGTATGCAATATGTGGACATCTATGTGGCTTACACATGACCGCCACAACAGCAATACCCGAAGCTGTTCTAACAGGTTTGGCCTTTAGCTTAGGCAACAAGTATTTTTTGTATTGGTCGGGAATGGAGTTGATGATATCGGTTAAACGAGGCTGTTGCTTCAATTTGTATTTTTTGGAATAGTTGGTAATCAAACCGTTTAGATTAATCTCATTTGTAGAAGTGTTTGTAAGAGAGTTTGTAAGCTCCAGTGTAATATCAGAGCAGCATTGTATGAATCTCTCTTTTTCAGGGGCTAATTTGTGATAGTTGGTGGATTTGGGGTTCTTTCCGCGTCTTGCCATATTTGTTTTTTTTGGTTTCTTGCTCTTTGATTTTGACTGCTGTTAGGTAATCTATGGTGCTGCCGTTTACGTATTCAACGACCAAGGGAAAACGTTGTAAGCAATTAGATCTTTCATTTTAAGATCTTGTTTTTCAATCCCATTGGAACAGTGGCCATCTCGCAGATTCACGTCGAAAAAACAAAAAAAAAAACAAAAAAAAAAAAAGAAACAACGTCGGTGTCGTGTTTACTGACGCATAAATGCATCGGACTTTGGTAAGTCCGAAAGTAAGGTGTCGGGAAAAATACACAAACGTTTTATTATCGGACAACAAGGTGCTCGTWCAGGTGKGGTGCCGAATGAGGSTGGAAGAWCAKRAAAAAAAAAAAAAAAAACAAAAAAAAACAAATCAAGCTTTAAAGGAAAACAAGGTGGTTTTTTTACCACTGGAAATATTATTGGATTTGCTTCAACGATAATTGTAAACTGTCACATAATTGTAAGCTACGTTTAATAGCTCAGTAAATATCAAAACCATAAATTCCATTGCAACATTGGAAAAACCCTCCAGCACCATCTTAGCAAAAATGGTCTCAGACGCAGCAAGAAAGAAAAAAAATCAAAAGAAAAAGTTGAGAGCCAAATTGAAGAAATTAGAGCTTCAACAAGAACAACAAGAGCAACTTGATCCAAACGAATCAAGACAGAGCTCGGCAGGAACAAACGAAACGAATGACTCTTCAATTTCCACCAACGATGAAGAAACGGAGCTTTCAGACAACGACGAACTCGACTCTGAGTATGCAAACCAAGCTAACACGTCAGCCACTTTTTTAAACTCGGTGCAAGATGAAAATCCTGTTGCTCAGCACGCTAATGAGGATAACTCAGTCACTGAGGAGATCGTCGAAGATGTCTATCCAGAAACTGAAGAACATGTGGTTGGCGCTCAAGATCAGGATAGTCACTACATTGATGAAAACAACGAGAACACTTTGCTAGAGGATGTTGAAGATTCTTTTGGTGATGTGAATAAGAATGAAGGGAATAGCGATAACCTATTTGACGAAAGAGGTCAAATGAACAACGACGATTTGTTCGGTGCGAATGGTGATCGTGAAGAACATATCGAATTTTTATCTGACAAAAATGTAGCTGAGAATTTGCTGCAAAAGAACGAAACGGAACGTCTTGATTTGAAGAAATCTGACAGTGACATACTTTCCACCTCAGCAATAAACGAGTCTTCTTCAGGAAATTCTTTTCCTTCATCGATTCAGGCACAGTCAAACAACTTTTTGAAAGAGGTTGAGGCAGATGATTTTCAGATTGAAAAGGGTGAGAATGTAATTGATAATACGTTTCAAAATAATAATTCCGATTTGTTTGAAAATGAGCACGATGATAACAGCGCTAGTTTTTTAGCTGGGAATTCCTCCAACGATGCAGAGCACACCTTGCTTAGTGAAAACGAAAAAGCCCTTCACAACGAAGACGACCAGTCTAGTGTATCAACTGAATCAAAGAAGGAGAACGAAAAACTTGCTGAAGAAAAAGAAGTAGTAAAACCTGAAGCAGTTGACGAAGCAGCACCTGAATTAATTAAAGAAGCAGCACCTGAACCAGTTGAAGAAGTAGAAACTGAAGTAGCTCAGGAAGTAGAAACTGAAGTAGCTCAGGAAGTAGAAACAGCCAAAACAAATGACAAAGCTGAACTGCCTGAGCACCCTACAGACACACAGTATAATGAGCTTTCTGGTACTTTTGATAATGCTTCTAAAACGCTGGACTACCTTGCAAATGAATCTAAACCAACTCAATTAAATAATATTGAGCAAAGTAAGAACACGCCCCAAGAGCACTCTGCAAATCCAAAGATCCAGCTTTCTGAATCGCATTTTGATGACATTTTTGGTGAGTCCAAAAACGATGAAGCCAATGAATTTTTGTTTGAGAGCGTGAAGGATAGCACCAAAAGTGTTCCCGCTGAAGATTCTTTGTTTTCCGATGAATCTGAAAATGCTAATGATTTTGCCTCAWTGATCAACTCTGTTGAAGTGAACAACCCATTGAGTAATAATATGCAGCATCCGATTTTTCTGAATGACGATCAACAATCTAGTAACAAAAGTGACACTTTGAAAAGCATCTCCATCGAAAATGACATTTCAAAGTCTTCTTCGACTCAAGAAGAGACCAAGGAGTCTATTCAAGCACCTTTGGAAGCGCAGCATGGTGAGGCTAAGGAAATTTTGTTCTCCAAAGATACACAGACATTAGAATCACCTGGATCAGTTCCTGCTGACACGAGCGCTGCCAAAGCTAGTGACAGTCTACTTGCTTCGTCTGATGAAGAAAATGAGGAAATACCACCGCTAACTGGCGGTACAAGTTTAGCTAAAGCTTCAGTGGAGGCCAAAGTCAACGAGTCCAAAAAGAGCGACGAAAAAGACATGGAAGTTGAAAACAAACCAGGAAACGGTGATACAACTTTGGAAGAATCACAACCATTAGAAAACAAGTCCAATACTCCTGCATTGGAACAGTTTGACACCCAAGAGAAATTTGCGTTTTTGAGCGATGATGATGATTTGTTAGATGATGACGATGATAGTTTCTTGGCTTCTGATGATGACGAAATTGAGTCCATGAGCGTTTCAAAAACACCGCTTGGAGAAGCGATCAACGAAACATCGAACTTGTCCTCTAAAAATCTTGCCCAAGCCAATAACGCATTTGTCTCAAACGAAAAAGGACCGTCAAGCTTGAACAAGTATGCTCCTTCGACTCCGAGTGCAAGTTTGATAAGTGAATCTTTAGGCGGAACTTATCAAGCCCAGCAAGCAACAGCTGTCCAACCAAACATTGTTCAGCCTACTTTGAATTTTATTCAGCCCCGCAGTAGTGTCACCCCATCTTACACACCAAATCCTCCAGTTTCTGATCAATCAACAATCACTGAAGCAACTAAAGTTACTCATGAAATTGAAAAACAAAAGCATAAAACAGATGCATACGACTTTCCAATCGACTTGGTTTCTAACTTAAAGAAACCTGCGAAAGCAAAGCCGGTTGCAGTGAAAGTTGCTTCTGCTCAAAAACTTTCCACATCTCCGAATCAGCTTCAACAAAGCACACTACCTGGAATTCCTTTAAACACGGGACCAAACAGAACGTCTTCTGCGTCCAGTGGAACTAACTTGCCTGTCGTAAATCCATACGCACCTAGAAATCCCTCAGTAGCATCGAATGCTTCTCCTCCCGTGTCCACTAATGTACCGGTAGGAATCGTTCCTCCGCCGCTGAGCTACACAAAAGATTTTCCAAGCCAAAAAGCCACTATGCCTGGGCCGCCAATGGCCTCTTACATCCCGCCTGCAAGCGCAAATAAATTTGCTAACACGGTATCCAATACCGATCTGCCAGCAGGCTTAGTTCCCCCTATCGCAAAGATTGAAAAGCCWGTGGCAGCAAAGTCTTCGCCTGTAAATCCTTATGCTCCAACAAATCTAGGAAACAGATCCAGAGCCTTTAGCAACGCCTCTTCCCACAATAGTTTCAACATGAGCAGAAACACTGCAAATGTCGTTTCGTCGAAACCTAATCCATATGCACCTTCTGCTAAAAACAGATCAAGAACGGCAAGCATCAACAGTCATGCAAACAGCGCTCCTAAATCATCAAATTTTTTGCATCCACCTGCAGGGACCCAAACAACAGGTCCTGCTAATCCTTATGCTCCTAATCAACCCTTCCATGTAAGAAGAAATAGCAGTTTAAAAGAASCCAACGCACCAATACGTGCGAGAACTTCATCGAACAGTGGAAACAACCCAATGTTTAATCCTGGATCAAATCTGCCAGCACTGCAGACCATGGGTTTAAACAATGTTATGGGTGTTACTGGTCTTTCAAGCCCAACCGCTATGTCTCCTGTAGGTGGACTGAAGAAAAAAACGCATGCAAGATCCCATTCAAGCGTTTACGCACCTTCCGGTGCGGGAAATGCTTCGAAATATGCGCCAACTGTTCACCCAAGTTACCACCAGCAGCAACCTTCAAATAGCAACTTTGGTCCACAGCCCTTGTCATCCGCTCCACCTCCATTTGGTTTCAAAAAACCTTCTGGCGGATCAGCTTCGGATGCTGGATATAATACTTTTGCTCAGCCATCTGTTTCACATTCCAGTCATCCAATTCCAAACCCAGAAACTTTGAGAGCCCGTCAATTTCCGATTTTCCATTGGAATGGTAATACAAAAGCGGTTTACATGCTGCCAACAAATGGTATGTACCAACAGACGCCCATCACAGTTTGTGATTCCAAGAAGTTTGATGTTGTGCCTCAGTACTTTATCGATTTTCCAGGGCCTTTGACTAGAGGAAAAACCAAAGCCAAAAATCTTGAGCCTTGGATTGATACAGCTATTAGTCAKTTGACTAGTGGAAGAGATGAAGTTACCGATATGAACATTCTTTTATGGAAGATAATCAAGTGGAAAGTGGTTTCAGCTGATGGCAAGTTATCTGAAATTGCAGGCATGTTTTATGACACCACAGAACTGGATATAGTTTTGAATGATATGTCTTGGCAACACACAAGTGCTGCGAGAAAATTTAACGCTTTCAAATTAGAGCCCCAAGATCAAATGCAGGTTTTGGCATCGCTACAAGTGGGTAATCATTCTAGAGCCTTATCACTTGCAATGTCGCATTATGACTATCCGATGGCCATGATTATTTCCAGCCTGATGGGCAAAGAAAAATGGAGTGAAGTTGTTGACATTTATTTGAGAAGCGAGTTCAATGCCGGCAACGACAATGAGTTTTCGGCCAATTTGCTTGGTGTCATATTTCAAGTTTTTGTCGGTAACTCTAAAAAGCTGATTGACGATTTTTATGGGGATATAAACAAAGCTACATGGGCGATGGACAACTGGAATGTGATCCTTGCTGCAATTTTTGCTAACTCGCAAGATTTGACTGATTTGAAAACACCAAACTCTATTTCTCCATTGATTTTAGACTTTTTGATTGATTTTGGTATCTTTTTGTTGCGGAGAAAACAGACTTTGGCTGCACACATTTGTTTTGTTGTGGCTGATGTCCCTCTATCCTTCAACGAAATAATACCTGAATCTCAAATTATTTTTGATTTTCTTGGTTCTCCAAATTCATTCGAAAGCATTTTGTTATCCGAGCTATATGAGTTTTCCTTCAAGCCAAGCGACTCTCAAGCCGCTGGCAAATTTTCTGGGTTCCAGACTTTGGTGTCGCAAAAACTACTGCATGCATCAATTCTTTTTGAAAACAACAGTGGTACTTTGGCTTCCAAGTACATTGATACTGCTTCTGCAATTTTAAAACATTTGCCAAAGAACTCACCAGTTTCTGTGAAATACATGTACTTCATTGATGAATTGAAGAGCAGGGTGTCCAATATCAACAATGGGTGGCTTGGAAAGCCTACTTTGAGCGGTGTTTGGGGTCAATTGGATAAATCGTTTAACAAATTTATTGGTGGGGATGACTTAACTCAGCTAGAGAAGAATCCAAGTAAYGAAAACAAAGTTTTTGACAGCTTCACCCCTAACCCTTCAAGAAGCTCCTCGCACATTGATTTGAGTGCATCTTTGAACGGCTCTGTCTATAATCCATTGAGGGCTCAGCCAGTGGCAACTCTTCAAAGTAATCAAGCCAATACGCCATACGCTTCGCCATCTTTGCTGAAAAATGATGCACACGCGCAAAGTTATTTGCCAAATTATGCAGCATCTGGAGTTAAGTCGCTGTATGAACCTCGTAGCAATGTCACCAAACACGCAGTGTCGCAGTTGAGAAATGAAAATATAGTTCAACGGAGTGGTCCTCCGAGTGTTGGATCTATCGTTAGTTCTGAAAACTTGCTACTGGGTACATCGTCACCACGCTCACATATAAGAAATCCGTCAATTGAAAGTACCTTGGCGAATCAAACAGCTGCAAGAGTTCCAGCAGCAAAAAGACCGTTCGTCAGTGACATTCCGGCTTYTGGCTCAACACAGGCATTTACCCCATCAACGATCATGCCTCCAAAACAAACTGTGAATAAAAGGCATTCAGTGACTTTCTCTRGCAAGGGTGCAGGGAAATCAGGCTCTGTTGTATCTTTAGACGAACTTTACGGAGCTCCTCCAGCAACAGGGCCCTCGCAAAACTTGGACGCATCGCCGCAAAAAGTTGAAAATAACCATGAACAAAATCTCAACTTAAACAATGARAGAAATGTTGAGGAATTGACAAACAAAAATAATTCAGATACAGAAAAAGACACCACGAATGTGGCAAACCCAGCAGGTTTGTCCGTTGAGGCCTCCAGTTTTGTTCCAAGTTTTTCTTCGACTACAGATATGAGTACCACAGTGCAACAAAAGACAAATTCTTTTGCTCCGGCTGCTCCTGAGGCTGCTCCTGAGGCTGCTCTCAATTTGGATTCTATTGTTCCCACCAATGGTCCTCAAGAGGAGAATTTAAAGTTTGCCACGAAACCAGATTTTGATGACGAGCTGCTAACATCTAATGCTGAAGAAAACACGAAAAACGCTCAAGAAGAACCAATTGAACAACGCGATACCATTAACAAGGCTGCCAACTTTTCTTTTCCTCCAAGAAAAATATCTCCGCAGGCAGCAGTGCCGGCTTTTGCTGAGAAGAAATCACTTTCGCCGCATGCACCAGATTTGACTGAAACATTGATTACATCACCTTTCAAAGAATCATTGCAAACCAGCAATTCGCCAAGTTTGGGTAGTTATGCTCCCAAAAATGTTGATTCTAAAGCATCTTTGTCTCAGAAGTACAGTAGTTCGTTTGAGAACACACATTTCCAACCTCATTTTCCTCAGGTGGGAAATGAAACTGATCACGCCTTTGAAAATGATGCTGTCAAGGAAAAGGCAAGTGAAGATTTTGAGGATTTGAAAATCAGCGCTCAAGAAAGCACTAGTGCCACGAGCAATTTCATGCGTACAAACTCGAGCATATTGAAATCTCCTGCTAAAACTGCATCTCCCTTTAGCTCAACTTTTGCCCCACCTCCGCCTGTATTTGGTGGTGGTGAAAGTATGAGAATGAGAACACCAACAGGTAACTCAAACGTTCATACACCTATCAGGTCTCACTCAAGAACAAGCTCTCAGTTGTTAGCTGACATAACCGGTAACACTAGATCTACTCCCGCTCCTGAGGGAACGCCTGGGGCCGACCCTGTCATCCGTCAAGTAAGAGTCAACAGTGTTGTTTACACACCAGAGACCACGATGAATCAAAATGTCTACTATGATGACATTGTAGAAGAAGAAGACTCTGATGATGAAGAGGACAAATTAGAAAAAAAACGTGTTCAAGAGGAAGCTGCTGAAAAAGAGAAACGTGAACTGGAGAGAAGAAAAAGAGAGGAAGAAGAGGCTGAAAAGAAGGAGAAGGCCAAGAAAGAAGGTGGAAAGAAAGAGGACTCCAAGCAAGCTGCAGGTTGGTTTGGATGGTTGAAAAACGGAAGCGATCCAAATGCTAAGAAGCCGGTTAAAGCCAAGCTGGGACATAAAAACACTTTCTATTACGATGAAAAACTAAAAAGATGGATTGACAAGAATGCTAGTGAAGAAGAGAAGGCGGCTATGGTTGAAACTTCTCCACCGCCTCCTCCACCAATCATAAAAAGAAAAGCTGCTGCTGCTCCTGAGATTAAACCTCGGAGTGGATCAGTTGCTGGTGGACCAACACAAAGAACGTTGGGTATGGTGCCACCAAAGAATCCTCTTACAGGTGAATCGCTGCTTCCAGAAACTGACACCGGTTACTCTACTCCAAGTAATACCGACTTTCCTACTTCAATTCCTGAGGATGCGCCGGCAGAAAGTACCAACTTGCCGTCCCCAGCTGGTTCAATCTCGTCATTGACACCTACGCCTTCGATCAACTTGGCAGGCAAGACTTCAAACGGTTTGGATGATTTGATTTCTCTAACAGCTAGTAGAAGGGCTACACCATCTGGAACAAGAAAAGGCAGAAGAAGCGGGAGAGGTTACGTGAAYGTGATGGACAATATGAATARCGCTTGAAGTGATTTTTTATCTTTGCAATATGTATATTTAAATGAGTGAAAGAATACAAGATACACGAACTTTAGGTTCATAGATACACTTTTTTTTTTCCAGCTTTTTTTCGCTTATAAATTATGGAATGTTTGTGATTTACTTTTTTCTAGTTTATGTACAAGTTCTTGTGACTATTTTCTATGATCTTGTTTGAACCAATATGTTAATTGAAAACAACATTTACTCAGGTTTGGATGCTGGTGCAATTGTGGCAGGTGCCGATCTGAAAATATCCCCACACCTCTTCATGTGATCAAGTGTAAGGTTGGGATCCTGATCTTGAACCACTAATGGAGGCAACTTGTCACTAGCAGTGTTTTCAAAAACACTTCCCATTAAGGTGGCCGTGCCTTCATATGTGTCAATTAGATATGAGTAATAATCAACCACTTGTCTTTTCGAAACAACTTGTTKACCGGTTTTTTTATCCGTCACTGTCAAAGCTTGCTCAGTGTTAAATCTGTAAATCACTTGGATTAATTCTAATGGTTGATTTGGAATGGCCAAACTCATAAATTTCATTAGTTTGGGCATCTCGTTGAATTTCACGATTTCCCAGTTGAAAGATTTGCTCTCAGGCAAATCAGCTTCTCTCATTTTCAAAGCTTCCTCCACCCAAATAGTAACATCATTTTTCAAAGCAGCAACATTTTTTTCTGCAAAATTCTTGTTGACTTTCACATAGTTTTTGATAGCCAACTGTCTATATAACTCAAAGTCAATTTTCATTTCTGACTGCCATTTGAACAACGCAACTTGCACAGTATTGAAACCCCAAGAGTACACTCTTCTCACAACTGCTTGGGTAAAAGAAAGTGGATGTAAAAATGCATTTGGCATTCTCTTCCACATTGGAGGAATATATACTTCGCTTGAAACCCCAAATATCTTTTTTTGGGCCATCGCTTGTTGGGTTTGCTGTTTCTGCAGGTTGATTTTGTAGTCTAGAATGTCATCATCTATTGGCTTCTTCTCGTCTTCTTTCTTGCTTTCCGCATCCTTCTTTTTACCGAAAAGTGAGATTGGACGAGTTTGATACAAGCTGCGTGTCAAAAAGGTACTTGTTTGTCCCTTCAACAAAGGAGAGCATTTTGTTAGCGTGCAGACAAATCTATTGGTGATCATGGTTCAACTTTCCTGTCTGGCAAACACTGTCTGTTTTTTGTCAATTGGCTGTGTTTCCTAAAAGACAACCTTCAACACAATTCGTGAATTGTATTTGATGAATGCTCTGTTTTTAAAGAAAACCTGCTTTGATGATTTTCTGGGTTTTTTCATTTTTTTTTTTTTTTTTTGCATTTGCATTTGTTCGTTCAAAATTTAAATATTTTTATATTGCCACGTGACAATTGGTTCTTGTTCTGATCTTTAGATTATTCGGAAAAAGAAGGGTGTGTGTAATGAAAAAAACAACGCTTCTGTTGGTGCTTATCTAATATTGAATGAGAGGTTTCAGCAGAAGTGCTTGATGAAACAAATGGATAAAGGCAAAAACCACACGTAATACACGTTTATTTCAATTACAACAAAACTTATGAACCCATTGATACTTTCTTTGAACCTTAAGGACACTGAGCCTGTTCATTTAGACAAGGCGTTATCATCCTATCTAAAGTCGTGCTATGGGCACTCGCAGTACAAAGCATTTTTTGATAAGCCGCTAGCTTTGAAATTTGATAACCTAAGGGTCACTGCCAACAGTGATTTGGGAGACGAACCTTTGTTGGAACTGAACTACAAGTATGTTGCTATGTTAGAGCAACTAGCATTGAGAAGTGGTAACAATTCTAGTATATTGAAAACGGAATTTACATGGCATGATGCTCGTAACGATGGAAGCTTGCCAACATCGCCTGTAGAAAAGTACACGCAAAAGTCGTTGGCGATTGAAAAATCGAGCATCATTTTCAACATTGCGGCCTTGTTAAGCAAAGTTGGCAAAGAAAAAATCACTGGGGGCACACAAGATTATGCATTGGCTATCAAAAGCTTTTCGAAAAGCTATGGCTGCTTCAAGTATTTGAGTGAAAACTTTTTGAATTCTCCTTCTAAAGATATAAAGACTGCAACTACCAAGTTTTTAAGTAATTTGATGCATGCGCAAGCGCAAGAGTTGTACAGTCTGAAAATCATCAACTCACCGGATCCAATCAAACAGGCTTCTTTGCTGAGCAAAATGGCCTTTTCAACTCACAAACTTTACGCAGCTTGTGAAGAGTTTTATGGCGAAAGCCCTGTCACAACTTCTTCTGTAGGCGTTCCGTCATACGGAGAGGCAAAGTGGAAAGACATCATTCACTTTAAACAGGTTTTTTACAAATCTTTGAGTGCTTACTATCATGCTGCTGTGCTTGAAAATGGTTCCAAAATYGGTGAGGCAATTGGATTTTTGGAACTTTCAAAAAAAACTTACTTGCAAGCTTTGCCATTAAAACTTTATGTCAAGGACATGGACTTTGAGGTCTATCARGATATCATTGAGAAAAAATTGGCAAGCTTGATTAAAGATAACGATTACATTTATCACGACACTATTCCTGCAGAGATTTCTGTTGATACCATCAAGGCAATGGACGCAATCAAGCCCGTTTCYTATATGGAAAGCCAACTAGCGCCTTATATGTCASAGGTTTCTGGGGACAGCAATGTACTTTTCCGTGGCATTGTTCCCATTGAAGTTTATGAAAAGGCCAGTTTGTACAGTGAAAAAAAATCTTCCAAATTCAGAGAAGAAAATGAAACTGCTCAAACAGCTGACTGGGAATATGACTCTTTTGTGGAGTACACTAACCTTGCCAAAGTTCTACCCGATCTTGAAGGCAAATACAGTGGTTCTGGAAATTCTCATACCGACCCAGAGACCGAATATATTGAYCAACAGATCAGTAGATGGTCTAAAGAAGTTATGAAATCTCCTTACAACGATATTCCAAAACAACAACAAGACATTTTGAAAATGAGAAAGCGTATTCTAGACATCCTAAGTGTTGTTTCTGATAAGGAAAACTCGGTAAAGCTAAAATCTTCCTTAGTGCAAGCCTCTCAATCAGACGAAAAGTTATTTGCTGTTGTCTCACCGTATCAACAAGAAATAGCGCTATTGAAAAACTTTTCTGGATTGAAATCCATTTTTGATAGCTACAAAGTTGACAATGAAGAGGTGGATTTGCTTGGAATTGATGATTCGAAGAACGAAATGATTTTAGCAGAAATTAAAAAGTGCAAAGAGACTTTCAATGATTTAAGATTGTTGAAAAGAGAAAGGGACAGATTGATTGATGAAATGAAGCAAAAACTTAACAACGATGAATCTGATGAAGGGGTCATTCAGTTGATTTTAGAGAACCAAGATTCGAAAGACATTGGCCACTTGTTTGATGGTTTGATGGAACAACATTTCGGAGAACTATCTTCTAGAATTGAAGCAACTATTTTCAAGCAAAAGAATTTGATCACCGAGATCAAAATTCAACTAGACAGTATTTTTAAATCAACAGGAGTTCACAAAAAATCCGGCGATATGCAAGAAAAGCTCAAACAAAGAAATGAAATGTTCAGCAAAATTGAAGAGGCTTACAATTGTTTCAAAATTTTTGCCAACGATTTGCCAAAAGGAATAAACTTTTACTCTTCTTTGTTAACAATGGTGAATACCTTGAAGGAAAGAGAGTCCCAATCTGTAAATGTTACCCACCAATTTGGCTCATTGAGTATGGAGAACGGTTCCGGCAATGCGTCTGACCTTCAAAGCAAAGCCACCCCACCTATGGTTCCAAGCAAACCTGCTGCGGGTTTTGGATTGAATTACGAATCAAGCACTGCTCCAAAAATACCACAACGTCCCAATGAATTGGAAAGTAAACCTACATTCGGTGTGGCTCAAAACTATTCAAGACCTCAGCTACCGTTGAAACCTTCCTCCAATGCATCAGACATAARCAAGGGTAATGGTTACCAAGGGAATCCTACTGCATTTTACAACAATCCCTCAGTTTTTGATGAGTCATTGTATAATTCGTTTAAATGATATACTTTTTTTTCTTTTTTTTTTGTAATTTATGTTTGCCTTCCTTCTTTTACTCTTTGTTTTTTTCCTTTGTTTGATGCATTTTTATTGYTGCCTCTTGAAGGAACGTACCATACGTTTTCGTTGGAAAAGTCTGCTTCGCTTATTTCAATAAACGAGCTGACACCATTGTCCAAGATTGCAATAATTATACTTCTAAACCCCTTCTTCAATTTTTTCATGGGATGCAGTTTTTGGTACTCCAATGACTCTTTAACTAAGGAAGATGGTTTTTTATCTTTGGTAGAATCTTGTAAAGAAGTGTTTTTKTTTTTTTTGGAGCTTTTCTCTAAATCCTCTTTTCTAGATATCCCGTCAATGAAAGTCAAAGTGTCCCAATCATACACATTGTCCAAAAATGGGAACTTGTAGTCAGTTTGGTTAAAAATGTTTAAAAGATCGTCTTTTTGAGGGAATGTTTTCGTTTTATCATTCTTGTCATAAATYAYAACTTGAAAATTGGGCAAAGATGGGCATTTTTTTTTGAAATTGGTTTCTGGTTTCCAAACATCAAAGGATATTCTATAATTTTGTAARRTTGCAGTGTTAAATTTTTTTGGACTAAAGTAAAGGTTGAGAAGGTCCTGCTGGGTCTTTGGAACTTTTGTACCATATGAGAGTTTGCTTTGCAACGACTGGTATATATTTGATGTYGAAAAGTATCTCCTAGTCAAASACGAARCCCGCGTTAACAATGATGGTGTGAATGKCGCAGGACTCATATCTTTTGTTTCTACAAGACTTTCGTTGTAAAAAGTGGATGCACGATCACCAGTTTTCCGCACAATATATCCCAATCGTTTCAAGTATGCGTACACTTTAAACTCGTTYAGCTCCATCGAGCTTTCGAAAAACTGATAAACCTGATCAAGCGACAGCATCAATTCGTCATCTTCTATAATTTCATTTGATTTTTTTGTTTTATGAAAAAGCTCGTCCAAATCGTGAGCAGAGCTCATATCTGCAGAAAAATTTATAAATGAAATGATTGATCCTCTCTCTGCCAAGTAAACAAACTCATAGATGTTCAACCATAGGTACGAGTTTTTATCAGAGTATCCTATCGATGTGAAACCAGAACCCTTTGGATGAAAGATCACGGCTTTGTGTTGCGATGGAATATAGTATGCYTTGGTAAGCTGTTTAACAATGGTTCCTCTTGCTGAGTACTCTATTGTTTCAAACATGGCCTCACGGGATTTGTACAACAACATCTGTTGGACATCAGTGCCATCAGGTTYGTAATCTTTTTCTCCTCGTTTCGGTATATGCTGGGTTCTCCTGCTGTAATCCAGTGTTTTTTCTCTTTTCGACCTTTCCAAAAGATCTAGCCATCCTTGCTGGGTTTGTRAGTCTTGGTCCAAGTCATTGTCGTCATTGTAATCATTGTCATCGTTTGCGACTCTGTTTTCGTTAGCTAAATGCACACTATTATGCTGAACTTGYTGTTCATCYAAATCCACTTCCTCGTATAACGGGCACACTTGCTTGTTCATGTATGTTTATAGATAATTATGGATTTTGCTTTACACTCTTGTTGCCACATATTTTCTTGTTAATCAACGGATTACTTGATGTCCTACAAGATGACTACTTTACCTCGTTCAACGTTCACTTTTGGGTTACTGTCTCGTGACTTACATAAGCAAAATAAATTTCGTTCATTATTAACAACTAAACTGTTTAATTACTATCGTCATGTACGAAGCATGACATTTTACATTTCAAGCAGTTGTCAGTTCTCCTCAAAAATTGACTAGCTTAGCATATGATGAATAAAACTAGGAGAGTTAAAGTTTAACCGTGATGTACTTATTTGAGTGTAAGCTTAGAAAAATGAATAATTTGGAAACGCACATATCTGTTATATAAACGAGTGCCACAAAAATGATTCTTTGTCATATGCCTATTTTTTAAAGAGAATTTATTGTATAACAAGCATTTATCGTTGTATCCTAAGTCTCCCATTTGTGCTAACAGTAGCCAGAAAACAAGTTATTGCAGAAATAGTTTTCTGTACAAGTAGTGGTAGTGGGAGTAGTTGAAGTGGAAGTGGTGGTAGGTGTAGTTGAAGTTGAAGTGGTGGTAGGTGTAGTTGAAGTAGAAGTGGTGGTAGGTTTAGTTGAAGTAGAAGTGGGAGTATAGGAGTTGCACACATCCGGCGTCCACCAAACTTTTAAATTTGTAGTGAAATCTGCGTTTGCAGTACCTGYGTACGTACAATATGAGTATGGGTTTGCAGCGGACAATGAACTGATTTGTGATTTTTTTGTTTGATCTGATAGACTTCCACACTGCTGTGGCCATAACCAATTTGAAAACGCACCTTGAGAGTTACAATTGTTATCCCCATTACAACTTGTGTAGTAATCAAACGAAGTGGCCCCRTAWGTCCAKKCACATTGACATGTGTAATCATACCCTGAGTAAAAAGCAGAATTTTTAGGAGTAGAATACGTGTTCATACCTTTACAGTAATCGAACTGAAACCCAAACCCTGCTGGCAACCCTGTTAATGAACTTCCGTAATTGGCAGAGCTGGTGTCCACAGTAATAGTTTTGGTGAAATCTGTCGGATTGAAATTTGGATCGTTTAAACCAGCCCCAGTGTTCAAAGAGTAAATCATGACATCTGAAGATTGAATCCCACTTCCTAGAAATTTCAACTCATTTAAAGAGGTTAATGGAATGTTGGCATCGGACCACACATGAAATGTGATGCTGTAGGATGTTCCCGAAACGTATTCAACATTGGTTAGCTCAAAATAGTAAGGCACACTTCCAACGTTTTGGAAATACCATAGGTTATTCTGTTGACATTGCTTGAATGGAGTACAAGTTGGTCCTGCTGCCACGAGTCTTAATATCACGGTAAAAAAAATTACAAATGCTAGAGGAGTATTGTGAAAAAGCATTTGTGGTGTTATTAGTAATTTGTTGATTATTTTTCTATGATATTTTTGTTATATTTCTTGTATGATAATAAATAAACCTACAATCAAAGTTTTAAGATAAATGGCAACACTGCATAATCCCAAACATTTTAAAAGTACAGTACACAAGAAACTAACAAGTTTCCATTCATATATATATATATATATATATATGATCATCTATATTCACAAGTACGAATCATCATTTCATCAGATAGTATTTCCATAATAGGTTGGCCACAAAAGCAACTCAAAATTAAAATTGCTGTGTTCCTTGCATGAATGGGGTGTATGGAATCACTTCATCTTGTCTTATGCTTTTCATCTGCAGTGTGATAAGTCGTCTTTGCTTGCTTGGATGGAATGCTATCAGAAGCGATCAAGGAAATTGTAATTCCCCTCTTCATTGATTATGTTTTTCACTACGTGTAACATGCCGAGACCAAACGGCGCCCCAAATCCACCAGTTGCACACTTTACCAAAGGGCATTCCGCAAAAAA
>LPNM01000009.1:417942-440316 GCA_001747045.1 Hanseniaspora osmophila | reverse complement strand
AAAAAAAAAAAATGACCTTTAAAAAATAGTACACGTTTACGCAGACAACCATGCACAATATGGGAAGGGGGGCACCAGAGAAATCAAGAAAAGAAACACAAAAAGTAATACTTTCTAATCTCGATCTTGAATACAGTCATTGGAAATCGGAGTCTTTGTGTTTTTGTTCGTATCTCCTATTTTATTTATATATAATAATTTGAGTTTCTCCTAAATCGTTCCTGGCCATTGCTGCTGATTTTCTAATTGAAAAGCTGGCCATGATTTGAAAATGAATTAAAAATGATTTAAAAATTCCAAAAAAAAAAACCAATAAAGAAGACAAAAACCAGATAAAAGAAAAAGACAAAACATGTGTATTATTTTTTGTCTTTAATTATTAATTATAATCCACAAAACAATACAAACTACTACAATACAATACAATACAAAAAAGGTCTTTAAAATAGTACACAATTGCCGTCAATAATATAATTATCCTGGAAAATAACAAGAGAATAAAAGAGTAAAAGAACAATGACAATTTTATTTTAGGACAATGAACTGAATAAGTGATGCAAAAAATATGTATCAACACTTTTTGTCATTATTTGTGAGTATCACAATCATTCTTTTTTCAAGCAGTGTTTTTGATCGATATTAAAAGACAAATTTGTGTTTTTGTGTTTGGTGTTTTGAGATTCCATTTTACGGGTGCAACATGTCTTTTACATTGTCTTTGGGTATAATATTTGCAAAGCCCGTTGAAATGAATTAACGAAATCAAAGAAATASTTCATAAAGTGGAAGTCGGAACTCGGAAATTAAACATTGGAAATTAAATATGGTACAAAGAATTACAATAGGTGAAAGACAAAAACAGAAAACAGAAAACAGACAAACACACACAGAGTATTTGATTGTTTAAAAAATGCTCCTATTCATTAAATAAATTTCGAACAGAAATCAACTTTTGTAACGCGGATTTGCTAAATAACMTTCTTTATTTGCGTTTCCTGTTTTTATTTACAACCATATTCGTCATCACTTTACAATTTTAAGACTACATATCAGAGTCAAGTGGATGATGCAGGCAACTGCTAACAGTTTTATATAATTTATATGAGAAAGAAAAAATTGAAACAGTATTAAAAGCTGAAAAAAAAAAAAAATGAAAAWAAAAAAAAAAATGAAAATAAAAAAAAAAAACGCCATGTTCGTTGCTAGCACTTGATTATGGAAAGGTGTGATTAAAAATGAGTAGCTCAGACGTCACAAGCTCCTTGGAAAAGTTTATCACAGAAAAAGTTTT
Source organism: Hanseniaspora osmophila (assembly GCA_001747045.1). Classification (NCBI taxonomy): domain Eukaryota; kingdom Fungi; phylum Ascomycota; class Saccharomycetes; order Saccharomycodales; family Saccharomycodaceae; genus Hanseniaspora; species Hanseniaspora osmophila. Next base: position 439,025 of record LPNM01000009.1, on the reverse strand, counting down.
CCGTGCAACTTGGCCTTGGTGTTGGTGTTGGTGTTGGTGTTGTTTTTTTTGTAGTTGTACATTCTGGAGTTCTTGTTTTTTTTTTGGTTGTTTTTTTTGTATTTTTTTTCTTTGTAGTTGTTTTCTTTGTAGTTGTACATGCTGAAGTTGTTGTTTTTATTGTAGTTGGGGTTGTTGGAATGGTTGTCTTGGCTGTGGTTTTCGTTGGGGTGTATGATTTGCAAGCATCTGGAGTCCACCAAACTTTAAAGTAACTCGTAAAATCTGCTTTTGGTGTACCAGCATAAGTACAATATGAGTATGGGTTTGCAGCAGATAATGAACTGATTTGTGATTTTTTTGTTTGATCTGATAGACTTCCACACTGTTTTGGCCACAGCCAGTTAGAGAAAGCAGCTTGCGAGTTACAATTGTTATCCCCATTACAACTTGTGTAGTAATCGAAAGAAGTGGCCCCGTAAGTCCAGTCACATTGACATGTGTAATCATACCCTGAGTAAAAAGCAGAATTTTTAGGAGTAGAATACGTGTTCATACCTTTACAGTAATCGAACTGAAACCCAAACCCTGCTGGCAAACCTGTTAATGAACTTCCGTAATTGGCAGAGCTGGTGTCCACAGTAATAGTTTTGGTGAAATCTGTCGGATTGAAATTTGGATCGTTTAAACCAGCCCCAGTGTTCAAAGAGTAAATCATGACATCTGAAGATTGAATCCCACTTCCTAGAAATTTCAACTCATTTAAAGAGGTTAATGGAATGTTGGCATCGGACCACACATGAAATGTGATGCTGTAGGATGTTCCCGAAAGATACTCGACTCTAGTCAGCTCAAAATAATATGGCATACCCCCAACGTTTTGGAAATACCACATGTTGTTTTGTTGACACTGTTTAAAAGGTGTGCAAGTGGCCCCCGCAGAGACTAGTTGAGCTATCAATGGAATTAGGGCAAAAACTCTCAATATAAAGTGGTTGAGCAGCATTTTCGATATGTATGTTCTTGTTTGTGTCTTTCCGCTTAATTATCTATGTCATTCTTTCTACTTTTTTTCTTTTTTTGTTAAGAGATTTTCAAACTTAAAACTAAATTTTTACTTTTCAACGTTGTGCTAGTTCAAGTTGAACTTGTCTTTCAAAGACAGCCCTCCTTTATATATCTTTGTTGCTCTTCTGGATTTATGCAGGTTGAAGCATAAAAAAATTATTTGAACATCTCAGATGCATAGTCATATAATTTTCTAACGACACTACGTCACACGAGAGAGAGAGAGAAAAGGATATATTCAGAGCAGCCGTGGAAGCCTTTTTAATGTGCGTTGGAATGTGCAGATCTATTTTTTTTAAAACCCGTTCGTCTCCTGATTGACTTTTTTATTTTACATGTTAGTACCAGGGTGCTAACCACTTTAGACTGTATAAATACTATTTCTCAATAACCTCGTACAAACAAGAAACCAATTTTAACTGTCACCATCAAAGCCTCATGTTTTTTTGTTGTTGTTTTTTTCAATTTTTTTGTATATATTTTCAACGGTAATTTTAAACTTTTTCATTTTCCCATTGTATGGCTGGTGCTACTTTGTTTCACACTAAGGATATTAATCTCAATGAATTACGTGTTGTCCATTTTCATTTGTACTCATATAGCGCATCAAAAAAGAAATTGATTATTTGCAAAAGTAACACCACAAAAAGAAACGATAGTTTTCAAGCACAATTTTTTGACCAAGTTTGATTTCCAATTGTTTGCAAAATCTGTATCGTTCACTGCAAAGAAGAAGCTCCAATTTTATTTGTTAACAATCAGATGGAATTTCCTATTTCCCTATTTATCTTGCAGGATCAAAACTTTAAAAAGAAAAAATACTAAAAATACTAAAACAAAAAACCCCAAAAAATAATACAAAAAAYCCCAAAAAATAATACAAAAAATAATACAAAAAATACAGGATAAGTAATATTTTCAAATGCCGGAAGACAATCAACGAATTATTCTACAAAATCAGCCGTGCGTACTGAATGGGAACTTGGGGAAACCGCATCCAGTAGAAAACGACTCTAAACAAACACATGGAAAAACTCAACGACCGTCGTGTGTTCAAGGGTTGCAACAGAAGATCTTGTGCGTTCCCTGAACTTTGGTTCTTATCTTGTTCAGGGTTTCCCATGTGGAAGTAAATAGTCAGAAAAAAAAAGTCCAAAATGCGAGCCCCTCTGAAGTGTTGCTACTTCTAACAATGGATTCTAGAAAACATTTTTTGGCGCCTACTTTGGTATTTTAGTATTTTTTATAGCTAGTCACTACGACTTCTTTTCATATTTTTGTTTGGTTACTTTTACAGAGATTGAAGTCTTAAAGAATGATACTAACAACTTTTGGGCACAAGTCCCACACTTTACACATGCACACCAATGCAAAAAATACACTCCTCCGCAATCAACAGCGATGAGCCAAAAAAAAAAGAAAGGACCCAGTAAAACTCTGTCATTGTTTTTGATTCGGCAAATAAACTAGTTTTCTTGAACGACGTTTTTTTTTTTTTGCGGTTAAAATGAAGATAGGTTTTATAAGCTTAGAACGAATCTTGAGCATTAGTACCGTGATCATTTGTTACACTTATTGTAGCACATCAACTAGATACATGGCAAATTCTTAAGTGCAGCTTCACTCTACCTTTTTTTGTATGTTTAGTATATTTTTTCCAATTTGCACAAGTACCGATCATAATTGGACGGCGGTTTTCTTGTCTTGTAAGCGCAAATACAATGCATATTTATTTGTTTACTTTTCAAAACAAACATATCATGTCATTACTCATACACTTTTGATAAATAACTTTTTGAACAAAGTTCATTAGGCAACAGAGTATTTGTGGATGCTAAAAAGTAAACAATAAATCAAAAATGTACACGTGATTTACTCATATGAAATACAGAGAATCGCTTCATGTTGCTATTATTACGGTCGAACAACGAACAATGTAACTTAATCAACATGATTTCATGCCAAAACAACGTTGACAAAGCAATCAAGTGTACCTGGTTAAAATTGTTTGGAATATKTATATATATATATATATCTGTTTACTTAAGTGAAAAATGCAAAATCTCATGATTGAATATGCTTTCCATTCTACTTTTTTGACAACTTGAGTGAACCTTGATAAGGCAATCCTCAAAGCTATTCACAGTTTAGTTGTGTTACAACAACCTTTGCATTTGCACCCTGTGCCGCAAAGGCATCTAGTTATGGTTGGTTTTGATGACAAAGACGATCCTGGGGTTGCTTTTCCTCCACAGCAACTGCTAGCTGGCGAGGACACTGTGTTTTTTGCTGGTTCTTTGGTAGTACTGTTTGATTTTTTATTGTTGCAGCAGCTCATCTTTTGATATGTTTGTTATGGTCAATTCAAGTATTGTTTTTTTTGGTATTGAAGATTTTTGTTTTTGCTTTGGTAAACGCTTAATTTTCGTTTTGGCTTGTGCTGAGCTTGTAAAATGGTTTTCTATAACAATTAGTACATTCTCTTATGCAGTTTTCTTTTTTTTTTCTTTTTGAGTGAATAGCAAGTCAATTACTGTTTTTATTTATATAATATTTGGCTCGAAATGATTTGCCCTTATAGTTCACTTTTAAGTTTGGCTCAGTTGATATATATATAGATAAGAGATTACAAACTGGAGAAAATTTTACCGATACCACGTCTGTTTTGTGCAATCTTACAATGGCATGAAAGCAACTTGTGCGTGTATGTAGAGAAAGTCTTCTATTTTTTTGTTTTTTGTTTTTTGTTTTTTTCTTCTAAGCTGCCTATTTAGGATATTCGGATAAAGCAGCTTCAATTGGTACCGTTACCGTGCTCCAAAAAAAAAAAGACCGAGATCGGCATAGTTTGAGCAAACGACAGACGCTACTTAAGGTCCAAACCAAAGTTCGCTTCAAATCAGGACGAGAATGGTGCTAATACCTTCTGCATTCGTTGAATTGAAACTTTTCACTATTTAGCAGTTACATTAAAAAAAAAAAAACCAACAACTTTGGYACCAGTTTTAACATTTCCATTATATCCAGGTATTATATCGTACCACCAAAGCTGGCAAACCCTCACGTGACAGCTACTTTATGTGAGTATAGCAGTGCTTTTACCATGTTTCAACGAAATGGGTCAGATCTAAGGATTTTGCTGCAAGCAAAAAAAAAAGAAAAAAAACAGCCATCTTTCGGAAAAGGCGATAGAGACTCGTACGAGTGAGTGATATTACAACAATCGATGTGAGCTAAAAAGTTTAATTTTTGCCCTTCTTTGGAGGTATTGAAACACATGATGTTTATCGTCATTTTTTCCAGTCAAATTGTTGATGAGTATCGAATTCTTGGCTTTGGGGTTTCAATAAGCAACTTTGTAAGACTTAAGCTTTTCAATATATTATTGAGGACCCCGAGCAGAACAAAAGAGATTAAACAAGAGATTTTTTATAAAATCAGATTGCAAAAACTTCTGGACTATGTCACGTTATTCCAAGTACTCACAGTTAGTTTCACTAGCAGCAATGCCCCTTTTGGCAGCTGCTGCAGGAACTACGCCATTAAGTTCCACTACAGCTTCCTCGACAACCTCAGTTATAACCAACACAAAAGCAACTGCAGGCAATGGTGAAACAGAAGACCAGTCTTCTGCTGCGACCTCCTTTTTTGTGGCCATCTCGATGATTGTTGTCTCAGAAATTGGGGACAAGACCTTTCTGATTGCAGCCTTGATGGCCATGCGTCACAATAGAATGATTGTATTTTTGGGCTCCATTTCATCGCTATTCATCATGACCATCTTGGCAGGTGTCTTTGGTCAGGCTTTCACTTCCTTCATTCCAAAAAGATTCATACATTTGTCTGCCTCAGTATTGTTTTTCGTTTTTGGGTACAAAATTTTACAAGAAGGATTGGCCATGCCAAGCGGCGCTGGCGTTCAAGAAGAAATGGAAGAAGTCGAAGAAGAGTTGGCCATCCAAGATTTAAACAATGTCAACAACGTGAGAGAAGGCGGCGCTCCAAGTGGGTCCCTGTACAACCAATCAACACACAAGTTCAAAGCATTTACCCTATCGGTAAAAAATTCTTTCAACAAATACTTGAGTCCCGTTTTTGTACAGGTTTTCGTGATGGTTTTTCTTGGTGAAATCGGGGACAGATCTCAAATCAGTACCATTATCATGGCATCCAGTGGTCACTATTGGCACGTGATTTTTGGTTCCATTGTGGGCCATGCTATTTGCACAGCGTTGGCTGTTATCGGAGGTAAATACTTGGCCACTAAGATCAGTATGAAAACTATCACTTTGAGTGGGGCTGCTTTCTTTGTTGTCTTTGGTTTTGTTTATTTTTATGAGTTCTTCACCAACTCCGATTAAGCAAGGGTCCTAGTTGCTGAAAATCAAAAAAACCAAAAAAAAAAAAAACAACATAAAAACATAAAAACATCAAGATTGATAGAGGTTTGCAATTATCAAATTTGTATTTATTAATGTGTATGTCTTAAATATATAAGACCCTTTCATGTTCAAGTTCAAAAAAAAAAGAGTATTTGATTTCCATTCACTGCTCTGACACTGCACTTTCTCCATATTTTTTCCTCAAATCGCTTTTGATTTTTGCTTGTGTTTTCTTTTCCAAAGCTTGCAGCTGGTCCTCCAACTTAGCTTTGAACTCAAAGGAAGTATTGTTGTACTTCSTCTGCTCGGATGGTCTCAGGAGAGAGGCCTTGTTGTCTAAAGGGTTGTGCTGTGGAGAACCTCCCACATTGTTTGGCAAAATGTTTGGATTTCTATACGTTACTTCATTGTTGACTAGACTTTTTTGAGCAGCATCTCTAGCTTCAAGTTGTTTCCTTATTTCACTCATTCTGCGTGTTWMYATTCATCATTTGTTTACCTTGAGAGTCAAACTTAGATAGCCACAATACTAAGCACATCATCGGAATTATCAGTTTGATTACTTTTGGATTATTATCAACTTGTCACAACAAACAAACAAAAAAAAAACCAGAAGCAAAAGTTTGGGTGAAACCGGTTTACCTTTTATATTCTGTGTCAAAAACTATAMAACTCATTAATTGGTTCCTTGGCCCAGTTGGTTAAGGCATCGTGCTAATAACGCGGGGATCAGCAGTTCGATCCTGCTAGGAACCATTTATTTTTTTTGCTAAATTTGAAAGCCTTTTAATAATCAATGTTATTAAAACGTTATTCTTTTTTTTTTGAAGGGAAAACGCTTACAGAGTCAATTTGAGTCATTAAAAAATCGTGTTACATGAGATATACTATTTCAAATTTTTTATAAAATTGTCCAAATTGTACTCGTCCTCGTACTGCTTTTCGTCCCACAACTCAACCAAGTCTCCCATTGCAGCCTTGGCCTTTCCTGACAACCCAGATTCATCAACAATGTCATCGTTCAACCCGTTTTTCTTCGCATCTCCCGCTTCAACACCGTTTTCGTTGCTGGACTTGACATTAGTAGAGTCAAACAAGTCTAGCAATTGGTGGGTATCCATAGAACTTAACCCGGCGTTTTGTTGGTTCACCACTGTAGATGCAATGTTCATTTTAAACTTTTGTAAGCCCATGATTTTTTCTTCTAAAGTACCTTTGGTAATAATTCTGTACACATTAACCACTTTTTTCTGACCCAATCTGTGCGCCCGGTCCATTGCTTGTAAGTCGTTCATTGGGTTCCAGTCATGCTCAACAAAGATAACAGTATCTGCCCCGGTTAAATTCAACCCCAAACCACCAACCTTGGTACTTAGCAGAAGAACATCAATAGATGGATCCTCGTTAAACTTACGCACAACGCTTTGTCTGTCACGAGAATCCACAGATCTGTCCAATCTCATATATGATACAGAAGGCATGTTTTTTTTGAACAAATCGTTTTCAATGATGTCCAACATATCTTTCAACTGGCAAAAAACCAAGACTCTGTGCTGAGAGATGACGGTGGCGGTAGACAAATTGTTGTCTTTTTCAACGTCTTCAAGACCAATTCCACATTCCAAAAGTAAGTTTCTCAAGGCACCTAATTTTGGAGCATGCGCAATATCGTGAATGTCCATGTGTGTAGCTTTCAGATATTGCATTGCTTGGCTGTATTGCGGATGACTCGATGTTAACACCAAGCTTGGATGATTACACAATTTTCTCATGTATTGCAACGCTTGGAAAATGTGTTGTTTTGGCTCAGTAGCATCTCCATTGTTGTCATCCAATTCCATTTCAACACTTTTTTTTTGCTTTTTGGTGAAATCCTGATACAGTTGTTTTTGCAAATCACTCAAGTCACAGTAGTAATCTTGGATGATCTTGGGTGGCAAGTCCGACAAAACGTCATCTTTCAACCTTCTCAACATAAACGGCAAAACTTGCTTGTGCAAAGCCTCCAAAGCCAAAACACCCCTTTCTTGCTCTTTCGACGAAGATTTAGCATTTCTAGATTGAACAATTGGCTTAGAGTATTTTTCCTGGAAAGCCTTTTGCGTACCCAAAAACCCTGGCATCAAAAAATCAAACAGTGACCACAACTCCAAAACGTTGTTTTGAATTGGGGTACCAGATAAAATCAGTCTGTGATTAGCTCTGATTTCTTTTACCGAGGAAGACAATTTCGAATTGGAGTTTTTGATAATGTGACCCTCGTCCAAAACACAATAGTTGTAATTGTAATGTTTTATGACATCCAAATCGTTTCTGACAACATCATAAGAAGTAACCACAATGGAACACTTGTTGAAGCTGTTCCTCAAAGTCTGTCTGATAGAAGGACTTCCGGCATAAACAAGAACTTTCAAACCAGGTGAGTACTGGTTGAACTCCTGTTCCCAGTGCCCAGTTAAAGATGGTGGACAAACAATCAATGAAGGCAAGGGTCTTGTTTCCACTGATTTAGTTTTTTGATAATCTTCAGCTCTCATATAATGGTCACTTGCAATAATGCAAATGGTTTGCAAAGTTTTCCCCAACCCCATATCATCACACAAAATACCGTGCAAATGATATTTGTTTAAAAATGCTAGCCAGTTAACACCCTCTTGTTGATACTTTCTCAAAGTAGCGTTAACAGCAACTGGAAGTTTGAATGGCTTTGCCTTTGCTGGATCCATCATCTGTTGAAGAAAATCTCTTTCTCTTTCTCTACCCTCCATGAACTCTTGGGACAAACCTTCCGGATCTTTAATACCTTCTTCCAAGGGCACTAGCTTGATGATGCTRGCAAAAGTTTTGGTGGCTATGTCTCTCACATCTGTATCAGAGTCACTCATTCGACCTAGCAACGGAACAATGAAAAAAACAACATACGGTAGGATGTCACTATCCATTTGTTCAGCCAGATGGTGGATTAGTTCCACGCCTCCTTGTCTTTCTTTAGTAGAGCCAGCGTTATTGACAAATGGTAAAACATTTTTCAAAATAAAGGGCAAAACCAAAACAGGCAGCTCCTTTGCCAAAATTGCAAAAGTCAAAGCACTCGAAAATCTCAAAACGGAGTACTCGTTTACCAAAAGTGCCACAAGAGTAGGCAACACCTTAGAAACAAGTTCCTTTTCTTGCAACTCTTTGTGAATGAAGGGAAAGATAATTCTCAACACTCCAAGAGAATCAACAATGTTGCTTCCAAGCTGAGCACTCATTGTTTCTGTGTTATGGTCCGTGCTCAACTGATCATACTTTTGCAACGGATCAAAAATGATAGACTTTAATTGTGGTACTTTGACAAAACTGTCTTTTCCAAAATCCGACAAAAGTATTTGCAAAGTGAACAAAGCCCCTCTGGTTTTTATCTTGGCTTTTTCACTGACCTCCTTCAGTTTGGCATCGTCTGAGATAGAGTTGTTTCTTTCAACAATTATTGTGGTTAGAATCTGATCCTTGAAACTGCTGTTTTCGTTGAACTCAGGAACAGCAATAGAATCAACGCATAAGAAAGCGCACAAATTTTTCACAATTTTGTTAGCCACATTTTCCTTTTTATTGGCGATTAATTTAATGATGAGCTGGATAATYGCATTGCTGGATCTTTTCTGCAAAACCTCAAACTGCTCCGACTTGACATTATCCATTAAAGATCTGATAAAGGGGTTCAATTTAACAGGTARATCGTATCTAATCTCCAACAATGCATTGGCATAGTTTGCTAGAATACTGGACTGTTTAGATTGGTACGACTCTTTCACGCTTTCCATATTTTTCAAAACTCTGTATCTTGAGTCTTGCAAAGTTTTAAGAGCTTTAATTTTATGAGTGTTGTCCAAGTGCTTGAACAATTTATCGTAATAATCTGAATAGACTTTATCCGCAATCACCATGTCAAAGGCCTCGTTACCYGCTTGAGGTTCACCTTTAACAATAAACGGTAGCTGTGGAATCTTTGAGCTATTCAACTTACCTGCTGAGGCAAAAGTGTTGAGCAAAGTTTGGCACTGGGTTCTCAAACCTTTTAGAGCAGGAACCAGTTCCCTAAAGGTGGGAAATTCGACATTTGGATCGTTTGTCAAACCCCTCATGAAAATCGGTTCGTAAATTTCCACCAACCATTGTGGCAACAGGAAATCAGGCCCACCATTTTGTTTGGAGGTTTTAGCAAATTCAGAAATGATGACTGCAACCAAAAATTTTGGTGTACTAAAAGGAATTTTCAAACTGTTTGTTAAAACGTTTTCAATAAAAGACCTTTGGGTCTTTTCTGTAAACTTACTCAACGTGAAACCCAACATTTCGGAAGCCTTTACTCTTGTATAAATGATTATTTCTTTCCCCAAAATCTCCACGTCTCCATTGATCATGGCTGAGTCGATATTCACTTTTGAAGAAGAACATATGGATGAAGATCTCGAGCTGGCTCCAATAGGAGAAGATGCATTAGCATCGGATCTTCTTCTYTTCTTGGTTGCGTGGTCTTCAGGYAAAACATATGTCGATGAAGGTTTAAGAATATGCGATGCRGTCATTTGAAAATTTTTCCCCATTTCACCAATTGGGGTCATTAACAAGTGAACAAAACTTGGAATGAAATTACCGAAAACAGAGTCAATAGGATYTGCATCTACATCTGATTGGTGAACGTACTGATTAATCATGGCAGTGTACACCTCCACAGACAAGGCATTAATTTCTTTGTTTTGTTCAAATAAGATATTTTGGAAAAGCAACCTAAAGCTTTTCCCATCAATCCAATTGTCGTTGGAAAAATCGTCATGGATAGACAAAAATCTTAGCAATAGRTTCAACACAGATTTTCTCACAAGAGTGATGGAGTGTCTTAAAAAGGGATACAAATGTGGGACCAGGTTATGGAAGGACCATTTTTTGTCATTTTCTTTGAATTTCAGTTTCATCAGTTCAACAATTTTTGCATGGTCAAATAGCTTGTTTAGTAAATCCATAATTGGTCCGATGCTAGAAGACAAATCATCGTCTCTGTGGATAATGCAGTTCCATAGGGTCATCAACACAAGGTCAATAATCTCTGTTTGCAAACCGATAAAAGAGTTTGTGATTGGCAACAAGATTGCTGAAGCAACACTTTGAACGTCGTCATCGTGTGAATTCAAACCAAAAAGAACAATTTCCACCACTTGTTCTAGCAAATCGTTTTCAATGAAAAAAGCTGTTTTACTACCAACAAAATACAACAAACCAAGCAAACCACCATGCGATGCTTGCCATATTTTCTTTTGAACAGACTCACCATTGTCCTCTGTATCGTCTTTGTGTTGTTGTAAAATCAATTGTTTCAAATTTTCGAAAACTTTGAAAAAAATATGTTTATTTTCTGGGAAAATCGTATAGTCGATTGAATTCATGGCTGCTGCCAAAGTTTGGGCACATGATTCTCTAACAGGTGCCACCACAGTATCATTGACAAAATCACCAAATCTATCCAAAGCCAAAACTTGAAGCAATTTACAGCACAAATCTTGCAAATATTTGTTATTTCTTATATTATTTTCTTCAATAGTGTTTGTTTTCAATTTCCCAACTAATTTCCCGCTTTTTTTATTTTTTATAAAAATCTCTCTTAAACCCAATGCAGCCCCATGTCTAATGTACCAATCTTGATGATTCAAATTTTCAATCAATAAATCGTACAAAGTCTGTAATGACCAAGTGATTCCGTATGTTTCATCTTCGTTGTTTGTGATGGCTGATTCAATCATGATTTTGTTTTCGTTATTTTGTTGAGTAATGTCCATTTTAGGGTTAGAAAAAGTGGTTTTTTCTGAAAGAACAGAGTCGTTCCCATTTTTATGAGTCGTTCCATCTATAACTTTGTCGTTGTTGTTTAGATCATTGAGTTTGTGTGATTTTAGATCCACACTTGGTTTTGAATTAGATTGATTAGTTTGGGATGATTGAGTTTGTCTTTTCAGCTTTCTTTTGGCCATTGCTTTCATTCTTGCACTTTTCTGATTTTCCATTGGAGAAGGTTCCCTTTTAAGTGAAGATGCTAAATTTTTTTGGTCTTCATTTGTTGGAGAAGCGGTATTACTAAGAGAAGTTGGTGATGGTGCCGATTCTTCCCTTTCCACCAATTTGACCTTTTTTTGTGCTTTGATATCGTTTGGATCCTTAATAGAATTGATATCAGCAGCTAACAATGGTTTCCCCTGTTCCAAAACTTTCATTATGTCAAAGTTATCTATTTTGATAAGGTCATTTTCCATTTCGTATATTTTTTCCCATAACTCTGTATTTTTCAATTTCTCAATGTTTTTGTAAAGATCTTGTTCTATCTTCACCATTGCATTGATTCCATCTCCGTTAAGTTCATCTATTTCTTCTTTCACAGAAGCTTGTTGTTCTTTCTGTTCCAAATTATCATTTGGTTCCTCCTTTATTTCTTCTTTAACTTTTTCTTCAAATTCTGGTTTCATATCTGCATCAAGATCCTCTCTATCTGGATTCCAATCTGGCAAATACTGTACAATGTTACCTATAGCTTTGGCAGAACTGATTCTCGTTTCCCATTTCTTGTTTAGCAAAAAGGGATACACTCTGGATAACAAGTTCAATATATCTTCCGGGTGGTTTTTGGCTAATTCTCCGAGCTGATCCGCAGCCAAGTTCCGAACCACTTGTGTTGATCCCGTTTCTAGCAACACCACCTGTCTGTCTAGCCTCGAGCCTTTGGAGGTCATGTCTGTGTGTATTTCTTTTCTATAATGTTATATTTTTTTCTCAAAATTATTTTTCTTTTTTTTTTTTATTTAGATAGTTTGCAGTTGGAAAGCGGGTTCCTAGTTTTGCAGTGTCTGTTCTATAAAGTATTGTGCGTGTGAGTGAATATTCCTCGTGTATAACGTTATTAGGCTTTAGATTTTGGTCTCTTCTTGGTTTTTTTTTCTTGATATATATAAATATATATATACATATATATGTATATTATGGCTCTGATATAAATTTGATTAATATGATTGAATATTGCAARATGTAAAGTTTTATTTTTTAMKTACACTTTTAACCGCCTACCTATATTACCGTYCAMAWATAAGAAAYAAAAGTATCACGTGTAAYCCACCACTAACATAAYCGCGTTAACATATTACCYAACAAAAAAATRGATTATATTTTTATTTATTTAAATTTTTTTCCCTCGAAGATTCTATTTTCAATCTGTCTATATATATATAAATATACAGCACACACGACACAGTACAATTATCAAAGATCTACCAGGGGAGGATTGCAAAGAAAAAACAGAAGACAGTTAAGAAAACAAAGAAGAAGAAGAAGAAGAAGAAGAAGAAGAAGAAGAAGAAGAAGAAGAAGAAGAAAATGCGTGAGTGACTTGCTTTTTTTTTTTTTAATTTATTTTCTTTTCTGGGTAAGACAAATTATTTAATGTTGTTGTTGTTGTTGTTGTTGTATTTATTCGCACACTGAAAGATTTTTTTTTTATTTTATTATTTTTTTATTTTTTCGGTCTATGAATTTAAGTCTTAACTAACTAGAAATAGAAACACTCGGAGTGTAGTATTGGATTACATATATGATTACATGTAGGATTATTTGTATGCTTACGCGTTTCCAATGATTCTGGGTAAATAAAAGAGAAGCAGAGGCAGGGAACCTAAGGGTAAAGACGGTAAGACTGATATTGGCGACAAAATAAATCAAAGTCATGGGTGAATGTGATTGAGTTAGTTCTAAGGGCCATTGGTTTTAGGAATAAACAATATGACTGACGCGTTACACGAAACAAGCGTGTGTTTAAAACTATTAGAAGAAGAATTCGTGTTCGTTTCCTCTGAAAAAAAATCGAGTTGTATACTATCGAGTTGTATACTATCTAGGAAAACCCTGGATTAAACTTTAAGATTTCCTGCCTCGAACTCTTGATATACCAATGATGTTCTGGAATATGGAAGGAGATGAAGAAGAGAGAAAACATCACCAATGTAAATTAAGTAGTCTATTTGTTCAACAAGCAGGCTCTCTTCTTTGGGGGGGGGGGGGGTGGTTTTGTTCTCTTACGTTATACCTATTCATTGGCAACTTTTTATTGTCGACAAGTTTTAAAACTATCTCAAAGAAAGAGAAAAAACAGTTTGTACATCCATACACCAATTGTGACAATTTATATATCTGTGCTTGCTCACCAAAACAACAACCCACACATTTGTATGCTTTATTGCACCGCTTGCAAAAAAAGTGTTTTTCWAGTAAAAAAAAAAGTTTTTTAGKTTTATTTTTWATGATATCCAAAATTTTGTTTTTCCCAAAGAGGAGAACTTTTTAATGTATAGGAGTCCAAATATGTAATACTTTAGAAAAAGTCACATTCACAATTTATTGCATCTTCAGATATATTTTTGAAAAATTAAAGTTTCTTTTTTSTTAATGGAGTTGGAAAACTAATTTGTTCTGTTGAAACCCGATTATATATAAACTGCTATTTCTATTTACCCAACTTCCTCTCGTCACAGRTGTGTTGTGGGTCCTCCTATTCAACAAAAAACACAAAAAGAAACCACCAAGTAACTCAAATCAAGTAGACAATATGCCTCGTATGTCATACTATCCACACACCATCAAAGGTGAATTGTTTTGATGCTGCATCATTACTTCATGAATTATTTGAACAAAGATGCTGCAAAGAAACAATTGAGGTTTTCGGGTCCTCTTTCTATTTTTTGAATTATTCTGTTATTGTAAGATATAATTGATAATTTAAGATGATTGAAAGGTTTTCATAATGTTATTCTAGATGCTGCAAAGAAAAGCTGAAAGAAGAACAAGAATATGAACATTGGAATATGGAAAAAACAACAACAAATTAACAAACTAATATGAAGATTAATGATCTGATTGAAACACTGTTTGCACTGAACCCCGACACTTCAGTCAAACATAATTGTTTAATGCAATGTATTGTTTTTTTTTTTGCTGGTATTGTAAAGGTACCCAAAAATAACAACTGTGTTACATAATTATTGAAAGTTTAGAACTACCATTCTGATGTTTGGATATCCATTTTCAGAATTTTTGGTTTGAACCTTCAAGTGTTTGATATCGTTTACTTAGCTGTAGTACTGCCATAAACGCTACATATCCTAAGAGATATCTGTCAATCCAGAACGCATGTGCGTTGTTTCCCCTCGTTAATTTTGTTATTAAGTTGTTTGTTTTTTTTTCTTCCATGTCTTATTTTCTTATTCTTATACAATTATGACCTTTTCTTTCTCTCTTAAATTCTCTTTATCCTCATCATAACAGTAAACTATTTCCAAAAGTGAATTGAGTTCCGAAAACTTGCGAAAACTAGTGCAATTTGTTACTAACAAGTTTTTCTATTATTGGTTTTCATATTGTGTTTTTTTTTTATTATTATCTATCATTTGAAGATATAAATATTTTCTCAATCCAATAGAACATTTTACAAAAAGGTGCTCCAAGAACTTACTCTAAAACTTACTCTACCCCAAAAAGACCATACGAATCTGCCAGATTGGATGCTGAATTGAAATTGGCTGGTGAATATGGTTTGAAAAACAAAAAAGAAATCTACAGAATTACCTTCCAATTGTCTAAAATTAGAAGAGCTGCTAGAGATTTGTTGACCAAAGACGAAAAAGACCCAAAAAGATTGTTTGAAGGTAATGCTTTGATCAGAAGATTGGTTAGAGTTGGTGTTTTGGACGAAGACAAAAAGAAATTGGATTACGTTTTGGCTTTGAAAATCGAAGATTTCTTGGAAAGAAGATTGCAAACCCAAGTTTACAAATTGGGTTTGGCCAAATCTGTCCACCACGCCAGAGTCTTGATCACTCAAAGACACATTGCTGTTGGTAAACAAGTTGTCAACGTTCCATCTTTCATGGTCAGATTGGACTCTGAAAAACACATTGACTTTTCTCCAAGATCTCCATTCGGTTCTGGTAGACCAGGTAGAGTTGCTAGAAAGAGAGCTGCTGCTAAAGCCGAATCCGGTGAAGCTGCTGAAGAAGACGAAGAATAAATTAATTAATAAACTAATTAATTAACCATTTGCACACTGCTGCTAATTGTTTCTTTTATTTTTTGAAGATTATTCTTTTGTATCTTTTTTTTCTTTCAAAATTCTTCTTCCATSAATTGCTATCACTTTGGTTCGGTATTGCAAAATCAAATGACTTTTAGGTGTTTTATGTTGTTTCTTTATCTCCCCTTCAAGTTGTTTTTGTATATTAATGGAAACACTTTGTCCCTTTCCCTCCTCCCCCGTTCAATWTGTGTTAATAATTATATAAATRTTTTAGTTATAAGCAGTGCTGGAAGAATAATACTCGAGTTTCTGTAATGGGGACGAATAATTTATTTAGGTTTAAAATTGTCACTATTAATGTAAATAAGAATGTTTTTACGTCTTCATTCATGAACAACTAYTCATCATCAAAGATCTYAATCCAAAGTGATAATAAACCTGCMAATTAAGCCATCTTGAAAGTAATACCTGTATGGTATRAAAGATTAGACGTTAKRYGTTGGTTTTTTTCTTACACTATTCAAYGCTCATTCAGWAAGAACCGGTGTGGTTAAAAAGCAAGGAACAGCCTCTGCTAAAGGCTAATGCTACAGCCTCTTGTTTCACTAATAAAGTGCTAGTYATTGCAAGATAGCCAAAAAGTCCTGTAAGCGCTCACCGTAYGTCATCAATACATTGCTTCTTTTATTCAAAAAAATATTCATAAAGAAAAGTGCATTATTTGAGACCAAAAACCAACTGCCCAAAWACTAAATACACCCATACATTCTTAAGTACTTATTTTTTAAATAAGATATCTTGRTTTGTTTGGCTWTTTTATTTTCWTATAAATWTTCATTGTGCTTGTKTTCAWAAAATGTTTTTTTACCACATTTTTTTTTTTTTGTCCAAAAACTTTTTGCTTGCAAAAGTTTTAGGYAACTACCTATTAAGCTTCAGTGAGCCTACCAGCATTTAGTATTTCCACAAAAAAAGTTTTGCTTTRGCCCGAATGATCTACAAGTTCTAGGCTTTGGTRTWTTACAATWATTGAAACCTCAGTGTTGCGTRCTCACTTAATTGCTGTKYRATATAATACCTTGATGATGTAACRATTTTCGTGGAAACAGACAYGATTGATTATGTTTCACAAATACACCRAGCACGTGATGCTACGTCTTRCAAAGTAGTTTGAAAAACCGTACTGGTCCTTCAGTTTCCACATATCCTGCGGGTAACGTAGTTTTATSATYATTGTTATTTYATAAAATATCTTAATTTCTTTTTTTTTTTTTTTKGTAATTTTTTTTCGAAAASTTTTAAAAGTTTTTTGGATTTTTTGTAAAATTGGTATTTCTCCGAATAGTGATGAAAAATTGTTACTGGCTAATGTTGTAAATGTTCAGCTATTGTACATGCYCATTTGAGGTTCAAGAGWGTAGTGTCAATGCTTTGRATTATACATTATGGKACGCTTATTCTCGTGTTCTTGAAGGCCTACTATWGGATGTTRSTTYGATATATCTTCTTTCAGATGTAACTGCATTTGTACATCTTGYACTMTACTTTCTTGAGAACACTAAACTAAGGAAAAACCAGCAACAAACCACGAACAAAGTATACATCAAAAATGGGTAAATCGTATGTGAAATATAGAAAATCATAAGCGCATCATTGAAAGCAAGGTGCTGCTACAGCAAGTGAAGTTWTCAGGTTTATGAAGGAATAGATAGAGAGAGATAGAGATAGAGATAGAGATARAGTGAACTCAGTATTGTGTCAGAAGGCCCAGTTTGGTRACYRGGAATGTGAGATTAAGTYAGAACTGTAAAGGTTTTTTTTTCTATCAATGTAGGTGGACTGTCAAGTGGTAAAGTMGAAGCAGCATAAAACTTTTAATTGCKTAAGGAGCGAGTGAGATRAACATGAAAAAGCTTTARGTGTTTGTCGAACAAACGAAGAATTAAAGACCCTTGTCAAGGCCGAAGAACATAATACATAACAAYAAGAAGGAATCTTTCAGTTGAGCCATGTGTGAGCGTTACTCAATTAGCCATTTATTACATTTTYAATGTCACCTCRTCATGCGCCATTTCMAGTCTAATAATAAAACCACAAAGATTACTATTTATTTGCATCAAWAMTACGGATATGACARTACTCAGTAACCATTAAGTACTACCTCTYCATCATGACCTCATAAATTTTAGAATAACCAAGGAAACCAAGAATATCTTTGACTAACAATTATCATTTATTTATTTATTTATTTATCACTCTACTGATTATTGTTGTGAAGTGGGTATTGTCATTTGGCACAGATAGTGAGCAACTAACATCATCATAGATTGCCTTTGAAMATACTCTTTCCAACAAATATTATGGTCAGCTCAAGATAAAAATAAAAAACCATCTATTTAACACAGTCACGGTTTAAGATCTAGAACTAGATACATGTTCCAAAGGGACTTCAGAAAGCATGGTGCCATTGCTTTGTCCACCTACATGAAGATCTACAAAGTTGGTGACATTGTTGACATCAAAGCCAATGCTTCTATCCACAAAGGTATGCCATTTAAATTCTACCACGGTAAAACTGGTATTGTTTACAATGTCACCAAATCCTCTGTTGGTGTTAAAGTTCAAAAAGTTGTCAACGGTAGATACATTGAAAAAAACTTGAACTTGAGAGTTGAACATGTCAAACACTCCAAATGTAGACAAGAATTTTTGGACAGAGTTAAAATCAACGCTGCCAGAAAAGCTGAAGCCAAAGTCACTGGTAAACCAGTTCAAGTCAAAAGACAACCAGCTCAACCAAGAGAAGCCCACACTGTTTCCTCTGCTGAAAACCTACCTCAAACTCTAGCTCCAGTTGCTTACGAAACCTTCATTTAAAGAGACCCATGGAATCTTATTGCAACGTATATATTCGCTTYCTTACCGTTATTGKGTAAGGCGCCTTGTGTACTAATTTTTCTATATCAAACCTCTTTATTTTAAGTGAACCCAAATAAACAATAACATTGTATTTCCGTTGTTTAATTTATAAATCACCAATGCTCGCAATCTCTATMTTGGATCTTTTTGCAGCCTGGCAGGAGACGTAGWAGTGGGATYCCAGTTGGGATTCGGGACACCATTAGGCTCTGTTACCTAAAACAATGGTGCACGTGACAAAAATATGCCARAAAGGAAGAGTTTCTTTTTTCGTCTTTCATGCCCATACAGATCATCTCATCTGTGCAACACATTTGTCACAAATGAAAAAACCAGGAATGAAAAAAAAAATAAAAATAAAAAAAAAGTTTCAATTAAACCCTCAAGATGCCGAAAGAGATGATGGTGATGTGCATRTGGACCTAACGTGTGACACAAATAAACGTTGAACTGATCATTGGAGAYAGCATCAAAAAMATAYATAAAGACAAGGGTTATTGTGTGCATACGTTACTGCAAGTGGAACAGACCAGCAGCCGGTTGACAAGGAGAMAAAAYTGTAAATAGACACCAAACATAAAACAATAACTACCACAYCTTAAATAAATAGTTGATGCCTRAAAACAATAACATAGCTCAGTTGGAAAAAGAYGTTGTGGARTCAGCCCCCTACCTTGGAAGCGATGAATCGAATGTGAACATGAAAAACGTGGACATTAACAGCGACATGTTGCAGACGAACCAACATACAAGGGACTCGAAACTAACACAAGCATCACAGCAGCAACAGCAGCAGCAGCAACCGCAGCAGCAGCAGAAAGCCTCAGAGGTTGCCAGCAAGCCTGACGGAGTGAAGCCTTGGGTGCATTTTGTTGCTGGTGGGGTTGGTGGGATGGCCGGTGCCGTGGTTACTTGTCCCYTAGACGTGGTCAAAACAAGATTGCAGAGTGATGTTTACAAAAACATGTACAAAACTGCCGTCAAGCAAGGGGACAGTGCMGGGAAAAACATGATTTTGCATTTCAGAGAGACCATCGGGATCTTGGGATCTCTTTACAAAGTTGAAGGGTTCAACTCATTGTTCAAGGGGCTAGGTCCCAATTTGGTTGGTGTCATTCCTGCAAGAAGCATCAATTTTTTCACTTATGGAACAACAAAAGAATTTTACTCAAAAACTTTTAATAACGGGAAAGAAGACCCATACATTCATCTAATGGCCGCAGCCACTGCCGGGTGGGCGACTTCAACAGCCACTAATCCTATTTGGTTGATCAAAACAAGACTGCAGTTGGACCAAAAGGGGAAAAGACAGTACAAAAACTCCTTGGATTGCTTTAAAAGYATTTTGAAAAACGAAGGCATTTTTGGGATGTACAGAGGGTTGAGTGCATCTTACTTAGGATCTATAGAGGGGATCTTGCAGTGGTTGCTATACGAACAGATTAGAAGAGTGGTAAAGGAGAGATCAACGAAAAACGACAAAGACAAAACAGGATGGGAAACTTTYAAAGATTGGGCGGCCAGATCCGGGGGTGCCGGATGTGCCAAGTTTTTTGCCAGTATTGCTACATATCCACACGAAGTAGTTAGAACTCGGTTGAGACAGGCCCCTAAAGAACATGGGAAACCAAAATACACTGGTTTGCTGCAGACGTTTAGGGTGATCATCAAAGAAGAAGGTTTGGCCTCCATGTACAGTGGGTTGACCCCACACTTGTTGAGAACAGTTCCAAACTCCATTATTATGTTTGGGACATGGGAATTCATGATTAAACTCCTGTCAAACGCATAGGAGGTTTCAAAWTTTTTGTTTATCATGCAAATTCAATCTTTTTTTCCCCCCCTTCTTCCTTATATTAATGACTTTACGAATCCAATAACCTAGCATCCTTTTATATCATACCATTCTTGTAAATATCATTAAACAATCCATAAGTACTTGTGACAATGCTGATGCATTTGTTCTTTCAACTTTTTTTTTTTTTTTTATGATATTTCGCCAGTGTACATRTATTTCATGACGTTATTTACATCAAACGGAGGAGGTAGGATTTTAAAAATATCTTTTTTCAACGGTTTATTTGCATTGAAATCAGAATCAATGTCCATATCGTAATCGTTTGTTTCTTCATTTTGATTATCAGCATTGAATATCTTGGTTCTCTCTTTTTTTAAAGCGGAAAGACACCATTTCGATAAGCTGTCATCCTCGCGTATCCGCTCTTGTTGSGCCTGAGCCGAGGATGTCTCGATCTTACAATCTTTGATCCATTCATCCACTTCAGGTATGTTTTTCTTTCTCAAAAGTGTTGTTAGCAAACTTTCATGGGCCGTTGTTGGAAAATTTGGCAATGGATATATCARCAGAGAGTTTAGTGTGTATTCGTAATGTTGAAGTGTCCTGCTCAACGACRAAAGCTGCGTTAGTAGCAAAGTGATTTTGGCATTCAACGAGTGCCACTGTTGAAACCCAATCGGTTTKCCAATGTCTTCTTTGATTTTGCTGAGGGAAGATGTTAACTGTGACAATTTCATTCTGATGGCATCCAGTTCTTGTGCAGGAACCGCAGCATAATCATAATTCTCAACAATCTGGTTGACCATCTTGTTAGTCAATTTGGGTGAATCTTCCTTTTTTTTTTTTTTTT
>LPNM01000009.1:405175-417842 GCA_001747045.1 Hanseniaspora osmophila | reverse complement strand
TCAAATGCACACCAACAGTCAAACGTTGGAACCCTTTATTAACATCAATGTTTAATTAAAAATATGTAGCTATACACATATGTGTATGTTCTTATATGTAATTAAGAGAAAAACACCTCGAACGAAAAACAATGCGCTTTAAACGCATTGTTTTTTTGTTTGAAGTGTAATACATGAACATATTCATAATACAACCTAAGTACAAGAAGCGGATATTTGGGTTTGTTTGTTTTTGTATATCATGATTTTTCAATTHACAAACAAAAATAAACCCCGCCTCCCTAAAACTGTATTGATTACTTTTATTTCATAAAAACTTTGTTCCTTTTTTTTTTTTTTTTCATTTTCCATTTTATTTTTGACTTGATGCAATTATAATTTGGCAAACAATTGTTCAATTTCAGTAACAGATTGGTTCAAAACTCTTTCTTGAAATTTTGGGTTTTTCAATTCAGCTTGAACTTTAGCAATGACTTGTTCAGTGATTTGTCTTTGTTGTTCTTGTTTGATATTGTTTTCGTATCTGACCCAAGAATCCAAAACAGATTTGGCTTCAGCAGCAATATCAACTTTTTGTTTCAATTCAAAAGCTTTGGCTTCCAATTCGACAGTTTCTTTAGAAATTTCAAACAAAACTTTGGTGGTTTCGGTAACGTCTTTCAATTCAGAAACAGATTCGATTCTTTGTTTGACAGCATCAACGTGCTTGTTTCTGGAAGCGTTCAAGATGTCAGTGACTTGTTTTACTCTGTTGGATGCAAATTCACCGTATCCTGGAGCCAACAATTTAGCAGCAGTCAAACAGAACCCCAAGAAAGCAGTAAGCAAAATGGTTTCATCGTTCATGATGTATAGTTCGTTGGAAATGGTGTAGATGGCTGCAGCAGTCCCAGTGGCCAATAGACCGGTTTTGGACAAAACACTGTTGCCTGGCAAAGCATTGATCAAAGAGGAGGCTTTGGTTTTTGGATCTTCAGCTGGAGCAGAAGAGTAGAATCTGGCAGTGGATGCAATTGGCATTTGTCTGGCAGCCATTTGCATGGCAGAACGGGTAGCAACTTTGCTGGTCAAAACACGTAAACTCATGGTGATCTTCTTGTTGGTATTATGGTGAACTTTGGTGTTGGTTAGATATCTGGTTTATAGTACACGACGAGAATAGCATATAGGAAAATTGTAAACAACAATGAGTATTAAATTATGAACAAGCGAAAGATCGGAGGGTGGGGGGAATGGAAGTGTAATATAAGAGCAATTACCCCATGAAGTGTACGCCTTAGATTATCAAAAAAAAAAAAAAACCAAAAAACTTGAATTTTGATTCATTTACACTAATCACTTCACAACACTCTTTAGAACACCGCCCCCCCCTACCGGAAAAGCACCTATGAAAATTTGATATTTAATAAAGCTACTCGAATATTTCAAAGTTGTTGTGTTTGGAAAATATTTTTTTTACAACTAGCTCACATCATGCTAACGTCCAAGTGTACAGACACACAAAAGAAAAAAAACCCATGGAAAAAAATAAAAAAAAATGTTAAATTATAAAATATGATTGGTTGTTGAAAGCAAAAAAATAAATATAATAAATGTGACTGGGTAATGAAAAAGTTAAAGGGCACGTGATAAACAAACACCACAATGGCGGGTCAATTTGCAAAATGTGCACGTGACAAGCGGCAAGTTGTTGAGTTACCTTAATTGGACGTGTGTGGGAACTCATTTATACTCAATTGCCTAAAATGGCAAAAACAGAATTAAAGTTTGTAAAAATTGGAAATCTCGGTGATAAGCGCGATTCAAATATATATTTTTTTTCCCCATTTTGTGCGYTGTGCTTGAAAATCGAAGGATAATAATAGGGTTTGAACATGCTGAGAATACACGGTGGTTTGAAAGTTATCATTGGCATTTCTTATCAGTTTGATCAAAGTTTCAAGCGGTTAATACGACTTTTACCGCATGCAAAACATTTGGAATAATGGAGAAATCCTCTGTGAAAAAAAGAAAGAGTCAGAGCCAAGGCATTAATGATGCACATTAATAATGAGCCACTGATTGCTTGCAATTTGTGTTCACACATATTCCTCATCTCGTATATAAACGACACTTGGGCATCATGATCAGGAAACTTGAAAATAATTCTCTTCAACAACTCACAGTTGCTTGCAAAAGACACGTTAAAAAATTAAAGCCAAATATTATTTCAAGTACTAATAGCCCGAAATGACTGCTCCTAAAAAAGTTACCACCGACAATGGTGCGCCAATCAGCGACCCAGAAACCATCCAAAGAATTGGGAGTGATGGCCCACTGGTTCTGCACGATACCAACTTGATTGAGACATTGGCGCATTTCAACAGAGAGTTCATTCCACCAAGAAACCCGCATGCCGTTGGGTCCGGTGCCTTTGGTGAATTTATCTACGACACTGACATTTCCGATGTATGTTCGGCAGCACTTTTCAGTGAAGTTGGATTGAGAACCCCGTGTTTGACCAGATTCTCTACCGTTGCTGGAGACAGAGGATCTGCAGACACTGTGCGTGATGTTTGTGGATTTTCTACGAAATTTTACACCAAAGAGGGGAACCTTGACTGGGTATTCAACAACACGCCTGTTTTCTTTGTTAACAATCCTATCAAGTTCCCGCAATTCATTCACACTCAAAGACCAAATTCCAAAAATTTACCTGATTTTGAACAATTTTGGTTGTTTTTTTGTGAAAACGCTCAAGAATCGTTGCATCAGGTTATGGTTTTGTTTTCCAATAGGGGAACTCCTTACTCGTACAAAAACATGAACGGGTACTCTGGCCACACCTATGTGTGGACAAACAGCAAGGGAGAAAAACACTATGTTCAAGTCCACTTGAAAACAGATCACGGAATCAAAAATTTCACCAATGAAGAAGCCGTGAAAACATGTGGTGAAAACCCGCTGCATAGACAAATAGATTTGCACGACAGCATTGCCTCAAAGAACTATCCGTCGTGGACTGTTTCTGTGCAAGTGATGAGTTTTGAAGAGGCTTCGAAATTGCCGTTTTCCGTGTTTGACATCACCAAAGTTTGGCCACACGACAAATTCCCCTTGAGAAGAATTGGGAAACTGGTGTTGAACGAAAACCCAACCAATTATTTTGCGCAGGTTGAACAGGCTGCGTTCTCTCCAGCAAACATGATTCCATACATGGAGGCTTCCAACGATCCAATGTTGGTAGCCAGACTGTTGTCGTACCCTGACGCCCACAGAGCCAGATTGGGCAAGAACTACAGTCAAATTCCAGTCAACTGCCCATACAAGACCCGCGCTTACAACCCACTTCACAGAGACGGGAAAATGCAAATGGACAATTTTGGGTCTGATCCAAGATATTTTTCCACTTTGGAAAACTACGAATTTGATACCAAAACACAGTTTTTGAAAAATTTGAACAAGGGCGCGAAATTCAACAACAACCAGATTGTTGAGTGGAAACACGAGCTGAGCGACATCGATTTCGTGCAGCCAGCACAGTTGTGGAAAGTGCTGGGCAAGACTCCTGGCGAACAAAAAGCGTTGATCCACAACGTGGCAAGCCATTTGCAAAACGCTTCCCCAACCACACAGGACAAAGTCTGCAAGTGGTTCAACAAAGCCAATGTGGAGATCGGCACGGGCATTAAACTGGAAATTGCAAAATTGCAAAGATCGTCAAAGTTGTGAGGGTGCTTACATTTTGTTATTTWTTATTTATTTGAACTTTTGGTTATGTATTTCTTGATGTGAGTAGGCATTGAGTGAGTGTTTCAACATGAYTTGATGTAAGAAGCACTGATAGTTTTTTTTTTTTTTTTTGTTTTTTTTTGTTTTTTTTGTTGTTGTAGAATTACTCTTTAAGGAAGCGCCAACGTTTAGCATTGATACAAATTTAGTATTGAGAAACGCACAGCAACATCGATCATTAGCATAATTTACGTGATTCATAAGGACATAAATGTTTTAAAATACTATAAATAAATATACTCCATAAATAAAATTGATCAAATGATCGTTAAATATCTGTGCACTCGAAATCTTTCAAAGAACGAGTATTTGTTTTCACTTTACGAAAATAATGAGTACACACAGAAAAAGCTTCATTCACATCGGTCGCGATGCTTGCTTAATGATACTCAGCTTGTCCAATTTTTTGCACATATTCTTGCAAATCCACTGGTTCCCAGGCAATTCCCAAACCTTTGGCAATTTGTTCACCCAAGTCCTTGTTCAATAACCCAAAGTACTGCGAAACCCTGGTCTTGATGTGTGGGTAAGAGATAGTTGATGTGTGACCCACGACATTTTCAATAAATCTCTTTTTTTGAGCATCATCGTACACTTTTTCATACAAAGCTCTTGGTTGTTCAAAATCCAATTCTGAAATTCCGTACAAGAACCCCAAATCCGCGTCCACTTTGGCCACAATTGGGTCTTCTTTAGGTTCAGTCTTCAATTCTTCTTCAGTGGCTGGTCTGTATGGACA
The DNA here is from genome assembly GCA_001747045.1 of Hanseniaspora osmophila. Taxonomy (NCBI): domain Eukaryota; kingdom Fungi; phylum Ascomycota; class Saccharomycetes; order Saccharomycodales; family Saccharomycodaceae; genus Hanseniaspora; species Hanseniaspora osmophila. The sequence continues at coordinate 413,332 of LPNM01000009.1, read as the reverse complement.
ACCGACATACTTTTCGTGGGAGACTTTGTCCGAGGTGGCGCTTTCTTTATACTTGATYGTTCTATCAAACGAAGAAGTGTAATTGTAATTGGTGTTGTTGTAGTGGCAGCTTGGTCCGTCTCTTGTAAAATTGATAGCTTCGTGGTCCACACCCTCGGCCATTCTTCCTGTGACTGGACATCTCAAGTTGATTGGTCTGTTTACTGGTAATTGTTCATAATTGTGGTTTAATCTGAATCTTTGAGCGTCTCCGTAYGAAAACAATCTGGCAACAAGTACGGGATCGTTACTTGGTTCAATCCCATCCATACATGTATTTGCTGGAGAAAATGCAATTTGTTCCACTTCTAAGAAATAGTCTTTAACATGTTCAGTAATGACAATTTCCCCAAATTTACGCAATGGGAACTCTTTGTGAGGCCAGATCTTGGTCAAATCGTTAACGTTGTATCTAAATTCCAAAGCCTGTTGTGGGGTCATTGTTTGGATGTAACATGACCATTTAGGATGTTTTTTCTCTTTTTCCAAAATGTCCCACAATCTAGCTTGGTTGTCATCTGGTCCTACTTTTTCCAATTCTTCACCAATGAAATTATCAGTTCCGTCTTCATTCAAAACATGGATTTGAGCATAAGTGACTTTCCCCTCTTCGTTAATGAATTTAAAAGTATGTCCACTGTATGTGTTCAAATAAGGGTATTTTGGAATCCCTCTATCCCCAAACATATATGTCATTTGGTGAATCGATTCCGGGTTCAAAGTCAAATAATCCCAGTACATGGATGAATCGTACATGTGGTTCAAATTGTTAAAAGGATATCTTTTTTGGGTTTTAATAAAAGATTCAAATTGGGTACCACCATCTCTAATGAAAAAAATTGGTGTGTTATTGAAAACCCAATCCATCACCCCATATGGAGTCTTGAATTTGAAAGAAAACCCTCTTGGATCRCGCACAGTGTCTGCCGAACCTCTTTCCCCAGCAACAGTGGAGATCCGCATGTGGCCATCATAAGTGGACCCAACTTTTTGGTATGGTTTGGCCATGGTGATGTCGGCCAAGGATTCTGTCAATGTAAACTTGATTCTTGCACCGGCACCCTTGGAGTGCACAATACGCTCAGTCACGTTTGTGGATCTGTTGAAACTGGTCATCTGCTCGATGTGGTGGAAATCCTTTAACAATAGATTCCCGTCTTTGCCCACCTGTGGCAAGTACGGGTTCTTGGTGTATGCAAACCCATTTCTTAGGGAATACACTTTAGGGATGTCATCTTTTGGTGCGGGGGACATTATTTTTTATTTTTTATTTTTTTCTCCTTAYTTCAAACTTTTGGTTTGGTTTGGTTTGGTTTGRTTTGGTTTGATTTCAGATTGCAACTTTTGAAAAAAAAGTACTCCATATATTCAGATAATGTTATAAACTTAACTCTCTCCTATTTATATACTAGGCATTTTATTTATACATTTTCAACAAAAGAAACACGTAATGACTGTGTTATTCAAACACTAAAAAGAAAAATAAAAAAAAAAAGATCTTAAGTTCTATGTTTTCTCCTTTATTTGACATAAATATTTACACTACTGGTACGTCAAAAGATACTATAATCTCTAAACCGATATGTCCAGTGACTAATTCAAAGTTGRACGGAAGGAAAGGAAGTATGGCAAAGAGGAAACATCYGGCAACCCTTAAATTATGACACCATCTAGAATATAATGCCTAGTAATTARAAAWTTTAGGGCTATGAATAACTAATAATAACTAATAATAACTAATAGTAACCAAATGACAACTAAAAAGATCCATAAAGATCTAAAAAGTCATAACCTGAGAAGAAAAGATCTATTAAAAAGATCGCGAACAACAAAATATATTTCTCGTACAATTTTGCTTATCAACAAGTCCTATTATCATTACTAAGAATGTCAAATAAAGACGAGACCTACTATGTGTATTGGTAATTAATACTAGTATTACTAGTGGTGATAATACCGGTGGTAGTACTTTGTACAAGTAGTGAATGCAAGCGCATGTGCCTAAAAAGCGTGCTTTGCCGATTTGGCAAAAGTTTGTTTGACACTACTTAGTGCTTAGTAATGGTAATGGTAATTATTAGCAAGTTAGTGTCAAATGTTGTTTATGTGTTTTTTTTTTTTTTTTTTTGCGTTTCACTTATGTAAAGTGTTCTTCCCCTTAATTTTGTTGTTTAAATTGATATTCCATGATTATACGTCATTTGTAGCTTTCTGAATGTATAAGAGTGTATCATATTTTTACGTAGTCGGTAACATTCCGTCCAGGGTAACACGTTTGACAGCTACACAACACCCACACCTCAGATTAAGCCCATACTTTGTTTGTACCTACTTGAATTACCATTATATATACATACATACATATATATGTATATACTTGTACAAATCATTTATAGTATTCGGCAATGGCTCTCTTGGCAGGTTTCCACAAATGGATCGAGTTGTCATTCGACGCACTGGCAAGTAGCCATTCGTCATGGAAATCCCAACAAACGTCGTTGCATCCGAGCATGTGGCCTCCGTGAGTGAATATCAGATTGCCATTGTTACTATTGTTCTGGGTTGTATCTGTGGTATTTGTAGTTTCTGTATGCATCTTTTCTGTAGCAGTTCCTTCTCCAGGAGCGTATGTAGTAGAATTCAGTGTAGGGGTTGTAGTTCCTGCTGCACTGGTGTCCCAGATCTTTACGAGACCGTCCTCCAAACCCGCGGAAGCAACGATGTTTGGAAGCAATGGGTTCCATTGGACGTTTGCAAGGGCACCGGTTTTGTAATCGTGGATAAAATTTTGTAATGGGCAAGAAAGAGATCTCAAATCCCAAATAGACACGTCACCTGTAGAGCTTCCAGTGCAGAGTAACATGTCGTTTTGCCAGTTGAATTGCACGCTATTAAGGGAAATACCACTACGATTAGAAGAGCAAGATGAGCGAGTGGTGTTATTTCTGGTGTCGATCATCTGGAGTCCCTGTGTCTCACATGCAGCAGCAACAATGTTTCTGTGGTTGACCATCCACGACACGTCGTTGCAGCCTACTGGGTCTATTTTGATTCTGTTTTCATAAGTGCTGCTGGATGGACACGTATCTTGAGATGAGGGACCAGTCAGACAAGACAGGTCTCGCTTGCAGTACACTTTGTTTAAGTCCCACACAAACACGCTCCCATCGTTTGCACAAGTCGACAAAACTCCTTCTTGTTGGAAATTCCATGAAAGTGAAAGACTCTCAAAATTTGGGTCAAAATAAGAAACATCACCACCACTGTCAAACATTGGTCCACACTCTAAACGAAATTCTGGAGTAGTGGTGACTGTATTGGACAGACACTTGGTTTTGTTGTGGATGTATACGGAACCCTTGGAAGAAACAGAGCCAATGACATCAGGATTGGAAAACATGTATCGTGTTCTGTTGCACTCTTCGCCCACGGGGAACTGGATCTCAATCTCCCTGTCCAGGTTCTTTTTTCTTTTCTGCGATTTTGCAGGATTGGATGATKTAGTAGTAGTAGTAGTAGTATTAGTAGGAGCACTAAGAGCATTTGGAGCATTTGAAGCATTTGGAGCATTTGGAGCATTTGGAGCATTAGGAGCAGCAGCAGTAGTAGTGGTAGTAGTAGTRGTGGTAGTAGCAGTAGTAGTAACAGTAGGAGCAGAGTCCACATGGAACTCCATGTAGTCCATTTCAAAGTTGTTGATGGAGCTCCATGGGATCGAGGTTGAAATCGAAGACAAATACACCATCTCGTCTTGTGGGATCTGGCCCGAGGTGAATTGCGAAAGCAAAAGTCTTCTGCTGAGCGTGGGCTCGTGGATGTCGGGGAATATCTGCACAGACAACGACGGCCACCGGCAAGTGTTGGTGTTCAAGTAGTCGTACAGGTGTCTTGCGTTCTTCTTCCAAGTCTGATAATTGGTTTGGTTCTTTTCGTTGATGTCATATCCATAGTCGGGTTGTGCATGAAGCTCCTTGTCTTGTAARACCGGCATGTGTATTTTGTTCATTGGTGTTTGTGGGGTGTCCATTGGATTTGTGTACGTCATGTTTYATATATTTGGAGTGGGAATTTYCTTTGTTTACTGGATTACAGCAACATCTATAAAACGCGTCAAATTTGAGATRTGGAAAAATTCGCGTGTAAAAGCTTTTGMGTAAAACTATTGACAAGGTCTTCACGTGATAAAGCCTTGGTACAAGAAACGTTTACACGTAATAGTTAACAAAAATATTTGCAATTCGTAAAACTCTACATATAAGCGTGTATATACTGTTCATATCAAAAAAAGATTCATGTATTCATTATAGCAAAATAGGTATAGAAAAAACACAGTACACAAGTTTGTTGCTCATCTTTATGACGTCATAAAAAAAAAAGCTTCCACTCGGGCACTCTCTGTACCACTTCAAGCAGACCATTCTTTGAATTGGTTGATCAAAGAGTTTGTAGATTGATCGTGAGCAGTGATAGTGGTTTTGTTGTCCAATTCTTTACCAATGACTTTGGCCAAAACTTTACCCAATTCAACACCCCATTGGTCAAAAGAGTTGATGTTCCAGATAGCACCTTCAGTGAAAGTAACGTGTTCGTAGTAGGCAATCAAAGCACCCAAAGTGGCTGGAGTGATTTTTTGAGCCAAAATAGAAGTGGTTGGTCTGTTACCAGAGAAAATCTTGTGTGGAACCAAACCACCAGTGGCACCTTCGGCTTCAACTTGAGCAGCATCTTTACCAACCATCAAAGCTTCAGCTTGAGCGAAAAAGTTGGAAGCCAACATTTTTTGGTGCAAGTTGTTTTCAATTGGGTTGTGGGATTGAGCAGCCAAAATAAAATCACTTGGAATCAATTTGGTACCTTGGTGGACCAATTGGAAAAAGGAGTGTTGGGCATTGGTTGCTGGTTCACCAAACAAAATCGATCCGGTAGAATAGTTGGTAAAAACGTTACCCCTGGTAACAGATTTACCGTTGGATTCCATAGACAATTGTTGCAAATAAGCTGGGAATCTGTGCAAGTATTGATCAAATGGAGCAACCAAATGGGTTTCAGCACCATGGAAATTGTTGTACCAAACACTCAACAACCCACCAATCAATGGAATGTTGTTTTCCAATGGGGTTTCAGTGAAATGTTTGTCCACGGCTTCAGCACCTTTCAAGAAATTGTCGAAATTTTCAAAACCAATGTATAGGGCAACAGACAACCCAATAGCACTCCAAACAGAGTATCTACCACCAACCCAACTATCAAAACCAAACATGTTTTTGGTATCAATACCAAAGGCACCAACTTCTTTTTCATTGGTAGACAAAGCAGCAAAATGTTTGGCAATGTTTTTAGGATCGTTACCGGTTTTACTCAAAAACCAGTTTTTAGCAGAAGTAGCATTAGTAATGGTTTCAGCAGTAGTGAAAGTTTTGGAAGCAATCAAAAACAAAGTGGTTTCTGGGTTAACAACTTTCAAAGTTTCAGCAATGTGAGTACCATCAATGTTGGAAACAAAATGGCATTTGATTGGACCAGAGTAATGTTTCAAAGCTTCAGTAACCATAACTGGACCCAAATCAGAACCACCAATACCAATGTTAACAACATCAGTGATTTTTTTACCAGTGTAACCTTTCCATTCCCCAGATCTAACTTGTTCACTAAATTCTTTCATGTGTTGCAAAACAGCATCAACTTCTGGTGCAACGTCTTTTCCGTCAACACACATTGGTTTGTTGGATCTGTTTCTCAAAGCCATGTGGTAAACAGCTCTGTCTTCAGTGAAATTGATGTGTTCACCTTTGAACATGGCATCTCTCAATTCAGTGACTTTAGCTTCTTTGGCCAATTCGATCAAAGCACTCAAAATTTCTTCATCAATCAAATTCTTAGAGAAATCAAACAAAATTTTGGAGTTGTCGTAATTTTGGAAAGTTTTAGACAAGTTGGCAAATCTAGAAGAATCTTTGGCAAAAGCATCTTTAACAGAAAAGTCTTTACCACCTTTCTTTTCGTAAATGCTTTGCAATTTTTTCCAAGCTGGCAAGTCAGTGGCCAATTTGAAATCAGAAAAAGTTTGTTCGGAAGCCATTTTCGTTTGTTTTTGTGTGTTTTGTAATGTACTTAGTACTTGGTTTTTTGAGGGTTTTTCAAATGAGAAAAGGTAAGGACAACGATAAGGTATATATATATATATATATATATAGATAGATATAGACAYATGCATGTGTATAAATAGAGCAGCGTGTCAAGAAAGAYAGCCCACCTAGACATTAAACTAATATGTTAAAGCAATAGTATATATAATCATTTCAACCTCGCCCTTAGAAGCTCAACAATCATAAGAATCACACCCATTAGAAACCTCATGTATAGTCATATCAATAACTCCAGGGAATCACAACCTAACTCAAACCAAGTTTAATCAGACAAAGCTGCTTAAATAAATTGTTCATCAATTCGAACATATCTCTTTTTCATATTCAACATAAAATATTCTTGCTCTTTCCATGCCTCGAAAGAGGAGCGACGGAAGCGAAAACGAAAACAAAATAAAAAAAGATCGCATGATTTACTATGGGTCGTAGCTCATAAATATTTGATAGATTCCACTAAAAAAAAAAAAAAAAAAATGAACAAAAAATTAAAAAAAAGTCTGGAAAATTGAGAATAAAAACAAGGCAGTAAAAATATCAACAAAGCGTCGTTGATGCTCTCGAGGACTCTCGCTTCAAACCATTCTGCCAGGTACAATTACGCCACCGGTGCAGGGTCGGGAACTAGACAGGGCAGGAGAGTGTGCTTTTCGCAACAACAGGCTGACGCTTAAAACGTCTGAAAAGTAAGAAGCACGTGACTGGAGTGTAAAATTTTTTTACTTGTTCTGCAACTGATTTAGCAAATCGACAATACTGTCTAGCTCCTTGTTGTGCAAAGAGTGTTCGTCTGGAAGTAGGTTTTGAATGTCCGAAATACTGTTTGGTATCGGGGGATCGTTGGTCTGGATGTTAGTAAGAGTGTTTGTGTGGGTTAGGTTGTGTGAAAGTGTCCTCTGAGTGAGGTTGGCGTCTTCTAGTTGCTGCTGCTGCTGCTGCTGCTGCTGATCGGTATCGCCTAAATCAATTGTTCTACCTTTGCCCAAGTTGTTCCTGCTGTTTTTTTTAACATCAAAGGACATTCCTCCCATCAAGTCGTGTCCAGGCCCATCAGGATCATTTCCCATGTCGTTGTCGCCTAAAAGAATGGATGTGCTTGATGAAACAGCGTTTTTGTATTCGCGCAACTTGTTCAAAAGTTTAAGATGGTGACTTCTTAATTGTTTCAACTCCTGCTCATAGTTCTTAGGAAACTCATCAAGATTGTTGCTTTCCGAGTCTATCGTAGGACCCTTGTCACGAGTATTTGCGTTATCCTTAGTATTGTGCTCTTTGATAAGAGACTTGACGTCGTCCAAGACATCAATGTCTTTCCATAGTCTGTAGCTGCTGTCTCTTTGCGTTTCAAAATTATTGGCGCCAAGATTGTTTGTTCCGCCAGGAAAGCTTTCCGCTTGTTCTTCAAGATCAATGGATCCAATCGGAAGTGTTCTTGGAATGAACCGGACAGGGTTTGTTGCACTGGCATTAGTTTCACTCGACTCGGAAGAGTCATTTGTTGACGTGCGAGACAGATTCGTGTTCATATTGTTTAACGGTATGCTTGGCTGAGTGATGGTCTTGTTTATTGTTTGGTTGGTGGTTTGTGGTTTCAAATGGTTTTCTTGATAGTCTCTGTAGTTGCTATCAGAAAGATCATACTCCTCACCACCGAGTTTCTCATGATCAACACGATCATCAGTTTGATCAGCAATTTGACCATCAGGCTTTTTTTCAGAGTTGCTCAGTTTACGAAATTTTATGTTTTTCAAAAAATTTACTGGCGACGCATCACCATTGTCTGGTTTCTTCTCATTTGTCTGGCCAACTTCTCCTAGTGGTTCTGACATTTGTGCTGCAGTTTTTTGAGTTGTAGTTTCCGTTGAATGTTAGGTTGTTGTTTCTTGATAGAAACGTATCTTTCAAAGTTACTGTCCGTTTGATAATCAAGCTCCTTTTTTTTCGTTTTTTTCCTGCAGTTTAGCTTGCTTTTTTT
>LPNM01000009.1:380847-400210 GCA_001747045.1 Hanseniaspora osmophila | reverse complement strand
AAAATTAAAAAGAAAAAACGGAAATTCAAAAAAACACACGAAGTTATAAACAAACAAAGCATCTAATTGATTGTGTTAACAAAGAGTAAGCATAAAACTAACGGAAATCAAGCAATATTTGGTGCCAGCAAAAACCGCAGCAAAAGATTAAGAAGTGATCAAAACAAGGGCAAAAAGCTAACTTGTTTCCACGCTCCCAAAAAAATCATGAATGCCAATGGAATAACCAGTAGCAACGCTGGGCTTTTGAGTAATGTTCCCTTAGGCAATGACTACGAGAACACAGTCAAAAATAACGACAACAACGAGGTTTTTAGCCCGAGCTCTTATTCCACTAGTTCTAATGATGTCGAGTACGACTTGAACATATTTGAATTTTTCGATGATGCCTATACTATAGATCAACCATCAAGACTTGTCCATATGATGATAATGATTCTGAGCAAATGTTTCCAATTGGACAATGAACACGACATAGTCTCCTTGAAACTTGTGGATTTGGTGGTTGACCAAACGTATGGCAATAGGTTGACCTTGAGAAAGCTGAATCCGTCCTCCGGTTCAAACAACTATCATTATATCAACACCGTTCAAAGACAAACAGATCTTTCAAAATGTCCAATTTTTGGGATTGGGCTATACCTTCTTTATTTTTACCATTCATCTCCAATTACTATTGAAAATTACAACACACTCCCATTGGTAAAACTTTCTTCTCACTATATCAACCTTTCAATGTTCAAATACGCGAATGAAAAAAGTGTTCAAGATTCTACAACCAGATTTGAAATCAAACTAGATACAAACGATACTAAACTTGAGGATTATTCAAAGGCATTATTTCCATGGTTGGAAAAACTAGAAAACGATTTTTATCAAAAGGATAGAACAAACTATGCCTTGTCTCTTTTGATAGAATTATTTAAATACATTTGCTCCACCATTGTTCAAGATTTGGTATATCTCAACACTTTGAGCGACATTCATAATCATGATTTGATGCAAATCTTCAGCTTTTTTTTTGACATGCCAATCATAAGCAACTTAAAACGAAACATTGTATCCAGAAATCGTAGCGTGAAAAACGAAATCTTTGAAATAAGAGAAGATATCCAGCTCTTGAAAGACATGATGATGAAACAAATTGAATTACAAAGTAAATTACTGGAAACACTGAACAACAATGTGAGTAGCCGTGCTAACCTAGTGAACAACAGGAGAAATAGTGCGACGGATAATAAAAGCAACAACTCGCAGAATCCTGCTTTGTTAAATTCTAGCAACTTTCAAGGGTATGGATCCACAACAAGTTTATCGATGCCACAAGTTCTGACAACAGGCAACAATGACAATAACGAAAACAGATCTAATGACAACAACAATGACGGGCATGGTGAAAACGAGGCTCCTTTCAATAACGAAGGTCTCAATAACAATGCACCAAGCAACTTTCACAATGACCTACCCAGTGCGGCTCACAACAACCTAGGGAATAACAATATAAACGCTACTGCAATGGCGTCACCAATGTTTGGCAACCTTCTTCAGGGCGGCACTCCTTCTTTGATGATTCCTCCACTACACAAATTGTCTCCATATGTTCCAGGTTCTCCTGCTCCAAGGCCATTCAAAACAACAATGGCATCGCCAAACATGTTTTTAGCAAATTTAGCAGACGCGAACTCTCCTTCGCTTACTTCTTCCAATAACATTGCCGGATCTCAGTTACAGCAGCAACAGCAACTTAATCAGTTCCAGCAACAGCAACAGCAACAACAACAACAACAGCAGCAGCAGCAGCAACAACAACAACAACAGCAGCAGCAGCAGCAGCAACAACAATATTCAATGGGAGCTTCAGGGTCTACTTTTATGAGTTCAGATGTTACAACTTCTATGCCGGATACATCTACTGGTCCTGTCAACTCAAATGAGAACAATAATTTTGCAAATAGATTCTTGCCCAACTCTCTTGATGCAAGAATATCTGAGAGTACCGGTAACAATATGAACATGAATAGCCGTTATGGAAACTCGTCTTTAAGAATGCAATTACCTTTATCGAATTTGATTAGCGCCACCAACAAGGATACATCCACTGAAAATACACCTTTAGGTTCGTCTCAACCACTTGTTAGAAGCCCCTCGGTAACGAACATGCTTGGTGCAATCTCGGCTCTCAATACCAACTCTCTCAATCCACCTCCTTTAACCACTGCAATGTCAAATACTGATACCGTTGGTGAAAGTTTGGAGAACGACGGAAATAATATAGAAAGCATCAAAAAAGATGCGTCTGCTCTCATGTCGCTGGCCAGACTGAAAAACGGTGGCACTAATGATAAAAGCTCCAAAACCAAAACGAAAAAACCTGAAAAAGGAAAAAGAGGAAGAAAAGCGAAAACGAAGGCACCTCCTCAAGTCAGTATAGAAGTGACTGATGGCATGCAAGATACTAATGAGCAAAATGGTGACACAAACTTGGATAGTTCTTCTTCCAGCACTTCAAATAGCGGGTTTAGTCAAAATACTGCCGCGAATAATAACAATGGTATGATACAGCTAAACGGAGACACACCGAAAAAAGTAACAAAGAATCGTGACTCGGAATTTAAAATACGAAAAAATCATGACATCAAATACAAACTATGCAGGGAGAATAAAACCATTCATGACTTGTACCAAGAATGGTATCACGGATTGGATGACGGAAAAAAACCATCAATCAAATCTCTTATTCAACAGTTTGGTTGGAGGCGTTGGAAAGTTATGGATGATTCTCATTTTTTCCCAACCAGAAGAATAATCATTGATTATATTGAAAGAGAAACTTCGCTTGGCTTTTCTAATGACAAGTTCAACATTAATTTGGTTAGCAGAGAGGATGCTCGAAAGTCTGTTGCTGATGATTTAGAGTCGTTTAGAGTTGGCAACGCCTTATCTTTGAACAGCATTTCTTTATTACTAAAAAATATGAAAAAAAATCAAGACTTTACAATATACACGGGCTCAAAAATTAATTTACCAAAAAACGAGCCGAAACCTGAACCAAAGGAGAATTCTGAAATTATAGTGGGTCAAGAAGGATATCTATTAAGGAAACTTACTGAGGATGAAAAAAACAATCTTTGTAAGAAAAGTATTGGTGGTTAAAAACAAGTGGTACTTTATCGAAAAAAAAAAGAACCGTTGCAATTGTGTTAAACTTTTTTTTTTATAAAGTATATTTGTATATAAATGTATCTATTTGATTATGAATAAGTAGGGTAAATAAATTGATTAACTGAACATTCGTACTTTCAAAAGTGAAAGCTTAATGTCACCAATGCGTTTATTGAGGAACGATGTTTTTATCGCCAGGTTGTGCTTTGAATATATTTTTATCAGGCTCATGTCTTTCTTTTCTTGGACCTTTGTACCGTTTTTTCAAGTCAAGAATACCTTTGAAATTCCAAACTTTGACTCTGGCATAATAATAACAAACACACATTGCCACGTAATTGAAAACAATATAAGCCCATAGCAATCCAAAATTTCTCCATCTGTAGTCCCACTTGACACCGTACTGTGCCACAATCTCATCTTGAGTAGAGTATGGGCAGTATCTACAATTTTCAGTTGCATCGGGATTATCTAGATAACCAGGGTTTTTTTGAGAAAACGCATTCAAAAAGTTACTACATGTTTCGCCTTGTGGCGGATCCAGCATCACAAATTCATTTGCTTTGCATATGACTTTTTTACCATGAACCAATGGTGCGACAAAAGATTGAACCACGTATGTCAATGGTGAGACTTTGTACATAAAAGTCCAAAATCCTGGCATTTTATGATATGGTTGCAAAATACCACAAAACATTAGCAACATAGAGTAAAATAAGGAGTTGATCATGGAAGCAGAAGGAACATCGGGAGAAAAGTAAATAATCCACGAACCATATGAAACGTAGTAAAGCGGGAACATGACAACGTAAATCAAAAACCAATAACCTGCATGAGAAGCTTTACCGTTAAACTGGCCTGGCCAGTAATAACAAATAAAACACAAAAAGATACATGCTGCAGACCAAAGAGTTTCAATCCATGTATGGCAAATTAACAATGCAGACCAGTGGAAAGTGTTGGAATCAGCTTCTCTGACTTCGTACAATTCTCTAGAGTCATAAGCAAAAACATGCATTTGATTGATCATTGCCAAGGAAATCAACATCATAACAAAAGTACTAGCAAAAGATTGCTGTGCCCCTTGAATTCCGTGATCTTTACCAGCTGCAATATAATTTAGTCCAACAAACAACGCACACATTGTGCATTCACTGAATTTTGCCCGTAAATATATTGGCGATCTCCAAAATTGGATATTTGTTCTCCAAAGGACACATTTGAATTGGGTAACTAAAGAAGCAGCAAATTTGGAAGACAATTCTTTGTCATCGGTTGCAGGTCTGGAGTTCAATCTTTCATGTAATTTGTCCAACTCTTGCTTAGCAGCAGCACATTCCGGAGAGTTTTCCCAAAGTTCGTGCCAGTCAGCAGAAGCATTGGCTGTAGCACCAGCACCAATTCTGTTCAACATATATTCAGCAGGATTTTCTTCAGCCCCACACTTGATCCCAGATTGTCTTTCAAAATAACCAGTCAAAGCATTGGAGTTTTCACCAATATCACCAAAGTAAACCATAAACCCACCTTTTTTCAACAACAACAATCTGTCAAATTGTTCAAACAAKGTRGCAGAAGGTTGATGGATCGTACACAAAATAGATTGACCAGAGTCAGCCAAGGCTCTCATAAATTGAACAATAGACCAGGCAGATTGAGAATCCAAACCAGAAGTAGGTTCATCCAAAAACAACAACAAAGATGGCTTGGCAACCAATTCAACACCAATAGACAATTTCTTTCTTTGTTCAACATTCAAACCTCTACCGATCTTACCAACAGTAGCTTCAGCATAGTTTTGCATACCCAACAAACGAATGATCTTTTCGACATAATCCATCTTTTCGTCCAATGGAACAGATGCAGGTTGTCTCAATTCAGCAGCAAACTTCAACGATTCTCTAACAGTCAACTCAGCCATATGGTTATCGGCTTGAGCAACATAACCACAAGATCTCTTGAACGAGGCAGGCAAAGGTTTGTTGTTCACCAACATGTCCCCAGTAATAGTCCCCATTCTGATTCTTTGAGCCAACGTGTTCAACAATGTCGTTTTACCAGCACCAGATTCACCCATCAAAGCTGTCATCTTACCAGGTTTCACATAACCGAAAACAGAGTTCAACAACACYCTAGTAGARCCGTCGTATGGAATCGTGTAAGTCAAGTTGTTCCAAGTGAAGACGTCCTTCGATGCAATGACTTCGTCTAAATCAACATTTGGACCATTCAAGGCTTCCATCATTTCCTCTCTACTAGCAACTTTGGCATCAGCATTGTCCCCGAACGAAGGCATGAACCCTCTCTTGTACAACAACAAATCACCACCACCTTCCAATGGTTTCAAGTATTCACTCATAATGACATTCATGATAATGTAACCAACAGTCCATACAACGTTGACACCCCAGTTTCTCCATGCGTGTTTGTACTCAAAATGATAACCTTGTTTAATGTAATCATCACCGGAAACATAACGCRAACCTTTTACCGCACCAAGCGAGACACATCCTTGATTTGTAACAGAAACGTTTTCGTACCCTGGGCCCGTTGGAATAGGATTCGAGCAAAGCATTTGTCTACCGTGGAATTCGGTTGAAACAGCAGATTCATATGCATAAGTCAAAGGATTTAAGTAGTGGTACCATCTAATCCAATGATGCATTTGACCGATTGGTAAGAAAAACCCTGAAGTCGTGATCAACGTTAGAAAAAATAATCCCCCAACGGTGTGTGCAGTGACACCATCCTTTGTAAGGTTTGCGGCTAGTTTGAAGATAAACGAACAGCATTGTTGGACRGTAAACATGTACAACACAAATTGGAAAAATGCACCTGCTGTCCATTTCAAAGCCGCAATCCAGTAAGTGACCAAACACAATAAAATGATGGAAACCAACTTGACGGGGATATCAGTAAAAATTTCTTGTAATGCTTCAGCAGATGTGTGGTACATGGAATAAGCTTTATGTTTGACAACAATTGGTCTAGCAACAAATGCATTTGCAATTTCAGCCAATGAGGTAACAGCACAAAACAAAACAACGTAAAAAATCAACCCGTTTCTCGAGTAAGCACCTTCAGTAGTGGATTGGTCAATTGGATCGATTCTCCAAAACATTGAACCAACAATAAGCCCTTGGATCAGATAAACAGAGATAAAAATCTTTGTGTAAGCCATATCATTTCTGATTCTCTGAACACCTCTGACCATACAGTACCAAACCTGGTGCCAATAATTGACTATATAAATGGAGTTCAATGGTTCTCTGTGTTGTTTTTTTTGTTCAATTGAAACTGCTAGTCTTTGCCTGGTTTCTTCGGGATTATGTTTGGCAATGTAATCATCATAATGGCCCATGTTTTTAGCGTATTGTGGGGAGTTGACCCAGTATTCAACAAAATCATGACAATTTTTAGGAATTTTTTCTTCAAAACCTGGTTTGACACCCAATACTCTGTTGTCGTAGTCCAAAGTGACAGAAGTCAAAAATTCAGGAGATGTCATTCTATTAGGCTTAATCCAACCCATGTTCTCGAAATAGGTCACGGCTTCGGTTGCAGGACCAATGTAAATTTGTTTACCGTTATACAAAACAGTGACTTTGTCAAATAATTCGTAAATGTTTTGACCTGCTTGGTAAATGCAAACGATTGCTGACGAGTAAGTCATGTTTGTGGCAACTCTGATAGCTTGGGCAAATTCCAAAGCAGTGGAAGCATCCAAACCTCTGGTAGCGTTATCCCAACACATGATGGACCCACCCATAGCGATGGCTTCTACCAAGGAAACTCTCTTTCTTTCACCACCAGAAACACCTCTTACCATATCACTACCAACATTGGTGGCGTAAGTATGTCTTAGGCCAAAAACGGTACACCACAAATCTCTCATAGAGTTAACATATTGTGATCTTTTTATACCATCGACTCTAACTCTTGGAGTTTTACATTTCAAAGCAAAATCAATGGTTTCTTTTACAGTCAAAAGCGGGAAATGGAAATCCAATTCCGGACAGTAAATAACGTAACCTTTGAATCTGGACATCATTTCGTGTTGGTCCAAACCGTCGTAAGAAAACTCTCCATTAAGATCAACTAATTCGGAGGTTTCACCGGCAATACATTTCAAAAAAGTTGAAGCACCGGCTCCTGGACGAGAAATGATCAACATCATCTCACCGCTTTCCACAACACCTGTGAAATTTTCAATGATGTTTCTCAATGGTTTTTTCAAACTCTTGCGCATTAGCAATTTTTTCCATGGAGTAATCAAAATACTTCTCAAAAGCTCACCGACACTTGGAGCAACAGCAGCAGAAGCATCAATTCCAACKGCAGTCAAATTTTTGAAAGCCACACCTGCATCCCCAGAAACGATTCCTTGTTCGTACTGGTGAGATCTTAAATAGTCAAGTAATTGTTGCAAATCAAAATCAGCACCTTCTCTTATTTCAAAGTTGTTCATTTCTTTTTTGGTTTTTGTAGAAAGKACCCTTGCCAAAGCTTCAATTCTGTCTGCACCATCATTTTCAGACAACATCGAGCTGACGTGTCTACTYAATTGGGTTTCAGTGACCTGAGACTCCACATCTCTATCAAAATTGGTGATGTCATCAACATTGTTTTCATTCAGTGAATGAACAGAATCRGCCACAGAAAACTCATCGGAATTGTCCTCTTTTGAGTTGTCCAAGTTATTGTTTGTAGTAGTAGTATTGGTATCAGTAGCATGAACGTTTTGTTTTTCTGCAATTTTCCAATTTCCCCCATTGTTTTCAAAAGAAGAAGAACTTTGGTGGCTATCTTTTTCAGATTCTTTGTATAAATCACTCATCGTTGCACTGTTCTTTAGTTTCTCTTTTTTTTTCTGTTTTTTTTCTTTTGTATAGGTCTATCAGCGAGATACAGTTTTTGTAATAACAATTTTTCAAAACTAATTGTAATCAAGATTTAAATCAGAAAGTATCAAAAATGAGAAGTAACAAACACTGACTTATCTTTCAAAGGGATTATAGTTTTTTCRAATAACTTTGTTCTTTTGTTACTTTAACCAGCAAACTATGCTTCTCAATTTATAGGTGTTGGCCAATTAAATGTAGCAAAAATAAAAAATATAGTCAAAAGTGGAAGATCAAACGTAGATAKTTTATAAATTAGTAGGTTAMTAGCAGTTGCTTGATTTTCCTAAGATGATTGGTTCTGTTTTTGTTTCATTGCAATGGACAACAGGAAACATGATCAATTATATGATTATACTCCCTTCAACATTCCGTTTATTTTTGATAATAACCATGCCTTTATATACTTAGGTTTTTTGGTTTAATGTTTTATGTTTTTTTTTTYCCCAACATTTGTTKAATAGTGGTTGCTTACTAATGACYTTTTACTTATTYTCCGTAATATTTTTTACTATCGATGAGTGAGTTTAAAATSTAGCRTTTGTCTGATAGCGTATATCCTTGCAGGATCTAGTCTATTGATCTGGAAAATCAATGCTCGCATAACTCTCTGTCATGTTTTTGTGCTTGTTGTTATTGATTATAGCCTGTTCTTAACGCCCCACTTTGAGCATTCAAAAAACAACAAGAAAGCTTCAACTAAATTAGTTTTTCCGAGACTTTGAAAGAAAGAAAGAAACCGCTTGCTTTTCCCCCTCCCCTGTTTTACATTGCTTATTCAAGTGAATTCTGTTGTTTTTGTTGGCACAAACTTTTAGCGATGACCGGAAAATTAATAAAAAAAACAACGGCATGCAAAAAATTAATTTTCATAATAATCCATTCTAGGCAGACAATAGCAGTGTTTTAAGCGGAGAAAAAAAATATATTTTGTAAGGCAAACAATAAAATTTTAAATGTTATGTACGTATTTTTGTCTTATTTTTAAAGCAAATTCCCAAAATAAAAATCATAAGCGGAGATAACTTTAAGTTTTGGTGTCTGTTTTTTTCCTAATAAATTTTCCACATCTTCTTCAAAAAAAAAACAATAGAAGATATTTTTTGTAAAAATATTTGAAGCGCCGAATAATTACCGAAATATAATACAAATCGGAAGTCATCTTGAATTGCTGCGAAAATAAAAGAATAAGAAAGAAAAAAATTCAATAGATTATGCTACCAAGAACAAGAATTCCAATTTCTGGTGGTTTTTTTTTTAACCGCTGCTATCAGGTTTCCAATGTGAAATGCAAGGTTAAAAAAAAAAAAAAAAAAATAATAAAAAAAAATAAAAAACAAGAATGCTGAATTACGACCGCATCTTCAAAACGCAAGATCAACACTTTCTTCAAGAGTTTAATGCATTTCCATATCCTGATTTCTTTTCAGAGTTAAAAAAGATTAATGAAGAGATTTTCTTTTGTTTAGCATGTTGTAATGCTAAAAAACTTGTATAATCTTTGTGGTTTAAGAGCATTTGAAAAATTTTACAATTCAGCTTCCATCTTCAGTCTAGAATTACGTAAGAAAGAAAGGATAATTACTRATCCAAGTTTTTTAAAAAAGTTTCTAAAAACAAAACGCCCTTCACTTATTTTTGTTAAATTATTTTATTCAAAGTGGTCTGTAAAACTTTCTGGCTCGTTTTTTGTTTTTGTTCTGCTTAAGAAATACCGGAAATTGGGTTACAAGTACATGGTAGAGTTTGTTTGTTTGTTTGTTTGTTTGTTTGTTTGTTTTTGCAATAGCCATTTCTGTGTCTTTCCGATAAATAGTAGTGCAAGTTGTGAAAGTTGAAAGTTTTGAAAGAGCAATAAGGACTAGAACCCGCTTGAACCAAACAGCAGCAGCTGATATATGTGCTTGCATCAAAGAAAAAAAATAAAAAAATAATAGCTGTAGCTCAAGGCATCATTTTGTTATTCTTTTTAACTTCTCAAAAACCTATTGGAAATGTCGGACAATCAAAAAACTCTAAAACCAGAAATTTTATTGTTTCTTTTTTCGGAGTACCCTTTTAAACCGAAATTATGTTTGTTCATCACACTTTTAAACAAAAACTTATTTCAAAAAAAAAAAACTTTCAAAAAAAGCATATTCTTAAAAACAAACATAATACAAAATGGGCGTCCCATTGTTTGATTTTTTTACTAGTGTCTAATGTTGTGATTAAACTTTTGAAGATAAAAATGTTTGCAAAAGAAGGTTTTATTCAGCTCAAAAAAAAAAAACACAAAAGAGATCACCAAGGAAAGTGCAAAGCATCATACTTTGAAAGTTTCTAACAATCAGACATAAGTTTGAAATTATCAATATTTTCATTGCCCTTTCACCATTTCCAGGAGATAAACCCCCATCTTGAATAATGGGATTGGACAAATACGCTATTCCATCGTCGTTTACATTATTACAATCATTACAACTATTATTGTTTATATCACAATCCAAATACCAAAATTACAAAGAGTCTTACAATCTTACAATTGCTCAAACTCAAATTCAAGATCATCAAGCAAATGAAACATTCTTGCAAAATAACTACAAAAATATTCAAAATGTTGCCCAATATTTGAAAAATGGGATAAAAATAATACAGAATGAATTTCAAGTAAAAGATGTTTATGAAAATTACGTGAATTTGGACGTTGTTTCTGATTTGCGTATACTTAGGTTTGAAATCAATGAAGAAACTGAACGCTTGAAAAATTTACTGGGTAAAAAAAATGATTTTGGGTCTTTTCTCAAGCATAGGATCTTTAATTCGCATGATAACGCAGAAAGAGAGCAAGTGGAGTCATTGAAGAATAAAAAATTGGTCAACCAAAGACAAATTGAAATGAAACATCAAGAACAAGAAACGCAAAAACAAGCTCTTTTGGAAAATCAGATCAGGAAAGAAGTCAAGCAAGAAATYATTCAAGAAAAAAAAAGGACAAGTAGATCAAGTATGGAAAGAAAAGCTGAAAAAAGGATATCCACTAGTAGACCAAATTTAAACGTGGAAACAGAACAGCATCGCTCTGCAAAGATTTCCACCAATCCCAATGGTTCCTTGGTTTCCCCTAATAGGGCAACTAAAAGTTCTTCAGATGTTTCGACAGGMTTGAATGCTGCTATATTGGCATTCAACGGTGCAAGGGCGTCACCAACTTTGCAAGCACGTAGACAATTTTCTCCTCCTCCTCCTCCTCCTCCTCCTCCTCAAATGGCAACACCAACAAGCAACAATTCCAGAGGAAATAATAGTAGCAATAACACAGCCTCAGGGGCCAAAACACCAGTATCTACGCATCATCCAAGAAAGTCTTTTGAACGTCATACGTCTACCGGTACAACTAGTCATTCCAATATGAACAGTACACATGTCACATATAATGGAATTCCTCAAGCAGGCCAATCAAAACCCACCAGACGGGAGTCTCCGGTTGTATTGACCAGTGATGGTTCAGTACAAAATGACCGGAGAAAGTCAAAATTCATAGAGGACAAGAACAAAAAACAAAAATCGGAAAACGATTTGGACCCAAGATTGCAAAACTTGCCGTTGGAACCTTTGGTGATCACTCAAATCATGAACGAAGTGCTTGTTTCAGATGCAAAAATTCACTGGGACGATATATGTGGATTAGAACAAACAAAGGCAGTTTTAAAAGAGACTGTGGTGTATCCCTTGTTGAGACCAGACATTTTCAAAGGCTTGAGAGAACCAGTGACGGGTATTCTGTTGTTTGGGCCTCCAGGTACAGGTAAAACAATGATTGGTAAATGTGTTGCGTCTGAATGCAATGCAACTTTTTTTAGCATCAGTTCTTCTACTTTATTATCCAAGTTTTTGGGTGAAAGTGAAAAATTGATCAAAACTTTATTTTTGGTTGCTAAAAGATTAGCTCCAAGTATCATTTTCATTGATGAAATTGATTCGTTGTTGAGTTCAAGATCTGGAGATGGAAACGAAAATGAAAGTAGCAGAAGAATCAAAACAGAATTATTGATTCAATGGTCTAATATAACAAACGATCAGGTTTTGGTTTTAGGAGCAACGAATTTACCATGGTCTATAGATGAAGCAGCTCGGAGAAGATTTTCAAAAAAACTTTACATTCCCTTACCTGATTACCAGACAAGGTTGATGCAACTGCGAAAGTTACTGCACAATTCTTCCTTAACGACTGAGCAGTTCGATATACTTGCCCAAATCACAGAAGGCTACTCGAGTTCCGATCTAACCACCCTTTGCAAAGAGGCTGCAATGTGTCCTGTAAGGGAGCTAGGTGATCAATTGTTGTACGTCGACTCGAAAAAAGTGAGACTAATTACYGCCGCAGACGTGGAAAATAGCTTACAGGTTGTGAAACCAAGTGTCTCAAAACAAAATTTGGTGAATTTTGAGACTTGGTCGCAGCTTTACGGTAGTCAAGGCTAAAATTAAGCAACAACAAACACTTTTGTAGTTTTTATAGGAAGCATTAAAAAAATTATACTTGRTTTTTRATGAAATGTAATGGGTGCATAACTTCTTATAGGGTCGTGACCCTTGAATATTATAGAATCAAWCCAAACTTTACAAATAATTGACGTTGGATGCTTTGCAGGTGTAGACCTTACACAAAGGTTGCTTTTATAGCATTTGCTTCCATGGCTTAGTTGGTAAAGCGTCTCACTAGTAATGAGGAGATCATCAGTTCGAATCTGGTTGGAAGCATAATTTTTTTTCTTGGCATTTGTTRATATATAAAATTCAACTATTCCTATATGTTTTTTTGCCCGAGCTTTGTARAACGTAAATGCTTATTTTTTGTAGATACATTCAGATTTTACATCGGACATACACTACATGGGCATTATGTTATGGCAATACAAATTTTAAATGAATTTATAACATATTAAATCGTTATTATAGAAAAGGTACACATTTAACGGAAACTATAAGTTTCAAATCAAGCTTTAGCTTTGGCAACATTGCTCTTATCATGAGGTTTTTCTTTGAAGATGTTGGTGTCCGGTTCGTGTCTTTCCTTTCTTGGACCGTGATACCATTTCTTGATATCCAAAATACCTTTGACACTCCACACTTTGACTCTCATAATGTAGTAACAGACACACATGGCAACAAAGTTGAAAACAATGTAGGCCCATAGCAAACCGAAATTTCTCCATCTTTGACCCCATCTAATACCATATTGTTCCACAATTTGATCAGAAACAGTGTATGGACAGTATCTACAGTTATCGGTGGCATCTGGGTTGTCAATGTAACCTTTGTGTTCGTCTCTGTAGAAAGCCAAAAACTGTTCACATGTTTGACCTTGAGGTGGATCCAAAATAGCAAATTCGTGTGGGTTACAAATAACTTTCTTGTCATGGACAACAGAGGTAACCAAAGATTGAACAACATAAGTGAATGGAGAAACTTTGTACATGAAAGTCCAGAACCCAGGCATCTTGTGGAATGGTTGCAAAATACCACAGAATAACAACAACATAGCAAACAAGTTCGAATTGATCATAGAAGCAGATGGAACATCAGGTGCCATGTAAATAATCCACGACCCGTACGAGATGAAATAGATTGGGAACATGATAACGTAAATCAAGAACCAATAACCAGCATGGGAAGCTCTACCACTAAATTGAGCAGGCCAGTAGTAACAAATGAAACAGATGAAAACACAAATAGAAGACCACATGATTTCAATCCAAGTGTGACAAATTAACAATGCGGACCAGTGGAAAGTGTTGGAATCAGCTTCTCTGACTTCGTACAATTCTCTTGAATCATAAGCGAAAACGTGCATTTGATTGACCATAGCCAATGCAATCAACAACATCATGAAAGTACTTGCAAACGAAGATTGGGCACCTTGAATACCATAATCAACACCAGTACCAACGTAGGACAAACCAACGAATAAAGCACAAAGAATACATTCCAAAAATTTAGCTCTGATATAAACAGGGGATCTCCAAAATTGAATGTTTGTTCTCCACAAAACAGCTTTGAATTGGGTTAGAAGAGGAACGGCAAATCTAGAAGATAGTTCTTTGTCTTCAGTAACAGGTCTAGCATTCAATTTTTCATGTAATTCGGCCAATTCTTGTCTACCAGCAGCACATTCAGGAGAGTTTTCCCAAAGTTCGTGCCAGTCAGCAGAAGCATTGGCTGTAGCACCAGCACCAATTCTGTTCAACATATATTCAGCAGGATTTTCTTCAGCCCCACACTTGATCCCAGATTGTCTTTCAAAATAACCAGTCAAAGCATTGGAGTTTTCACCAATATCACCAAAGTAAACCATGAACCCACCTTTTTTCAACAACAACAATCTGTCAAATTGTTCAAACAAKGTRGCAGAAGGTTGATGGATCGTACACAAAATAGATTGACCAGAGTCAGCCAAGGCTCTCATAAATTGAACAATAGACCAGGCAGATTGAGAATCCAAACCAGAAGTAGGTTCATCCAAAAACAACAACAAAGATGGCTTGGCAACCAATTCAACACCAATAGACAATTTCTTTCTTTGTTCAACATTCAAACCTCTACCGATCTTACCAAYAGTAGCTTCAGCATAGTTTTGCATACCCAACAAACGAATGATCTTTTCGACATAATCCATCTTTTCGTCCAATGGAACAGATGCAGGTTGTCTCAATTCAGCAGCAAACTTCAACGATTCTCTAACAGTCAACTCAGCCATATGGTTATCGGCTTGAGCAACATAACCACAAGATCTCTTGAACGAGGCAGGCAAAGGTTTGTTGTTCACCAACATGTCCCCAGTAATAGTCCCCATTCTGATTCTTTGAGCCAACGTGTTCAACAATGTCGTTTTACCAGCACCAGATTCACCCATCAAAGCTGTCATCTTACCAGGTTTCACATAACCGAAAACAGAGTTCAACAACACTCTAGTAGAGCCGTCGTATGGAATCGTGTAAGTCAAGTTGTTCCAAGTGAAGACGTCCTTCGATGCAATGACTTCGTCTAAATCAACATTTGGACCATTCAAGGCTTCCATCATTTCCTCTCTACTAGCAACTTTGGCATCAGCATTGTCCCCGAACGAAGGCATGAACCCTCTCTTGTACAACAACAAATCACCACCACCTTCCAATGGTTTCAAGTATTCACTCATAAGGACATTCATGATAATGTAACCAAAAGTCCATACAACATTGATACCCCAATCTCTCCATGCGTGTTTGTATTCAAAATGGTAAGCTTTTTTCAAGTAAGTGTCACCAGAAACATATCTTTGACCTTTAACAGCACCAGAGGCTTGACAAACTTGATTTTCAATAGAGACATTTTCGTAGTTTGTTCCCGATGGAATCAATTTAGAGCACAACATTTGTCTACCGTGGAATTCGGTGGCCATGACAGATTCAAAAGCATAAGTCAATGGATTGATGTAATGGAACCATCTCATCCAGTGATGCATTTGACCAATTGGCAAGAAAAACGAAGCAGCCAAAGACAACATTAGAACCCACAAACCACCGACAGCATGTGCAGTACCACCATCTTTGGTCAAAGTAGCACAAAGTTTGAAAATGAAAGAGGTACATTGTTGAACAGTGAACATGTATAGCAAATATTGGAAAAATGAACCAGCTTGCCATTTCAAAGCAGGCAACCAGTAAGAGACCAAGGACAAAGTTAAGACAGCAACAAATTTGACAGGCATTTCAGTGAAAATTTCTTGTAAAGCTTCAGCAGAAGTATGGTACATCGAGTACGTTTTGTGTTTGACGATAATACCTCTGTTTGCAAAGGAGTTGGAAATTTCAGCCAAAGATGTCAAGGAACAGAAAAGCAAAACATAGAAAATCAAACCACCTCTGGAGTACGCACCTTCAGTCGTAGACTGGTCAATAGGATCAATTCTCCAGAACATAGAACCAACAAAAAAACCTTTGGTCAAGAAAGAGGACAAGTAGACAATAGTATAAGTGGTATCCCCCTTGACTCTTTGAACACCTCTGATCATACAGTACCAAACTTGATGCCAGTAGTTGACAACGTACAAAGAGTTGACTGGTTCTCTGGCTTGTTTTCTTTGTTCAATAGATTCAGCCAATCTTTGTCTAGTCTCTTCAGCATTGTGATTAGCAACATATTCATCGTATTGGCCCAAGTTTTTAGCGTACTGTGGAGAGTTCACCCAATAATCCAAAAATTCTTGGGAGTTCTTTGGAATACTGTCTTCGAAACCTGGTTTGACGTCCAAAACTCTGTTATCGTAATCCAAAGTGACAGATGTCAAAAACTCAGGAGACGTCATTCTGTTTGGTTTGACCCAACCCATGTTTGTGAAATATTCAACACCTTCCTCGGCTGGACCCATGTAAATTTGTTTACCGTTGTAGATAACAGTAACTTTATCAAACAACTCGTAAATGTTTTGACCAGCTTGGTAAATACAAACAATAGCAGCAGTGTTGGTCATGTTGGTGGCAGTTCTAATAGCTTGGGCAAATTCCAAAGCAGTGGAAGCATCCAAACCTCTGGTAGCGTTATCCCAACACATAATAGACCCGTTCATGGCAATGGCTTCGACCAAGGAAACTCTCTTTCTTTCCCCACCAGAAACACCTCTAACTTGATCGTTACCGACATTGGTGGCATATGTGTGTCTCAAACCGAAAACGGTACACCACAAATCTCTCATCGAGTCAACGTATTCCTTTCTGCTCATACCGTCAATTCTGACTCTTGGAGTCTTACATCTCAATGCAAAATCAATGGTTTCTTTGACAGTAATTCTTGGGAAATGGAAATCCAATTCTGGACAGTAAATAACGTAACCTTTGAATCTGGACATCATTTCGTGTTGGTCCAAACCGTCGTAGGAAAATTCACCAGTGACTTCCACCAATTCAGAGGTTTCACCACCAATACATTTCAAAAGGGTAGAGGCACCAGCCCCTGGACGAGCAATAACCAACATCATTTCACCACTTTCGATAACACTGGTGAAATTTTGAATAATGTTTCTCAAAACCATATCGGTTTTCTTTCTGCTAAAAGCTCTCAATGGATGATGGAACCAACCTCTAACCATTTCAGCAACACTTGGAGCAACAGCAGCAGAAGCATCAATACCAACAGCAGTCAAATCTTTGAAGGCAACACCAGCGTCACCTGGAACAATCCCTTGATCCAATTGGTGGGATCTCAAGTAGTCCAATAATTGTTGCAAATCAAAATCAATACCTTCTTTAATTTCGAAATGTTCCAATTGTTTTTTAGTTTTGGTAGACAAAACTCTTGCCAAACTTTCAATTCTTTCAGCACCATTTGTTTCAGACAAAATGTGGGTAACATGTCTACTCAATTGAGATTCAATGTTTTGAGATTCGATATCTCTTTCACCTTCAGGATGCAATTGTTCTTGTTCGTTTTCGTAAGATTGAACAGAACCAGCATAAGAGGAAACGTCATCGTGATCCAATTTTGGTTCTTGATTCAAAGCTTTTGGAGCATTGTCTTCTTCAGAGGTGTTGTTAACTTTTTCCTCCTTGTAGGAAGAACCTGTTGAAGACATCTTTTATTTATTTTTTTATTTTTTTGGTTTTGTGAAGCTTTAATAAATTAATGTATTAATTAAATGTGTAGTTGTTTTTTTTATACTTTTTGTGTTTTTTTTTCTAAAAAAGCGAGTAGCGGTTAAAAAAATCAATTACTGTTTTGGTATTATTAGTGTATTAATAGTATTGATTTTTTGCTATTCGTGTGTTTTTCGTTTTTTGTAGGTTGTGTTAACAATTGTGTTTCTTGTTTGGGGTTTCTTTTTTGATTGATTACATAATATTGAACATAAAGAAATAAAATCTTAATTCCAAATAATTAAATATAAAATTAATCCTTTAAATTCATTTCGAGTTCAGTCCTTTTATATCTTTTCATTATCTTAATTCAAAGATGTTTACATTAAGAACCAAAGTCACATAAAATAAAGGTTCAATAAGACAAACACATGGAATCAACTGTTTATCCGGAATGACACAGATAAACCTTGGAATAAAATTAACTCATTGCGTTTTTTTTTTGGATTTTTTGGGTTTAGTAATTAAGCTATGTCAATTTAAGCTAAAATACTTATTGTCCATTTGTTAGTATGCCATCAAACCGAACAATTTCAAATGCATAATTAAAATAGTTGTTGTCATTTATTTTCACCTTCTTGACTCTCTCGCCTATATGTTATTTCAGTTTGCTCTCACATACAAACACTCATACACAAGTTGACAGTGTTTTTTTTTTATCCCGTTATCACGATGCTGATCATGATGACAATAATAACAATGATGAGAGTAGTAAGGTACAGCTGAGTCTGACATCTAACGTCACTACAACAGAACAAACACAGAACAAACACAGAAAAAAAAATCACGCACACTGTATAACAACCAAGCAAGCAGACCGGAATGTTAAACAAGACTCTTATTGATACTGGCTAAAACCATGCACTATTCATGCTCCAACTCCATTCCCATCTCAAACTATCTTAAGAAAAGAAGAATCATACCTGAACCTTTCAGCAGTGGGAAGCAAGACTCAAAAAAAAAAATTAAAAACACAAAAAACTGAGAAAAAAACCTCCTGTGTAGAAAAACCTTGCACGTAATCCATTTTTATTTTCTTTCTTTTATTGGTACGTTGTTTCTTGTGGTGACAAAAACTTTACCCCTATATTAGGGTAAAATGATGAAATATTTATCAATCTATCTGTCTCTGTGTTGCTACGTAATTTGCCATGGGATTGTTAGTAAATACCCATATATACCGCAAACACATTCACAGATCTTGTTAGAAATAATCTTTCACGGTATATATTCATAGATCAATAACAAGGTATAACAAAAAAAAAAAGAAAAATATTCTCATCCCAAAAGGAATAAAAAAAAAAAAAAACAACTCAAACAAAAGAGTGGATGAAGCTATTGTTTTTCCTTATCACTGCACTGATTTAACCGCTGTGCTATTTATTTTTATCCACTTTTAATACTTATAAACGTGCTGCACGTGATATTAGACGCTTGTTTATATATATATATATATTATGCTCATATAGCCTATATTAATAACTATGGTGTCTGCAAGTGTTTCAGTGAGAAGTTTTGATCGGTTCACATAAAAAGCACCCTGTCTACCCTATTTTCTAAATATTTATAACGAGACAGGGTAATTTTCTTTTGTTTACAGCAATCCTTTTCACATTTATAATAGTCATAAAAACTGAAATGAAAACAAAA
>LPNM01000009.1:355494-372105 GCA_001747045.1 Hanseniaspora osmophila | reverse complement strand
AAAAAAAAAAAAAAAAAGAAAAAAAACTAAACATTATACACGTTAGCCGGTGCTGTAATAATTCGCCCAAACCATAAATAATTTTATTTGTTGTTTGCGAAAAAAGGGTAAAAAATCTTTTCATCTATCTCATAACTTTCTAGTTCCATGTTTTCTTCTTCTTCTTCTTCTTCTTTGCGAGTATTGCCGCTTGTCTCATGCACCCCACTCTCAATTCAAAAAAACAATGAGACTATTTCCAAAAGACCACCCCCAACTAACAAAAACCCTAAAACAATCAACCATGTTCTGCTCAATTTCAATTTGTTGTTTTCCAAATCTTTTTTGTTAAGCTTAGGTTGCCCAAATTTTCTATTTTTTTCAATGTTCTTGTTGAACTTTTGGTTAGCTTGTCTTTGTTTTGGTGTTTGAATAGCCATTGCGATTATATTATATTAGTAGAAATTATTCGTTTTTTCTTTTTTGTTTGCTTCAAGTGAAGTTGCTGATCCGTATGCTTGTTTTGTAGGGGAACAAGAAAAAAATATGGTATCGTAGTATGGGCCGTCGGGTACTCTTTTATAAAATGAGTTCTTTCGTTTTCTGATGCAAAACGCTCTTTAGTGATGTATCAAACTTAAAAACGGGGTATGCCTTGGTTGATATCCGTTTAGTCATTAGATCTTTGTAACATTTTTGAACGTACGCTGGTGAAATATTCACGATAAATAACAACACATTAGGAGTGAAGAAAAAAAAAAAATCAAAATATCCAAAAATATCCAAAAATCAAAAAATCAAAAAGCGGAAAAAGGATTGCATATAATAAATAAATTCGCGAAACTACTTCAATAGCTGAGGGTAACAATATGAAACTGATTTYAACAATTTTATRARAAAAATCAAYTGTCACGTGGTGTTTAAAAGTTGTTTATTTTTTAGTATCTTAAGTAAAAGCTTCATCTAACCAGGTTYATTAATCAAAAATTTTAATAAGTAAGTTTAAAAGTAAACAAAAGCGTGATTACTTCTTTTTTTTTTTACACAAAACGCACATTTGTTCTTTTGCCAAATAAACACATATACCCAGGTTACAAACTAATACAAGAGTACTAAAATTGAACGTGTCCTACTTTAAGCATTATTTTTTACAACAAATCAAGGCCTTCTACACTTTTATAATTTCCAAATAAGCATGTCTTACGTTTGATAGCAGTGTTCTTATTTCACGTGACACAAGCTTTTTCTTTCATTAAATGAAAGCGTCGTGATCATGTTTTTTTTTCTAATTGCGACGCAAACTTCTCAAAGTATACATCAACATGTTACGCACTTTTGGTTAAAAAAAACCTTTAAGTAAAATCATGCCAAATTGTTATTATTATTCCATGCGGGAAGCATGCGGGAAGTCATAATTTAGCTAATAATGAAAAAAAATAGAAACATGAAAAAATAACATAATAAAAATTGTGCCCTCAAATCTTAATTGGCACACTGAATCCACAGCACAGAGTCAAAATGTGTGTGTGATTTACGTGTTTCAGTGGTTGTTTTTTCGTACTGACATTTCTGAGCAATTTACAAATGTAACATAATTTTTACCTAAAAAATTACAAAAAATAAACAGAAAAAAAAAAAAAAAAAAGTCGTTTTATTTTGTTTTATTTTTATTTTTTATCTGCTGATTTATCTAAGTATGCACTCGGTGTCTTCTGGAATAAGTAAACACTTTAGGACTGCGTCGTTTGTTCAGATGTTTCTGTGGTGTTTCATTTGATGCTGGGTTTTGAAAATATAATTTTTTTTTTGGYGTATTGTTCAAAATCTCAAGATCGTTGTTTCTGTGCCAGGTTTACACTACTTTGCCACAACCTCAACAAGTGGTGAAAGTATTTCGTAAAAGAAATCTATTTCAGCAAACAAAAAGAATTTCCAAAAATTAAATTTTTTTTTTTTTTTGCAATTGCCAAATGAAACTGGGCCTGAATAAAGTAATCGAGGCTTGTTTCAAAGTGAAAATAGCCTTTAAACGCATGATTCGTCATGGTCTAGGTTTTGTCAAGTTTCTTTTTACTTATTTAAACCCAGTAAAAAATCATTGTTTTGTAAATTTCTGGGTTTTGAACAGTTGTACATATTTTATTGCAAATTTGTTAATTTAAATAAACACGCATTCTCACTTCTTTAAATAGCAAATTGACTTGTCCAATTGCGTGGTGATTCGTAATTAGATTCTGGTGATTGCTAATGTTGATCTGAAACAGAACTTTTACATTCAATCCCCGCATTCTCATGTTCATATTTGATTTCAATACATGATTCCTTTCCATGGTTATCCATTATATAAGATCATTCCTCTTTTTCTCTTGATCAATAAAAAACTAGACATAAACCAGATCACTCTTCTATCCAAATCGAATATCCAAACCAACTTTCCTTTTCTTCTTTCAATCTATTAAATATCCAACTTACAGTCATTCCTTACTTTACTTAAAAAAAAACATTGAAATTTTTTAATAACCAAAAAGAAAGATCAAACTAGAAGAAACATCAATAAGTCAAAACAAAGCCACTCAAGAAAAACAAAAAAAAAAAACAACCCCCAATTTAAGAAAAACATAACAAAAAAATGAAATTTTCAAACGTAGCTAAATTATCAGCTGTAATGTTAGTTTCCCAGAAAGTCGTTGCTGATGACTGCCAATACGTTAGTGGGAACTATTACTGTAGCGAGGTCGAAGCAGTTGTTTATAACAACGTCGGATACTCTGGCTCTTACTCGGATGTCACTTCCATGGACGAAAGCTCTTGCGTTTGTTCKCAATCCTCCACCTCTTTCTCAGGCACCAATGCTCCAYTGGACGAAGAATTGTCTGTTCATTTCAGAGGTCCAATCAATTTGAAACAATTTGGGGTTTACTCCTTGTCTTCTTCTTCTTCTTCTTCCAAAAAAAAGAGAGACTCAAATGATGCAAACCACAAACACGGTAATTTGGAAGAAAGAGCCGTTGTTGTTGATGTTGTTGAAGTGTACTCTACCGTTTTTGTCGATTCAGACGGTAACACGGTCACTCCTACCGAAACTAGTACTGTTGCCAGCACTGAAGATGCTACTGTTGCTGCTGCCACCACGGCCTCTACAGCTTCTTTGCTTGATGAAAATGAAGTCCAAGGTTCTAGTCAGTTGACCACCACCATTGTTCAAGTGGATACTTCTTCTGTCAGCGACACTCCAGCTACCGAAACGGAAGCTTCATCAACTTCCTCCATCAGCGTTGAGTTGACCAACTATGCTGCAAATGTTGTTGTCTCCACCACCACTACATCTTCTTCATCCGAAAACTACACTCCAACCACCACTGTCATCACTCCATCATCCACTTCCTCTACTGAAGAATCTTCCACTTCCTCTACTGAAGAATCTTCCACTACCTCTACTGAAGAATCATCCACTTCCTCTACTGAAAAATCATCCACATCCTCTTCCACTTCCACCTCTTCTTCTGCTGCCGCCACCACTTCTTCTTCCTCAAGCGGCTCTTGGTCAAGAAGCGCTTATTACGAAGCAGGGTCTTCTGCTGATAACGTTGTTTTCATGAACTACTACGGTGGTTCTGGCTCCGGGGTTTGGTCCTCGTGTTTTGGTAACTCTATTTCCTATTGTAATTCTGATGCTTCCGCAGGGTCCTCTTCTGCAGTTGCTTTGAGTGATGTGACCGTTGAAAGTGATACCGAATTCATGATCTTTTCTGGAGAATCTTGTGGATCTTCCTCCGACTGTGGTTACTACAGAAGCGGTATTCCAGCTTACCATGGGTTTGGAGGTGCATCTAAAATTTTTGTTTTTGAATTTGGTATGCCAACATCCACCAAGTCTTCCTCATCTAACAACGACATGCCAGCCATTTGGATGCTAAACGCCAAAATTCCAAGAACTCTGCAGTACGGGAACGCTGACTGTTCCTGTTGGAGCACTGGGTGTGGTGAACTTGATTTGTTTGAAATCTTGTCTTCTGGTTCCGACAAATTGATTTCCCACATCCACGACGGTCAAGGGAAAGATGGATCTTCCTACGGTGGTGGTGGTTCCCAAGATTACTTTACCAGACCAACTTCCGGGACCATGAAAGCCGCTGTGATTTTCGACTCTGACTCTTCCATCCACATTGTACAATTGGACGACTCCGTTACCTTCGGCAGCTCTTTGGACGATTCCACTGTTGAAGAATGGTTGAACAAAAGTGGTGCTTCCGCCACTTTGTCTTGATTTATTATTCATAGACATTGCAAAAAAAAACAAAAAACAAAAAATAAAAATAAAAATAAAAATAAAATTGTAACATTAAAATGAAAAATTAAAGAATAAAATGAAAAATTAAATCAAACCTTTGCAAAGAAATGTTGAATAACGCAATGACTGATAATTGATGATTATCCTTTGTTCCTTGTAAGCCATCTTTACACGGTTTGAATGTACACTAAGTTTTCACTTTGCAAAGCCCTTACCATGTAAGGTTTTTGCTTTCCAAGACGTATATACCTTTTTTCCCCCAGAGTATGTACGCAGTTTCAAATTATAAATTAAACGTTTCTTTTCCCTCAATTCTTGACTTACTGAAATCTTTTACAATCCCTAAGTTGTGACAGCAGCTCAGTGCCTATCTGACACAATCCTGAGACTTAAATGACACTCCCAATGCGCGAAAAAAAATTTATTTGACGGAAAATTCCAAAACACAGAGCATTACGCGTAATAGTATAAAAAGTGAAAACCTACCCAAAAGAAAAACTCATAAAAAAGTGCTTTGATAGAACAAAAAGAATATGCAGTAAGCTGCTATAAACCAATGAATCACCATGGCATCAGGAACCTAGTTTGTACAACTAGATTTGCAAGGCTGTACTCCAAGTTGACCGAAGACGAAATACGATCTTTGCAGTCCTTGCCCTTTTTGAAAAATTTGGACACAACTCCTCAGCCGTTAACTCCAGAACAGGTCAGTTTACTTTCTGTAGAAGAATCGAAAATTTTAGATCGTTTGCCCAAAAAGAAGCGGGAGTATATCAATAAAAAAATAGCCACGTTGAAGCCCATCTTCCGAAAAGGCTCATCTGATATGCTTGATTACCGAATAACAGACCCCGCATATAGCCATGTCACACCTTTTGATGTTGAATCTAGCAAAAGACTTAGTGTGACAAAATTGCTAACGAAAGGTTGGTGTGAGTTGAGGAAAATGTATGACATCTACGCCCAAACTGACATATTCAAAAGTAAGCGGGTTGCAGAGGGCTCTAAAATTCACTCGACACTAGAGGAAAGGACACATAAAAAAACAAAAGATGTTTTAGAGATCATTGATAGTTACAACATTGAAAATCTGTTGCAAGAGTTTAACGAGAAATGGCTTGAACTTGAAGCTGGCCACAAACTCTTGGATGTACCCTCGGCAGAAGGAGAACACGTAGAGGTGGAAGAAATTCTGGATCTCGAATTATTTGCAGAAGATATTTTCTCTCAAGGTTGGTGTAATAATGTCAGCAGACTGTACGATTTGTGCACCAACGGAGAAGCACGGGAAATTTTAGTGCACGGATACATCAACAAAAGTACAGGAAAATTTGTTGAAGGGGCAATCGATTCAAAAAGTGAGGATCTGATATTGATTAGTGGAGTTATCGACCATATTTACGTTCCGAACCATCCGACGTGGGATAGTTCGTACTCCCCACTGGATGGTAACCACATAGATGAAAACGATGATATGGATGCCACCTTCAAAGACATCGATGTTCTATTGAATCACCCTCCAAAGGAAACAGAAGCACCATGGGTGTACCATTTGGGCGATGTTAAAACAAGGGCCTATAATAATGTACCGTTGCAGGAGAACGTAGTGAATGCGTCCAAGTTGCAAGTAATGTACTACAAGTTTTTTTTTAGAAATTTGTGTACGCAGCCTCGCGAACACACTTTTCAAAAGCTTGTACACAACGCCCACTACAGAGGACTGGATCCGTACAAATATTTACAGTCTGAACAGGTGTTCAGCTTGTTTGTCCAGTTTGCCTTTTTCAGAAAAGATTTACTAAAACTCAAAGATGGTTCCATCTTCCAAGATGAAGTATTGGATGGTGGGTCGTTGCAAGTGTTGACACAAGAAGCTAATGCAGCCCCAGAGTATGATCAAGAAAAGTTGAATTATTACTTACAGCGTTTCTTCCCAGACTGGGGATTTGAGGGCAAATGGGTGTACTGGCCCACTTTAGAGTATTTTGCGCGCAGAATGTCCCAGCTATATTCCAGAGTCTTGAGCCAACCCAATTCCTCAATTTCCAATGAACTTTCCATCGAATACTATAACAAAAGAAACATGCTTTTTCAAAAAACAGAGTTTGAATACGATGAAAATTACTTCAAACAAAACTTGGAGAGCAGCGTTGCCTTTTGGCTAGGCAAAAGACTAGTGGAGCCAATTGATCCCTTGGTTGATGACAATTTGAACACGTATTGCAAAAAATGTGAGTACCGAAATCACTGTTTCTGGAAGTTCAAGCGGATGGAAAACTTGCAGAAAATGAGCACCAAATCTAAAAAATTAGGCACMATGCTACAGGAGATTAACAGAAGCCTTTGTGAAAGTTAACATTTGCTTAAACAGTTTTTTTTTTTTTCTTAATTATACAGACTTTAATACGAAAAATGCCCTTTTTTTCTTTTTTTTTTTTTTATTCTATTTTATTTCCAACGCAACACTT
Source organism: Hanseniaspora osmophila (assembly GCA_001747045.1). NCBI lineage: Eukaryota > Fungi > Ascomycota > Saccharomycetes > Saccharomycodales > Saccharomycodaceae > Hanseniaspora > Hanseniaspora osmophila. Next base: position 365,367 of record LPNM01000009.1, on the reverse strand, counting down.
GAAATGATTTCTCAMATGATTCTGTGCGCATTTCTGTTGGAGTTTGTGTTTCTGAACAACAGGCACATCCCAGCAGTGTTCATCAAAGATTACTTGAGCCCATCGAGCCTTTTGGTTTCCTATAGTCTCTTCATAAAAATATATATGATACCCCACGCTGATTTTATTTGAGATCATGTGGGAGAATTGTTTAATTACCGTTTTCAATGCAATTCAGATGGTCCTTCACAGTCGGCGAAGATCAACGCTTTCAAAAGGAAGCAAAAGATAAGATGAAGCTGCCGCTCTTCTAATCAAGGGCTCACCCGCAGGTTTCACCTTACTTTGGCTTACTAGTTCTACCTTTTCCTGGAAATAAGAGCAGAGTTCATGAACTTAAAATCACGGTTGGATGACCATAACTAGTAGATCATCCATCGATTTATTTATTATTGTTTTTTTTTGAGACATACTCAGTATTGAGTGGTTTTACGACGTAATATCTATTTTAGTTGGTACCCGTAGTTCATGAGACTAAAGGTTTTAGAGCACATCCGTAATATTTTTTGYATTTTTTTTTCAGCATTATTTTATCTTGTCACTGGGCTAGTTTTTTTTTTTTGAAGAAAAGATGAAAAAAGAAATCGTAATTCTGAACCTTTTCCCCGATTGATGTTCATACTATTTCGGATTATAAAAAAACATTTTGATTTTTCTAAATTATATACATGAGTCTGAACGCTTKCAGTRGTGGTWAAACATATCATTGCTCTTCTTCTGGAACCAARGCATTGCTTTCATCTAAAAGTTGAGCYAATTCACCACTTTTAGACATGCTCATGATGATATCACACCCACCGACAAAGTCCTTATTAACGTATAACTGTGGGATGGTTGGCCACTCACTAAATTCTTTGATCCCATTTCTCAACTCAGGATCTTCCAAAACGTTGTATGCAGCAAATTTTGCTGGGTCCACCCCTTGTTGCCCCAACATTTGGATGGTGGCTCTGGAAAACCCACATTGTGGGAACTCAGGGGTCCCCTTCATGAACAAAACCACTGGTGCGCTGCTGATAGCATCCTCAATAGCTTTTCTTGTTTCATCGCTCAAAAATCTTTTAGCTAAAGATGCACCGAACAAAGAAGTTGTTGAAAGTCCCGATGGTCTTGCTCTTAGCAATCTGGAGCTATTTAATAGTTGTTTTTGTAGTGCAAACATGATTATTTTGTTTGTATTTGGTTGTTCTGCTGGCTGCCGTTATCATTTTTTTTTCCATCTCTTATCCAGTATGCTTACAAAGACTGTAAGTACACATGCTTTAACTCGAAAGTGTTTGTGTAACACATACACACACACACACACATACATAGAGCAAGATCACAAACTGCAAGAAGACTTACCACATGGTCACGTGTAGCAATAAATACCCATTGCACGTTAAAAAGTTAACACCCTTACACCCAATGCGCATTTTTTTCTTTATTAATTGCAGGATCTTTGTTATTATGCCTTTTAAGTGATTCTTGTTCTTGCTCTTGTTCTTTTCTTTGTTTTTTTTTTTTTTTTGGTGCAGTAAGATCGGAACTGCCCGTTGGCACAGAAAATATGTTTATTCGACTTGAGCGTTTTTATTTCAAACGGAGAAATCCATTAGTATTAGCGAGTCCCCCCGGCGAGCTCCTTTTTTTTTTTTCAACACTGTTYATATTGCAATGAACAGCTGCTCGATGGAAGCTCATCAAACTTTCAACATCCCCAAGTGACATCATTAGATGCGTGTGCAATTATTATTCCATAATACATATTTTGAAGTGATTATGTCTGTGTTGGCCAAGATTTATTAATCAAGATAAGCGTGGTCAGCTCTCCTGGCAACTACGAATCCATTAAAGAGTTGCACTTATTTTTGGTACTTTTTGATACTTTTTGATGATATGTCACTTGTACTGTTTATTGATGAACAAYTGAAATAAAATGCACGACATGYCATCAATTTTGGCAATGCCCTTACAACTACGGGGGGCAATTTCAAAGTTTGTAAACAATATTCTTAAACTAACTTTTTTTTTGTTTTTTTTTCAAATTTTTTTTTCAAATTTTTTTTGCAAAAGGTTCCTGTGAACAACGAAAAAGCTCATATTACATCTCTCAATCAATCTAGTTTTCAGTTGCTTTTAAAGATCTTTTGCTGTTGAAACGAAAATCTATAAGCAAAGATGACAATACTGTTCGATGCCCTTTGTTAATCAATCTTATAAACTTTCCCCTTTTCGGCCGCGTATTATTTTTTTGTTTTTTTTTTTCTTCTCTTGCTATTCCCAAGTTTGTCTGCTATATGAATATTTTGCGCGCATTGCCGTGATCGATGAAAACAGATAACAGATCTAAACAAGATAAGAAAGTACTGATTGTGCATCAAATATTGGAAATATCAACGATGCTCACGTAGATCAATGCTTGAATTGCTACCAATAAAACAAAAAAAATAAAACATAAAAAATAAAACATATATAAACGAAGAAAACTAATGGAAGGAATGTCATGAGATGTTGATTCCATGATTTTCATCAGTGCTTAGATCTGCTCATTTAGTTTCTTCTTGTATGTCACTTAGTCTGTTTATATCAACCAAAGGAAAGATCGGACAAAAACCAAGAAAAATATCAAAATACAAGTAATTTACAAACGAAAAACCCACCATTATAACTCCATAAAAAATGTCTAATTGGGGAATCACTGAATGGGTGGAATTTCACAAAAAATCTACAAAAGCAGAAAGCTTCCAAAAACTATCTGAACTAGTCAAATCTCAAAAAATTGCTCCAGCCGATCCAGCCTGGATTTCCGTCATTGACGACTCCACTTTGTCCAAACAACTTGACTACCTATACACTTTGCCAAACTACTCCAATCTGCCTTTGTTTGGTGTTCCAATTGCGGTCAAAGACAACATTGACTTTGAATATTTGCCAACAACTGCTGCTTGTCCTTCCTTCCTTTACACTCCGGAGAAAGACTCCACTGTGGTTTCTTTGCTAAGAAAAGCAGGTGCCATYGTCATTGGTAAGACCAATCTGGACCAGTTTGCTACTGGTTTGGTCGGTTGCAGATCACCATACGGTAAAACCCCATGTGTCTTTAGTGACAAACACGTTTCCGGGGGATCTTCTGCTGGTAGTGGCTCTGTTGTTGGGAGAGGGATTGTTCCAATTGCTTTAGGAACCGACACTGCTGGGTCAGGAAGGGTTCCAGCCGCTTTGAACAACTTGATCGGGCTAAAGCCAACTAAAGGGGTGTTTTCTTGCTCCGGTGTGGTGCCAGCTTGTAAATCTCTTGATTGTGTTTCTATTTTTGCGATGAACTTGGTGGATGCGGAAAAATGTTTTAAAATTATGGCCAAATTTGATGGCTCTCAAGACGAATATTCAAGACACTTTCCTGAAACCCCCATGCAAAAATTTTCTGCCAAGCCAACAATTGCAATTCCACAAAACTGTCCTTGGTACGGAGAAACGGAAAACCCAAAACTTTTTGCTCACAGTGTTTCCGTTTTGAAACAAACTGGCGCAGAGGTGATAGAAATTGACTTTACTCCCTTTTTAGAGTTGGCAAAATGCCTTTACGAAGGTGCATGGGTTGCAGAAAGATACGCAGCTGTCAAAGATTTTTACTCAACTAATCCGCCAGAAAAGGATCTGGACCCTGTTGTTACTGGTATCATCAAAGGTGCTACCAACTACGATGCCACCGCAGCATTCAATTTCGAATACAAAAGACAAGGCATTCAACAAAAAATTTCCAAGATCTTGGAAACACAAAAAATTGATCTTTTATGTGTTCCAACTTGTCCATTGAACCCAACATTTGCAGACCTGGAAAAAGAACCAGTCAAAGTCAACTCTTACCAGGGAACATGGACAAATTTTGTCAATTTGGCCGACATGGCTGCTTTGGCTATCCCAACTGGGTTTAGATCCACAGACTCATTACCCCAAGGGATCACTCTAATTGGTCCAAAATTTTCTGACTTTGCCCTACTAGAACTGGCTAGCAGATTTTTCAAAATCAATTATCCGGAAAACTCAAGAACTTCTGGTAAGTTTTTGAACCAGCCTGTGGGCCATAGAGATACAGAAATCACTGGTCCTGAACTGAATTTAGATGCTTGTGTTCAAATTGCCGTGGTTGGTGCCCACTTGAAAGGTTTACCCTTGCACTGGCAGCTGGAAGCATGTAACGCTTTTTTTGTCAAATCAATCAAGACTGCTTCTAATTACAAACTATACGCTTTGCCAAAAGTTGGTCCAGTTTTAAAACCTGGTCTAAAAAGGGTTGTTGATTCGAAAGTTGAAGGGGATGGAAACAACATTGATTTGGAAATCTACGCAATTCCTGCAGAGTTCGTGGGTAAGTTCATCTCCTACATTCCAGAGCCTTTAGGGATCGGTTCAGTTGAGCTAGAAAACGGCGAATGGGTCAAGTGTTTTATTTGTGAAGAATTTGGCTACGCTCAAAAGGGCTCCGTTGATATCACCAAGCTAGGGGGTTTCAAACCATACATTCAACAATTGAAAGCTGAAGAAGCCAAAAAAACAACCATCTCCAAAGTCGTTGAAGTTCCACACGAAAGGGAATCAGAACATTCTCATTTGCCAAAACCCTTTGATACTGTTTTGGTGGCCAACAGAGGTGAAATTGCAGTTAGAATCATGAAAACTTTGAAGAAATTGGGCATCAAGTCCGTCGCTGTGTACTCAGATCCGGACAAATACGCTGAACACGCTACAGTTGCAGATGTTGCTGTTCCATTACATGGAACGACCGCCGCTCAAACATATTTGGATGTTGAAAAAATCATTGCTGCAGCTAAAGAAACCAACTCTCAAGCTATCATTCCAGGGTACGGGTTTTTGTCAGAAAATGCTGACTTTAGTGACAGATGTGGTAGAGAAGGTATTGTTTTTGTTGGTCCAAGTGGTGAAGCTATTAGAAAATTGGGGTTGAAGCACTCTGCTAGAGAAATTGCTGAAAAAGCTAATGTTCCATTGGTTCCGGGTTCTGACCTAATTTCTTCAGCTAAAGAAGCAAGGGAAGTTGCTGCAACTATTGGGTACCCAATTATGGTCAAGTCCAGTGCTGGTGGTGGTGGTATTGGTTTGCAAAAAGTCGATGATGAAAAAGACATTGAAAGAGTGTTTGAAACCGTTTCTCATCAAGGTAAGGCTTATTTCGGGGACTCCAGTGTTTTTTTGGAAAGATATGTTGAAAACTCAAGACACGTTGAAATCCAAATGTTGGGTGATGGTTTCGGGAAAGCAAAAGCCATTGGTGAAAGAGATTGTTCTTTGCAAAGAAGAAACCAAAAAATTATTGAAGAAACTCCTGCYCCAAACTTACCGGATGCTACAAGGGCCAAAATGAGACAAGCCTCTGAATCTCTGGGTTCTTTGCTAAAATACAAATGTGCCGGTACCGTGGAGTTTATTTATGACCAAAAGAGAGATGAATTTTACTTTTTGGAAGTCAATGCTAGATTACAAGTTGAGCATCCTATCACGGAGCAAGTCACTAATTTGGATTTGGTGGAATGGATGTTAAGAATTGCTGCAAACAACGCTCCTTCTTTGGACACCATTGATATCACTCCTAGAGGGGCCTCCATGGAAGCCAGACTGTATGCTGAAAACCCTGTCAAAGACTTTAGACCATCGCCAGGTCAACTTACTCATGTTACTTTCCCAAAATGGGCAAGAATTGATGGCTGGGTCAAAAAGGGGACTAAAGTTTCTGCTGAATACGATCCAACTTTGGCCAAAATCATTGTACACGGTAACGACAGAGCTGATTGCTTGGCTAAATTGAATGAAGCTTTGAACGAAACGTCTGTTTACGGTTGCATCACCAACATTGACTATTTGAGATCTATTGCTTCTTCAGAAATGTTTGCTGATGCCAAAATGCACACCAAAATTTTGGATTCCTACAACTATCAGCCTTCGGCGTTTGAAATCACTTCTCCCGGTGCATACACAACTGTTCAAGATTATCCAGGAAGAGTCGCTCATTGGAGAATTGGGGTTCCACCATCTGGTCCAATGGATGCTTATTCTTTCAGACTAGCCAACAGAATTGTCGGAAACCACTACAAAGCTCCAGCAATTGAAGTTACTCTGACCGGTCCAAAAGTTCTATTCCACACCAACACTGTCATTGCCATCACCGGTGGTACCGCTCCATGCACATTGAACGAAACTCCTATTGAGCAAAACAAACCTATTTACGTGAGAAGGGGTGATTTGCTAAGCATCGGAAAACTAAGCACCGGTTGCAGATCTTACCTTGCTGTCAGAAACGGTATTGACGTTCCTGAATACTTGGGTTCCAGATCCACTTTTGCTTTGGGGAACATGGGTGGTTACAACGGTAGAGTTTTGAAATTGGGTGACGTTTTGTTTTTGAATCAGCCAGAACTAGAAAGTGCTACGTTACCAGGTCCTGTTTTCGAACCCAAGGTTTTGCCTAACGGTTTGATTCCAAACATTCCAGCGGGTAAAGAGTGGACCATTGGTGTTACTTGTGGTCCTCATGGGTCGCCAGATTTTTTCAAGCCTGAGTCTGTTGAAGAGTTTTTCAGTGAACAATGGAAAGTCCACTACAACTCCAACAGATTTGGTATCAGATTAATTGGTCCAAAACCAAAGTGGGCGAGACAAAACGGTGGTGAAGGTGGGTTGCATCCATCTAACCAACACGATTACGTTTACTCTCTAGGTGCAGTCAACTTCACCGGTGATGAACCAGTTATTGTCACTGCTGATGGTCCTTCTTTGGGTGGTTTTGTTTGTCAAGCTGTTGTTCCAGAAGGTGAACTGTGGAAAGTTGGTCAAGTCAAACCAGGTGATATGATTAAATTTGTTCCCGTTTCCTATGATGCTGCTAGAACTATCAAAGAATCCCAGGATGCTGCTATTGAATCTTTGGATGAAAGCAAGTTGGTGTTGTTGAACGAAAAATTAATTTTGCCATCTTACGAGGATCCTGTTTTGAAAGTTATTTCTGGATCTTCTGAATTCTCTCCAAAAGTCACTTTCAGACAAGCTGGTGACAGATATATTTTGGTTGAATATGGTGAGCTTGAAATGAATTTGAATTTTGCTTACAGAATCAACAGACTGATCAACAAGGTTGCCGAAATGAAAACATTTGGAATTGTTGAAATGTCCCAAGGTGTTAGATCTGTTTTGATCGAGTTTGATGGCTACAAAATCACCCAGTCTGAATTGCTGGACTTGTTGAACCAATATGAAAGTGAAATTATTTTTGATGGTARCTGGAGTATCAAAACCAAAGCTTTCAAATTGCCTGTTGCTTTTGAAGACTCCAAGACTTTGGATTGTGTCAAGAGATATCAAGAAACAATCAGATCCAAAGCACCATGGYTGCCAAACAATGTTGACTTCATTGCTGATGTCAATGGAGTCACCAAAAATGACGTCAAAGATATGCTTTACAGTGCCAAGTTCATGGTTTTGGGTTTAGGTGATGTTTTCTTGGGTGCTCCTTGTGCTGTTCCATTGGACCCRAGACACAGATTTTTGGGTTCCAAGTATAACCCATCTAGAACATACACACCAAATGGTACTGTTGGTGTTGGTGGGATGTACATGTGTATCTACGCCATGGACTCTCCAGGTGGTTATCAATTAGTCGGTAGAACTATTCCAATTTGGGACAAATTGATGCTGGGTGAACACTCAAAAGAGCACCCATGGTTATTGACCCCATTTGACACTGTTGAGTTTTATTTGGTGTCTGAAAAAGAGTTGAACCAATACACGGAGGATTGCGAAAATGGTGTTTTCAAAGTYTTGTATGAAGAAAGTGAGTTTGATCACAAAAACTATACTGCTTGGATTGAAGAAAACAAAGAAAGCATTGAAGCTTTTAAAAAGACACAAGACGGAGAAAAAGCTGAAGAGTTTGCCAACTTGATTGCTGTTGCCAACCAAGAACTAGAAGAAAACGCTGCTGAAAAAGTCGAAGYGCAAGAAGAGTACCCAGAAAATGCAGAAATGGTTTATTCCGAGTACTCGGGTAGATTCTGGAAATCCATTGTTGCTGAAGGTGATGCGGTCAAAAAAGGTGATGGCTTGATTGTTGTTGAAGCAATGAAAACAGAAATGGCTGTTGCGTCTCCTGCCACCGGTAAAGTTTTCAAAATTCTGCACAAAAATGGTGATATGGTCGAGGCCGGTGATTTGGTTGCCGTTATTGTATAATAGCTTTATAAACTGAAAAAAACTGTTTGTAAGAAAATAACTTCAAAAATGATTTTGTTAATAATTTATTATAAAAAAATTTCTTGACTCATTTTTTTCAACCTATATATGTTTTCAAATACTAATAAATTCATCTATTTTCGAAGCTTGACAAGTGTTCCTGCACTGGACCCAAAATCTGTTGTTGTTGTTGTTGTTGTTGTTGTTGATGATCCTCCAATCTTTGTTTCAAAAATGCAATCTTCTTGTTAATGGCTTTCCTTTGAAGGAAAATTGGCACACCTGGTATGTAGCCGTATTTGTCAATGATCTTCATAGCGTTAAAAACTGCAATTATTCCCAGCCAATAGACATTATAGCTAATTACYGATTTGTAGGTAGCACTATTAGTCCACCCTAAAATTGCACTTGCAACCATCCAAAAACCATCACGTTCCCCATTACAGCAGTTCACATGCCACACGGAGTCCATGATATCGTAAGACCCAGGACCGTTTCCCATTTCAGTCATGTCCTGTCCATCACATCTATCAACAAATTTCTGGACATCAAATTGCCAAAAGCCTTTTGAAAAAAGACCGCTGCTAATGATGTAAAGCAAGCAAGTTGCCACAATCAAGCATATTTTTAAGGAAAATGAGGTGGAGGAAGTATAAAAAACTCTTCCAAAAAAATAACTGATGGTTGCTGCAGCGAGCAAGGACAATGGAATGGAAGATAAAGGAGAGTCAATACCCACACCACCCAAAAAAACYACAGCCTCTAAGCCTTCTCTTAAAGCGGTAATAAACGGTAAAAGAAAAAGTGAGTACTTTTCTGTATATTTCAAAGAGTTTGCAGAGTCAAACAATGACTGTTTCTTATTTTGTTCGGTTTTGTAAATGGCTCTTGCCAACTTTAGTCTGAACTTTTCCTTTAGCTTCCCGATTTGTAAGAAAAAAATACCCATGATGGAAATTACCAGTGATGCCAAAATGCTCATGAACGCTTCGTAATAGTGCTCTGACTTGGACCACAAATCTGTGCCCACCATGTAAAATATTGTGATAAAGATTGTACCAATGATCATGCAACATAGCAAACCCAAAGCCCCACCAGCAAAAATCTGAACTTTAAGTTTTTTGTACAAGTGCTCTCTGTCAATAGTTTGCTCTGTAGACTCCTGGTCCGAATATGTACCAGGTGTTGCGGATGAGCTCAACGCATTTCCTTGCAAAGAGTATTCCAGTTCTTCTTCTTCTAAAGTTGTAGGAACCGCACTTTTGACAGTGACTCCGTGGTCGTTACTTTCTGGCGGAAAAATGCTCTGTTTGACAATGGTCAACAAAATGGATATGATGATTGCAATTTCCAAGCATTCTCTCAAAAAGATAAAGAAAATCTGAAACGAAAAGTAGTTTGTGAGTTCCATGATCGCGTGTCTAGGTTGATGGATTTGCTGTGTTTCTTTTTTAAAAGCAAACAGTAAAGTTAGTATGAAATACCTGTCAACAAAAGCTGTTAAGGCGCTCTTTCACAAAGAGTACATGACGATATGAATGATCAGCTATTGCTTATGTTATGAATTAGATTTGATTTTTTTTGCACCTTATTTTGGCAAATCGCTTTTTT
>LPNM01000009.1:314578-330229 GCA_001747045.1 Hanseniaspora osmophila | reverse complement strand
TTTTTATTTTTTTACTGTGATTTTCGCGCCAGGTCAAGAAGATGGAAGAATATTTATTAAGCGAGAAGAACAGTTTTATGATGCATCTGTAACAAGTGGCGCACTTGACCCAGAAAGGCTTTCATAAACGAAAAATAACATACAGCACAAGCAGAACTGTGCTAAGGCAAACTAACATACACGATGACTGAAGAAAAAGCAAATGAGTTGGTAAGGTCCACCTTGAGCACCATATCGGAAGTTACCAAGGCGGATAATGACTATTGGAGTAGCAAGTTGGAAAATAAAATCGATGAACCGTGCAGCTATATCAGCAGGAGCAAGCAGGGAAAGCAGTTCAGAAGTTTGCTAATAAAGACTTTCAACGAAATATACTATGAACTAGACAAGCCAATAATCGATATGCTTTCAAAAGTTGCAGAGCGGTTACACAATGCAAGTTTGGTGATTGATGATATTGAGGATAATTCCGCAATGAGAAGAGGTATGAAAACCTCACATTTGGTGTATGGTGTAGCTGGAAGCTTGAATAGTGCCAACTATTCCTATTTTTTGGCCTTACAAGAGTTGATTGATTTTGAAAAAAATGATTCATCGCAAAATGGCACAAACCACGCAAGACTAGCTGAAGTTACGCAGATATTCAATGAAGAGCTACTTAATTTACACAGAGGACAAGGCCTGGATATATACTGGAGGGATTACAGAGACAAGCTGGACTTATCCACGATTCCTTCCACTACAGACTATATTAACATGGTCAAAAACAAAACAGGCGGCTTATTTCGTTTGATGATTAGACTAATGGATTGTTACAGCTCTTTTTCGGTAAAAGAAACTTTTAAAAAAGAGCGTACCGATAGTATTTTGTGTTTATGCGACTACCTAGGAATCATCTACCAGATCAGGGACGATTACTTAAATTTACTATCTGATTCAGCCGTGGCCAGCAATAAGGGCGATTTTGCTGAGGACATAACAGAAGGAAAATTTTCGTTTCCTGTTGTGTTGGGTATTCATCAAGAGCTTAAAGACTCTACTAATGGCTCGAGGATATACGAAATTTTACTCAAAAAAACTAGTGATGTCGTTCTTAAAAAAGAGATGCTTTCTTTGCTTGAGAAATTTGGTATTTTTTCYTCTACAAAAAAAGTGATACAAGAACTAGGAAACACAGTAATAAAAACATAYTTGCACAGTAGAAATATCAAAACCCAATCGTTGCAAAAAGTCGTAGAGTCATTAACGAGTGTATAGGATGCATGATCTCACCTTTTAAATGATTATAMTCTATATAAAACCTTTACAACTGATCACTGATTTTTTGATAGGTATTGAACATCATTTTCAGCTCATTGATTGTAAGATCCTCAAACTGTTTTCCTCTGTAACAGTTTAACTCTTGGCACAAGTCCGTATCAACGCTAATCGTCTTGCTTGTTGAAGAAGACAAAGTTGATGTTTGCATATCATCATCCATGACATTACGGTCTATTTCACTATTTACAGGCACAGGACTTGCCACGGGAGAAGACGARAACAACGGCTCAGTTGGTGTGTTTGCAACTGGACTTGCCCCCGGAGGATAGTAAAGCTTTCCCAAAACAGACTTTATGGATGAAAGACTTGAAAAAGATTTGTTCACATTGAGGGCATTTCTTAATGTGGGCTGCTGCTGCTGCTGCTGCTGTTGTTGGGAAAACTTATTGGGAATTGAACCGTCAACAGAATCTTTTGATTCAAATTGCAATTCTTGATCTTCAAGAGAGCTGCCATTTTTAAGCAAGTCATCCTCGTCATTTTCGGGAATGGAAATCTGCTCTGATATTTTTATGTTGTACAATTCCATGCCAGGAACGTCTACAAGATCTCCTATAAAAGCAATGACTGCTTCGATGTTTGTAATTGCGAAAAGCTCTTGGCCTTTCAAGGACTCCCTGCAGCGAAATAACTTGATGAACTTGTATGTCAAAAAAAGTTGTTCTACACTGAACTCAATCGTACAATAGATTAATACTGACAAAAGATCGTCATTACCGCTCGTTGGCAAATGATCAATGATGGTGTTTTGGAGCAAAAGCAGTGTTTCCATTTTATCTATAGGCGACAAACTGTTTCTGGTAAAATCCAAAAACAAYTCTTTCACCTTCAAATCCATGATGAGCTTGTCCAGGTCAGGGATGTTATCAACACTTAAAAATTGCTTCCAATCAACTGTTTCCTTTAAACTATTCAAATTTTTCAACTTGGAATTGAACAAAGTGTTGAAGTCCAAGTATTCTTGATTGTTTTTAAAGAGATTTTCAAACCTAAACTTTTCGATAACTTTACTATCTGGTACGTTTGTTCCCGAGGATGAAATCCTTTCAAACAATTGTCTTTCCAATATTTTCATGTACTCGCTTTTAAGCTTTTCGTCATCAATTTCTGTATCATAGGGAATACCGTTTTTTTTGTTTTGATTTTGAAGCGATGTAGTGGCAAGTTCAGAAGTAGAGGAAGCTGACGTCGACAAAGGTACTCTAGTGGTAGCGGATGCTAAGCTCGTGGAGTTAACATTGGAGTTTGGGGCATTTGGGTGATTGGTGGATGCATTACTCGAACTTCGGCTGCGAGTGAAAAACCCGCTCAAACCAGAACCAATGTTTGTTAGACTGCTTGACCGTGCGTGCTGTTTCTGTGTGTTTAGTGTGGGGATACCTGCACGCAACTGCTGTTGAAACGAGTCAATGGCTTTTTCAAAATCGCAGTAAAATTTTTGAAATAAAAATGCCAATTGGCATATTGTTAACGGTTTTGTGTACTTTGGTTCTTTCAAATCTGTGATGAAATATCTCACTAGAATATTTAAAGCTTCGGGCAGTCGAATTGATGATGTTTTCATAGTGGAAGAGGTACTAGTAGAGATTGCCATTTTGGTGGCAAGCTCAGCACTTGGGTCATTTAGGTTTTCATTATTTGTAGGAGTTTCCGTCATACTTACTGTACTTTCTGATTACTCTTGTAATCTTGCAAAAAAATGAAAGACTCCGCAAACTACTATAATTAGTCAATGGAAGAAAAGAATTTTGGTTGGTGTGTTTGTTACTGTGTATGCATATTTTTTTTTTTTTTTTGTTGAGCACAACCAACTCGATTTGAAGATCTATTTTTGTCACTCACTTTGGATACCCTTGCACATTCTACTCCCCTTCCCCCCCGCTGTCGGCTCAACTTTTGGATTTTTCACAAAAATGAGACTAAATTCCCTAAACGATCGTACACCAAAAAAAAAAATAAATAATCGACTAAACTGGGGGGTTTTCTCAGAGGCGTCACGTGAGCAGATATTTGAAGCACGTCTGGCACAAACCCGAAGTTTCTAGAACGAAGTGGCCTTGCATGAAAGCATGTTGATAAGCAAGATTGGTTGATGTCCTACGAGAAGGCTTCAAACGTTGATTTATAAACAAGGACCAACCACACACAAAAAAAAAAAAGTGAAAAGCAAACAACCCGTTTGTTAAAAAATATCTTTCCCGCTACTGAATAACGTGCTTGCAAATCACATTTCCAAACACGGGGTGCATATTCGAGTTTAAAAAGCGGTAATTTTTTTTTAATACTCCTTAACAGCAATGAACGAAAATCAGAGTCTTGATCAGCGACTTCCATTACAGAAAAACTTTACAAGCAACATTCTTAACATGAAAAGACCACACTCTCCGGAGTATGCTCAGTCTCAGTATATGTCCGCCCGCAATTATAAAAGGCAAAAGCTTTTACAAGATTTCGAAAATCTAGCCATATCCCCATATCAGTTGAAAAAAAAGATATTTAAAAAAGGTTCTTCAAGCGGCACTAGCAGTGCTTCTGAGTTCAATAGTTCAGAAGAATCACTCAAAAACAGCGGAATAGCTATTTCCAAAAATTTATTATCTGAACTACAAAACTTTATTGAGTTGAAAGTGAAAAACGGAAGTTCGCTAAAGGATTTCAAAGTTATTGAGAGTATTCGAACTAAAATAATAGAAAGTAACATGCAGGTAGTGCCCTATGTTTGCATGAGCAAATTCTTGTACGAGCAATGGAAAAAATGGTTTCTTTTAAAAAATCCGTTTCATGCAGTATTTAATGACTTCAATATAAATGTTGATGCAGTCAACATCGAAGATGAAAATGATGACGATGTGGAAATGATAGATGTTTGATTTATTTTTTGCACGTTTTGTTACAAAATCGAACAAAAAAAAAAAACAAAAACAAAAACGGTGTAGTATTACAATTTGTTGGGTGTGGGAAAGTACGGAAAGTATATAAGAGAATTTATAAATGTTAGGTTAAAGTTAAAATGTCGGCAACGGTGTACAATCATTTCTTGCACCTTAAAATCACTTCAACACCATTCAGACATCCAGGATGAAAATTTTTTGCTTGTTTTGAACAATCGACTTGATCTGTTCGTCAGTGGTAATTTTATCATCGGAAATGGTATTTTCGTCGTTAACTTTTAGGTAAAGATGAAACCTGTCCGATTCAACTCTTGTAGCAATTTTGTCAACCAACTCGCTGAATGAGATCGTTGGTTTGATCAATAGAGCAAAAATGTCGTCTTTATAATAAAACTTGACTTTTTGTGCTTTTGTTTCGGTAGTACTCGAGGTTCCATTGGCATTTTTCCCTGTTTGCGAATTGTTGATGCTCAAATTTTGGAATTGATTGATATCGGTGTTCGTCAGCGTTGAGTCTTCCTCGTTTGCATTGCTAGGTGCAAAGTTGTTGTTATTGTATTTGTTCAGCATTTCAGAGCTAGTGTTTTTAGAAAGACTCTTGTGAGAGCTATTCCTCAAATATCCTGTGAAAGAGTTATTACTGGTACTACGGTTGATGGATCTGTTAGGAGAAGATTGATTGGAAATATTCAATTGCTGATGATAGGGATGGTGCAGAGACGACGTGGACGATTGGTGGCTTCTCAAACGCGAGCTGCGATCACTCTCCTGTCTCTGTTCCTCCTTGCTATTTGATCTAGCCACCTCTTTTTGGCTTATCTGAGAAACACTGTTTTTGTAGTGCTGATTCAAAACATTTGAAGAAGAGTTGTTTCTTGCTTTTATGTTATTCAAAGTCATTGCGTTATCGGTATCCAGAAACTCTTTGTCAAACTTGTTTTCCCTGATTTCAAAAAGCTGCAAAACCAAAGAGCATCTTGAGATACGAATTGGCAAATTGGTCAATTCTTTGACGTATAAATTYAAATCGTCTTTCCTTTGCTTTGTAATTGTGTCAGTAACGTATGGCACCGGCCCAGGAATATAGGGGACAATCCGCTCCGACATTCTCCCCGTTTTCTTATCCATGATTTTTCCAGCCTCACGAGGGAAAGCYTCCAATATTCTTACTTGCATATCGTAAAAATCTTCATAAGATCTTCTTAAACTTCTGATTAGACCGTTTGAGGTAATACAGGTCAAGTGAAACCAATATTTATGGTCTTCTAATGTGTAGTTTTCTACTGCAGCGTCCAGTATAAACTGTTCCATAACTTCATCCATCGGGTTTTCTTGGAGAGAGGTGAAAGATATCCGAGAAGGTTTACGCTCACGCTGTTCCGAAATTTCTTGAACGCGGTGTTGCGCATATAATGAAGAATCCGGTTGGGACAAATGTGATTCTTCTTGGTATGACGACTCAACAGAACCCAAGTTGATATTTGAGGCTTTGTACTTTACAACACTTTGTTTCCATTCTTGAACGGTCGGCAATCCACTGGAACTAATATCATATTGTGTGTCGTTTCCTGTCGCATACCCTGTGTTTATGTCGATGATAGAAACAAAAGATATTGGAACCAAGCCCGGACCACCCAATCTCCCAATGGGTTTCGCGATAAACCACTCAAAGTTGTGGTGGGCGCATACAAACAAGTTCTCTCCCGTGTGGCACGTCAACTCGTCTGATTTTTCCGCTTGGAAATCATACAAAACAATGGCATAGAGACTTGGCAARTTGTTCATAGCCGTGTCTGCGGCTTGAAGAGAAGGGTTTGTTTTCGTGCTGTGCATTTCGGTGTTTGTAGAAGAGGAGGCTCTTGACGGCTTTGAGTCAGTGGCCCCGGAGGAAAGGGAGCTTAGCGGGTACTGCTTCGTGGTGGAGTTTGAAGCATTTCTGATAGGCACTGTGTTCATGCCCTTTAGCTGGGCGTCGTTCAAAGACGTTGTGGGGCCAGATATGTCAGCAACGGTTATGTTTCGCTTGTGGTCTTTCTTTAACTTGAAATTTTTCAGCATGGCTTTTTTTTTTTGATTGTTGTGTTTGGCCTTGTGTTTCTCGGGCAAGTTTTTTTCTATTTGGATATGATAAAGCGGGGTGTTGGTAAGTGTTTAGTTTAGTTAATTAAAAGGAATTATATTAACTCAAATGGAAAATCTCAAAAACTGGTGATGCAGGGGGGTTACAACTTGCGGTTCCTAAAATATATGACGCGCTTTTCTTTAAATTAACGATTTCTTTTGACTCTCTCTTTTTTTTTTTTCTTTTTTTATTTTTATTAATTCAGTATAAAATTTTCATATATGTTTGTAATTGGAACTATTGAGATGAGTAATCTGAGCCAAAAGTTGATAATCTTAACAATCCAGTTGGGGGAAGGAGTGAGGTTTTTCTGTGTTTTTGTGTTTTTTTTTTTTTCCTGCTTTTGCTCTTCTGTCTTTTGTTTCCTTTCCTCATTTCGATGTTTCACTTGTTGATCAAAAAAAAAAAAAAATAAATAAATAAAAATAAAATAACATTCGTTTTCGCAGGGCGTTTTTCTGAGCGTTCCTGCAAGTGTTGAGGTTAAATGTTTAGTGTCACTTTTTCCACGATAAAAAAAATTTGTCATTTATACTAGCAATCAAGAAATTATTGTCAGGAGTTTGAATGAGAAATAAAAAAAACAAAGAATTGTATCGGTGATGGGTTCTTACTTACTATATAAAATCWATTGAGTTTACTTGATGCTACCAATAATGAGACCACCACCACCACCATTAAGGATACTCACAAATCAAGCTCGTAGTACAACATGTAGCAGTACTTTCTCTCGTTTTTTAACACACCCATACTGGACGATTCTGACACTTTGTGGTCGCTTATTCTCCAAAAYGGGTACTCAACGCAGCTTTTCAACTTCTTAAGTGAAGATTTCGGTTTAGAAGCACTTGGGTTTTTTGTAGGTAAAGCTTCCAGCGCGTTTGATAGAGATCCATTTGGTAATTCCGCAAGTTTCATATTATCTGTAAGCGGCGGCTCATCAGATTCGACGCTGAAAACAGATGCTCTTCTTGAAAGAAACCCACTCATTTTGGACACAATAGAGGGTCTTCTTCTTGAACTTTGATTAGAATCTTGCTTAACCAAAGTTGTGCTGCCAGAAACACTGGCTCTTTTTTTYTGCGAGGTAGCAGTGTTTGTCCTGGACAAAGARAAATTTGAGGCAGAAGAAGAAATTGAAGATATAGACGCAGATCTTGCGCTCATGGAGTGAGTGCTCAWTTCTGATTCCAGCAATTCAACATCGCTTTTCTCTTCCGGAGATACCGCTGAGGTGTTGCTACTAGCGCTGTCAAGGTCCGGTTCAACAGTGGTGGTGTCCATTTCGCTTCCTRCAGAGGGCTGCAAAACGGTGCCC
Source organism: Hanseniaspora osmophila (assembly GCA_001747045.1). Classification (NCBI taxonomy): domain Eukaryota; kingdom Fungi; phylum Ascomycota; class Saccharomycetes; order Saccharomycodales; family Saccharomycodaceae; genus Hanseniaspora; species Hanseniaspora osmophila. The sequence goes on along the minus strand of LPNM01000009.1, from coordinate 322,578 downwards.
TCACTCGCTGCCATTRTGGTGTCTCCAACGTTTTTGGTATTGATTTCAATGTTGTTGTTACCGTTCTGCAAGGATTCACTGCTTTGATTGTTATCCAAAGTGCTTTGGGTGTTCATAAAACTCTTGGTAAATGATGAAAATGATTTATCAGTAGGCGAACAAACTTCCTCATCAAGTACAGTATTGATCACTTTGATGCTTTTGTCAATGTACCCTCCATTTGTCAAATCTTTGTAAAACACAGGTTTTCTCTTGTAACATTCATAGTGTCCAAAATGATGGGTTCCCGAATGTCTGATAATACTTTGGATTTTGTACATATGTGGTTTCATTTTAACGGAAATGTTGCTTTTCATCAGTTTATCATTACTGGTTTGAAAAACATGCTGTTCTTGTAAACTTAACGATTCATGAAAATTCAAAAGACAATCGTTTCTTTGCGATGTCATGCCGTTGAATATGGATCTTGAGAGATGAACAATCAATATTTGKGGTGCTTCTACAATGACTGTTCTTTTCACGATTGTTGAATGCAATTGACTTTTGGCTTTCAAAAAACTTTCTAATTCCGGTTTTATATCCTCGTTGATGTAGATGTCAAAATCTCGAACCCTTTGGCAAAGAGCTTCCCATTCTTGCATTGATGAAAATGACTCTAAATGCTTGAAATCATGGGTTGATAAATTCGCAACAAGATTTTTCAAGTTGCACACAACACAGTAGTATCCTTCAATAGTTTCCATTTGGTTGTTTGCAATCAAGCTCTCCAAGTCACACTCGGACTGCTGTGGTAGGGGCAATGTCAGTATATTGAAATCGCAAGCGTTCAACTTGGAAGACTGCCCACACTTGGTGCACACCAACTGCACACAAAGTTTCCCTTTTGTTGGRAAATCAGGAAGAGCAAGCACGGAGCAAGCAGAAATGTGTTCTTTGATCGCAAGCAAATGTTTTTCCAATTCTTCGTGTTCCTGTTGCAACTTGTCAAGGATCACTTGTTGAAACTCGTGAGCGTCGTTTTGTCCTGAAGAAATTCTTGCGTTAAAAATAAGCTCCATTGTTTTCAAAAACGGTTGCAAACTCAAAGTTTCCATATGGTAGTAGGGTTGTTGCAACTCATATAGGATTTTTCCAAGGGCTATATGAAGAGGAACCAAATTCTGCACGGTTTTTAGTTTTTGCAAAGATGAAGGGTTTTTGTTTTGGGTGCAGATCGAGTCTTTTGTGAACTCACTCATCGAGTAGTCTAACGTAATAGTGGCGTTCGACGGCAAGCTACGAATATTTGCGTCTTGTTTCAAATCTTTAAGCTTGGAAGCCACGAAAGGCGACGCTTCTTTCAGTTGTGGAGATTCATTGATTTGTACTTTTGGCTCTCGTTTCTGCTCTCGTTTCTGCTCTCGTTTCTGCTCTTCTTCTTCGTTCTCTTCTTCTTCTTCTTCTTCTTGTTTCAACTCGGCAATTTTCCTTACAACTTCATTCACGGAGTTCAAGTATTTCGATAGAAATTGCAGTGAAGACAAGGCTTGGATGGTGGAGTTGGCAAAACAGTCATTTCTGTTATTGAACAATCCGGGAGTGTATTTGTCAGGTCTGTTGGTTCTTTTGTTGTTGTTTTGGTCGGCATTTTCGTTATTTGAGTTGATTTTCAACAAAAACATTTTGCTTATACTTGGTCCAAAAATATATGTGCAAAGAAATACTGCACTTAAATGTTGTAATGTCTTGTTGAAGTTTTTGGTTTTATTGAAAATTCGATAGTATGATTCCACAAAATCGTGGTAGGAGGTGGTGAAAAAACGCCAAAAGAGCTTTTCCCAAGACATTTTATATCAGGGTGTGGAAAAATGAAATATATCACAGGACGGAAAGAAAATAGAGACTTGAATAAAGGGCGGCCTCAATTTACTTGTTGATATTTTAWCAAGTCTGCAGTATGACAAACAAAGGTCTWTGATCAATCGAACGCGAAACGTTTGTGTCGTTTATAAAAAATGAAATGTCTAAATTCGTAGTAGCAGTAGTAGTATTAGTGGTGGTGAAAGTAATGAATATAAAAATATCGACACACCGYATCCCTTTGTTACTCCAGATTATAACTCTAAGTTGTGGAGAGWGTGTGCTTTTACCCTACCGGTTTACTTAATAACATCTTCTTCCTGTCAGACCCCAGCACAACGAGACCCAACATTGGTACGTAACGAGTTATTCGCAGCCCAATACAGACTGCCCCCCACATCACATAACAGTTCCCACTACAACGGCCTTTTTTCCACGCGAAAATGACACACAGACGCACTTTTTGTAAAGCTCTCAACAAATGAATGATGAACTTTGCAAAGGGGTCAATAAAGCAAAACGGGTATCTGCACGCCGTTGAGCTGTTGTGTCGGGTAGCCATTTTTTATTTATTTTCCGCCACTTTGTTATTTCCACGGACATAACATTTTTGCTGGATGAAAGGAACTGGTGACGGAATGAATGCGGAATGGGATCCTCGGGTGCAAAAATCTCCCCAYTCAGGAACAGATGTTTGGCAATGGGGAATCGGTGGATATAGTGCAAAGAAAGAGATCATAAAAATTGTGGTGATACAACTGAACGGAAGCAACCACAGCCACGGCCACGGCCACAGCCACGGCCACAGCCACGGCGCAGCATAGCATACCACTGCTAATAGGGACCAGCCTGTTTGTGCTCATAACKTGGTTTTTTGCTTCGTTCAGTATAAGTTCAAATACATAGCGTTGTCTGTTTATACATATAGGTTTCGATATATACTTCGATAGTGTTTTTTTTCCTTTGAAGGATCCTAGTACTATTTTTGTTTTTTTTTAATGGTCAGTATCCTGAACCTGTCTATAATGGTGCGTATTTCTTTTGTTGCGATTTGCGTCGGTGTTAATAAAAAAACAAAACAACAGAAGTTTTTTTTTACAAATTCTCTATATCTCCATTTTTCTCCAAATCAAGCAGTAAATTCAATCTTACTGGCAGATTGCTGTCTTTTCTTAGTCTTTTGTATTGTTGTTGCAACTGCTGATCTGTGGATGCATTTTTGTTTTTCGAGTTTTTATTATTATTGATGATGTTGTTATTGTTGTTGTTGTTGTTGGTGTTGTTTTTGCTACTACTGCTTTGATCCATCCCTTGAGATTGTTGTTGTAGTTGTTGGTATGTGGAAGAAGCAAATACAGAGTCCAAATGCAAAACATGTTTTAATGGATTGATAACATACAAAACAACAAATTTCACCAAAGATTTAACCAATCTGATAAAAAATTGTCCCATCGCATTGATGGAATTTGCACATTCTTGTAATGAAAAGTTTTGTAAACTTTTGTAAAAAATGTATTCTGTGTAAAAAATAATGAAAAAAACAATAAATCCAAAAACAACACATCCCAAAATATGTGCACCCATTTTAAAAATAAAATTGGAATCGCTAGAATGCCATGAAGAACCTTCACTGATCTTGAAAAAGCTTCCCAAACTATTTTTGTATTGGTGTGGTTGCAAGATTTTGTAATCTTTCCCACCATCGTTTCTTTTGTATTGTTCCCAAATCATCGAAACAAACATTGGTCCTGTGGAAGCCATGATGGTCCAATATGGAACATTGAAATAATTGATATTATAACCTTTCAATTTTTTAGTCAATTTCAACATCAATGGATGACCTTGAGCACTTCCAATAACATCATTGGAAATCCCCAATGGTGAAGTTTTTCTGAAAAATGATGGATATCTTAATAATGGATCCAATTTTCTTTGACATCCATCATCCAAATCAATATAAATCCCTCCATAATGATACAATATAAAATATCTAATGGCATCTGCCCTTTGGATATTTTCACCATATGATAAATATGTTTCTAAAAACCATGGATATTCTTTTTCCATGAATTCTTCCATAATATCATCAGTCCATAATTTGTATTCGTAATCTGGATGTAAATCAATACATGCTTGTTGACCTGCTTTCCAATGTTCAGGAATGTCTTTTGTTTTGTATGTTTGATGAATGATTTTTGGAATGAGTTGTGGAGAAGAGTCGTTGTATGTATCACTCAACTCTTCATCTGTAATGGCATTGGTCAATGGATCATCAACGATCATGTTTAATATATCAAAAAATGTGTAAACCAACCCAGCTACGAAAAAAAGGTGTAAATATAGTAAAATCTTGACTTCTTTCTTCATAATTGTATCAAATGTTTGTTATTTATGATCTTTGTGTAAGTGTTTGTTTATATTGTGATTTTTTTGTAAGTTGATATCCTTCTTGTGTTTTTCTAAGTTGATATAATACAAATACTAGCGTCGATGTTATAATGATTATGAATTTCCTTATTCAATAATAATAGAAGTAGTAGTTGATGTTGTTGTTGTTGTATATTCACTCGCTTCGCTTGTGGTGGTTTTGGTAATAGCGTCGAGATAGATAATATGCGTCGATGGTAGTATCTTATTTGATTCGCGTAGGGATGGATTTATGAAGTTGTTTATTTATATCAAGATAGGAATATAATTTGATTTAACGGATTAAATCATCAATTGATTAAATCATTTTACGATGTATATATATATATATATATTTATATATATATTGCATAAACGCATGAATAAGAACATATACATATTTATATATATATGTATATATATATAATCTATTAATAAAACAAAATCACTTGAAACATTATTCTACCCCATTGACTTTTTAGTACAATTGATCAAGAAGAAATGATTTCTATTATAATTTTTGTTACTCCATTAATATAAGTTAATAGTTATTATTATTACGTCTTCTTCCTCTTCTTGTTATTTCTCCTTTTATCATTATTTTCCCGACGCATAAAATATTTAGTTCATTGAAAAAGCCTTCTCCCCCCCCCCCATCATTAAACAGTGAGTGACGTTATTTTATTATTATTAGCAGAGATAATGTATATAAATGTTACTTGGCTAATTATAGCAGTATAATAGTATGGTGATAAATGGGTGAATACTTTTCGTTATAGAAGATGAGTGCAACGTTAATTTGTATTGATGATAAAATAACCCACAGTAATAATTAATCAATATAGAAGAAAAGAAAAGAAAAGAAATTCAAAAAAAAAAACAAAAGAAATTAAAATAAATTAAAACATAATAAAAAAAAAAGAAAAAAGAAAGATGAGAAAAGAAATCATCTACGATAAAATACTTCATATGTTAATATCTGATACTAATAATATATAATTAATGATGTATGCTAAGTTAATGTTATAATAAAATACAGTAACAATCATCCATATAATCTTGATAAAGTAAATCATTAGAGGCTTGTTTAGAAACAAACGTACAAAAACAAGAAAAACAAAGCAACACAAGCAACACAAGCAACACAAGCAATACAAAGCAATAAGAAACATTTGTTAGATAACATAGCAGACACCACTAATATCCGAGCTTAGATAAAAAAATGAAAAAAAAAAAAAAAAAAAGAAGGGCATTAGGTTTTCCCGTGCACCGTATTCAGAGGTAAAAGATACTGCGTGTTAGTCTTTTTATTTGTTTCATACACATTAAGCAAGGAATCACGGTATAAATATATATATATATATATATTTACTTTACTTTACTTTAACCCACCCAGTACATTAGATTAACCCTTTTTATTATTATCATCCTTGGCTTACAACTAATAAATGTTTAACGCGTTTGCTTGCTTGAATTATATTGTTCCATGGAAAGGGATTAAAGAACAAACACGTAGAACAAATGGATATATAGAGATTAAATAAATACAGCAATCAATCGATCAATCAATCGACCTCATCCCCCGATTATTTGTTTTCTTATTGTATATACAAGTTAATAAAACATTGGTATTATTACCTTATAGTATTGTATTCATGGCTTAGTTCAATGCACAGTGGCTTAGTTAATGTAATACTTTTGTCTTGATGATCTACATAAAAGACAAGAGAAACACAGCATAATGTGGTGTGTGGGTTGCTGGCTTTTATATATATATGTGTGTATGTATAAGTGGATATAACAGTACTGTAAAAAAAAAAAAAAGTAATCATATTCGCCGTAATTTCTAAGCAAGCATACAATATCTACTCTAACTTAGATTACATGGTACACACTAATCGAGGCCACAAATATACTACCAAATATAGTCAAATATATCATACTACCAAAGTGTATTATACTACCAAAATGTATTATACCACCTAACATAGCATACTACCAAAATGTAATCAAAAAGGGTAAATGATCTTCCCGATATTAGTTTTTCGGTTAGAATAGTATGATTATCATTTATGTATTGATTGTCTGTTAATATCCATTCATAATTGTTACTGAATGTTAATGCCATAATACACGGAGATGATGTAAATTGTCCCTTTCCCTCTTCTTTTTTTTTTTTTGCGTTCTGACGTAATTTAGGATATTAAGATTATTAAAGAGTTTAGTATTTAATTGTCCCAAAAGTACTAACAAAATTAATATAACTATATAGTATGGTAAAGTGACATTGTAAGTTTATAATAATTAATAAAAATAGCTGCTACATGGAAAGAGTAATTAATGGAAATAGCTACTACTTGGAAAGAATAATTAATGGAAATAGCTATTCTCAAAAAAGTGTGGGGGAATATTTTATTTTATTTAGATATGAGTAAAAAAAAAAAACTACTTGGTATTGTATTATATACTTTATAGAAAACACGGAACAGCACACACATCAAAAAGTTGATGATCTCGGCAGGGCATTATCTATTYCTAGCGTTCTTTCTAACTGTTCAATGYCATTGGAAGAATAATGCATAAACACAGAAAAAAGAAAAAAAAAAAACAAAAAAAACAAAAAAAAACAAACAAACAAACATTTTTTCAAAAGCTCAACATTTAATCACTCCTGAAAATACGGATGCTGCAATGCCCTTTTGGCACTGATTCTGTTGATTGGGTCATAGATCAGCATTTGTTGCAATAAATCTAAACCGTTGTTGTCCAAATATTTCACCACATTAATCAGATCTTGTTTCCGCCATTTAGGGAAAGTTGGTTTGAAATCGGGTAAATAYACAACATCAGGCCAAACATTATCATTTGGTGTTCCTAAAATTCTGAAAATCTTGAATATTTGATCAATTTCAGAATCACCACTGAAAATAGGTTTCCTATTGCACATTTCTGCAAATATACATCCCATACTCCATATATCAACACCAGTGCTATATTGTTTGCCCCCAAGAAGAATTTCTGGAGACCTATACCACAATGTAACAACTTCATGTGTGTATGCTCTCAATGGAATTCCAAACGCTCTAGCAAGTCCAAAATCACCCAGTTTCAAATTCCCCTCTTTGTTGATCAATAAATTTTGTGGTTTCAAATCTCTGTGCAAAATTCTGTGCGCATGGCAATATTCTATTCCTTTACACATCTGCAACATAAATCTCTTGACAATCTTGTCGCCTAAAGTTTGGTCCTTTGGAATGGATTCCATGTATCTTTTCAAATCCAAATCTAAAAATTCAAAAACCAAGTATAACTTGTGTGAATCACTGTAAACGATGTCATAAAGTCCAACAATATTTTCATTGTTCAACTCTTTCAAAARAGATATTTCACGGATTGCCGTTGAGGGAACTCCCTCATCTTCGCTTTCCAATCTGATTTTCTTTAATGCAACAATACGATCATCATGTCTTAAATCAATCGCTTTATAAACAACCCCATATGTACCTTCACCGACTTTTTCCAGTCTTTTGTAATTTGCTAAATCTGTCATCTAAAAGTGTGTTGAAACGATAAAATAATTAATATTAAATTTAAAATTGCAACAGTGCGTAAAGTGCTCGAGATGGTGATTACTTGGTATTCAGTTGGAGTACATTTGTARTCTAAAAAAAGGAACCGCTTTGTATGTTGATCCCATAATCCAATACRCTAAGGTACATGYAAAAACACCTTGGTCAAAAGTCAAAACACGAAAA
>LPNM01000009.1:293799-314478 GCA_001747045.1 Hanseniaspora osmophila | reverse complement strand
AAAAAAAAAAAAAGAGCATAAAAAAAAATAGCATAAAAAATAAAAAATAAAAAAATAAAACAAAAACTCCCTCCGGAAACACGTTATGTCGTGTTGGCATCACGTGAACGATGATGCTGATACATCATCAGCCAAAAAATTTTACCTCAATTTATCAATCAAAAAGCTTAKAATTTAGTACACAAAATCTACATACAAACATGAACTTAGTTTTTCTTGGCTCTTTTTTTCAAAGCTCTAGATCTGATGCTTTTGTGGAACTTCAAGTTGATCATGTTGACCAACGARCTGTAGCAGCCGTATGTTTCTTCAACAACAAAGTGGTACAAGCCGTGCGACCAATATGGAGTCATTGTGCTCATTCTTTCTTGTGCACCACCCCTGTAACCGCACCCATCCAAAACAGAGCGAACAAACTGTTTTGGAGTTGGAATCAAAACGGTGGAACGTCTGATCTTGGACATCTTCGAAGTAACCAAGTACGACAAAACCAACTCACAGTCAATGCCATGCTCTTTCAATTCACCACTCAAGGCACTCGACCAGTTTTGCAAAAAAGCCTTGCTACCACTGTAAGTGGCCAAAAGCGGACTTGGAAACAAAGCACCAAAGGAACCCATCGTCAAAATCAACCCCTTAACGTCCCCGTTTTGCGAAACAGACTCCATCATGTTTGGCAAAACAATTTTAGTCGTTCTCAATGTGGAAACATTGTTGATCGTGATGATGTCGTTCATTTCCTTTTCATCGGTATCCAAAAAGGAAACAGGAATGTCGTGCGACAAACCAACGTTGTTGACCAAAACGGTGATTTTCTTGTTTGCAATCTTGTCTTTCAACGCAGCATAGTCTGCGTCTTTGTTTTGCGCACAATCCATGCTTAAATAGTCCACCTCCACTCCTTGAGACCCGTATTTTTGAACCAAGTTTTTTTGCAACTCAACCAACTTGCTTTCGGTACGACTTACCAACAATACGTTGAACCCACGTGCAGCCAACCCGTAAGCGTACTCTTTCCCAATCCCATCACTGGCACCAGTAACACAAGCCCAGTATTTTTTTTGTGAATTGGATTTTTTGGTCCCACCATATTTGGCAAAATTTGTTGCCGGCAAGACAAATAGTTGCAAACAACATTGAATTAGTCTGAAGAATAGTTGGAAAACTTTGGCGGCACCAAGGATAAACAACCCTTTATAAAGAACAGAAAGCAACCCCATGGTATTGTGATTCTGTAGTGTCTGGTGTTTGTGTCGAGTGTTTATATAGTGAAAAGTATTGAACCATCACCATCAAATGGGAGCACACGCCCAGAAAAATTCATCAAGTTTACACAACAATCGCGCAAAAAAAAAAAAAAAAAAACCTCTTTTTTTTTGTTTTTTTTTTTGTTAGTAATGGTTTTACAAAACATGAATACCCTGAACCCTACAACATTTACATACTACAAAAATTACATCTTTTGTAAAATATTTTTTAGAAACAAATCATCCCTGCAACAAAATCATGTCTAAACACTCCTGATTCAACTCATTCATTAATTTGAGACTCTCGTAGTTGACTTGCGACTGTTTGACTTCCAACGTCTTGAACATTCTGTCAAACTGGTTTTGTCTTGCCCTTTCGTTAATAGAGTCGTAATCTTTGTAAATATCGCGAATTTGGTTTTTCAAAGAACTAGCTTTCTTCAAATCGTGTTCCGAGACCACCGCCGTGGCCAATTGTTTTGTATACTCGGCGTAAAAGTGCTCGTGTGAAGTGGCAGCGGCATTGCTGGCACTACCTGCAGGAGCAGCTGTAGGAGCAACACGAGGACTCGATGTAGAASACCTTGATGCATGGCTATGGTATGGGTAAGAAGAAGCACCTGACTCAACACTCACCTGTGCCCGCTCCATTAACGGCGTGGATGGACGACCAAACCTGTTTGGCCCACGTTTCCAGCTGGAAAGACCTCCGTGCTGAGGATGGTGTGCAGGGGACGATAGACTACCAGTATTAGCAGCGTTGTGCTGATGCTGCTGAGCGGTGGTGTTTTGAAATCGCGATCTCGAGGGCGGCGGCACCGGTGACGCAGACGCAGAGGGTGCCGGCTTGGCACTTGCAGGTCTAGAAACAGGGTCCGCGCTGTACTCACTACCGGTGTACTGCTGCTCTGGCTCTGCATGTCCCGCAGCGGACCATGACGGCTGTGTGGATTCCTGTGTAAAGGCATTTTGAGTATACTGGCTTCCCGCATATGTCTTTCTCCCGTTGTTGTCGTAGTATCTTTGCTGGCCACCGTAGTAAGATGGTTTGTGAACACCAGCGTATCTGCTTCCTCCAAACCTGGAGCCTCCTCTACCGTACCCAGGTGCAGGCTGTCCGTAAGTTTCTCCGGTAGCAAACGTGGCAGATGCTCCAGTTGCAGGCGAGCCAGTTGGTTGCTGCTCGTTATTAGCAGCTCTTCCTTGTGGTTCCTGTTCGTAATTAATAGATGACGGTCCTCTGTACGAAGATGAAGAATATTTGCCCCTGCGATTGTATCTCATTTCCTTTCTATACCTTGTGGTTTTGGTTGGTTGCTGCTATATCTTGTTGGAATTTGCTTAGTTAACTCTTGACGCATGCTTTATGAGAACTTTGAAACACGTTTATTCTGCTTTCTTGTTTTCTAGACAAAACTCGAGGGGCAAAAAAAAAAAAAAAAAAACATTCTGCGGCGGGCAACACAAGACGTATTTAATCCTTGGAAATGAAAATCAACCTAGGCTCTATTATTACAAATTAAATTGTCTATTCTATATAAATTACCATAATATTAATCATGAGTCGTGGCTGTTGCACCACAACGTCATATCTTGCAAAACTTTTTCTATCACATTCACGTTGTACGAGTCTTGCAACTCGTTCATTTTTTGTTGTAAGTAATCACAGCACGATACCAAGATAGGAATGCCGTTCAATTCTTTTGATATTTTGAACTTGAAAATATCGGTCATGTGGTTTTCCAATTTTGTGTTATTTTTTATTTCCAACACCTGCAAGTTGGGGAAACCGTTGTTTTTCAATATGCACGGTAAACTCAGTTCCGTCAATTCTCTACAATCGTTACAGCTCAATCTCTTCAGCGTGTACCTTACTTTGTGCATTTTATCTTTGTAATTAAAATGAGTTGCCCTTCCTGTGCACAGCTCCCACAATGCGTGGTCTGATATATTAGAACCGGCTATTCCCAATGTGTGCAGCGGCAAATTGTTGTCGATGATCGCATGTAGCACGCGGTCGCTCAGTGCGTACTTTGAATAGTAGTTGTCCAATGTGCAGCTTAAAGGCGGTTTTCTGTTCAAATTTAGCGAAGTCAACTGTGAACACTGTGACACAAGCCACATGATGCTGTTGTCGGTCAGCCGATAGCACTGTCTCAGGTCAATTTCTTGCGCTTTTTGCAATGCACCCAAGATCTCTTTCAATCCTGTGTTTGAGAAGTTTATACATCCAGGTAATTTTAGAGTGTGCAGTGTTGTTGAATTAAGTATAAAACTGTTTACCAAACTTCTTGGCAGACTAATCATTTTTTTGCAATTTTTGATTTCCAAGTACTTCAAGTTGTGGAAATTGACATTCAAAGTTTGCAAATTTGAGGAATCATCGCACACTATGGTCAAACGTTCAGGGGATTTTCTTGAACTTGGGGTTTTAAACTCATAGTGGTTGTTGAATTTTTGCAATTGGCCACTGTTTGTTATCTTCAAGTCTTTGTTTAGTATCTGCGAGCTAATATGATGGAAAGTTTTGTTGACACTCACTGTTTCTCTCAAATGAGGAGAATTTAAATGTAAAAAAAAAACAATATTAGACACAATTTCTGGAATTTCAAAAATGGCATGGCACGGAATCAAGGGTATGGAGTCTGTATCGGGAGAGGAAAATGTTTGTTGTGGAGAGAAAAATGGAGATGATGAAGCCAGAAGTGAGCTGGAGCTTGTGATCCGTACTTTTGGAGATACGTGAAACCCGAGAGAAGAAACGAGTAATGTAGCCTCACTTGAGCTTTTGCAAAGAGATGCTTTTCTTGGTGCCAACTCTTTGAAYTGTTTTGGTTTAACCGGTGTATCCAGAGTTGTTGGACAGTTCAATTTTTTCACATTTAATTCAGGCAACAAGTCGTTTACGAGTGTTGTGCTGCTGTTGCTGTTATTTTTGTTACTGAAGCCGGTGTCATCATTGTTGTTGAGTTTGTCTTGTATTATATGTTGAGGAGACTGGTGTTTTTTACTTTGAAATATGTTGACATCAGTTTGAAAAAGTATTCTTTTCATTTTAGGGGCTAGAGATTTTTTAGGTAGTTGGTTTTTGTATTTCAGCTGTGTGAATAATTAAGTGAATGAATGTGTGCTAATAAACCCCTTTTGTAATATAAATAATAATGAATCAGTACAATGGCATGAACTATCTTTTGGCTTGTTACACAGTGAGCAAAATTGTCAAACACACCGCTATATGGTTTTTGAAGACGTTGGTTCTCAACTTGTTTGTTGTTATTCCTAATGAGAAGAAAGGTTTGGCAAAAGAAATTAAAACCGCAAAAGCTTAAATATTAACTAAACCTCAAGAAAGGGTATTTCCAAGAATAGTTGCATATATATATATATGTGTGTATGTGTGTGTGTGTGTGTGTGTAATTTGCTGCCACACAAGCTATGGGAACAAAGTGCCTAAGAAAAACGCCAATAAAAAATTGTATTTATGTCCAAGGGTTTGGTGTTTTGCAATATTTTTGTGGTTGTCTCCTCCATTGTCCTGTTATCTCAGGGCCAGCTTCCTTTACCACTTATTGGCAATTATTATTTTTGCTTTTTAAAACCATATTTGAAACAGCAGTGCACACTTTGCAAGCAGAGGGACCAAGCAATAATTTGCTAAACAAAAATTTAGAGAAAGAAAAGCCAGGGTGAGTAGAAACAACTTGCTCATCAGATTGTGTTCTTTTTACAACTAGTTGAGACAGAATGCTCAGCATTTACACTTCTTTTGGTCAAAAGTATAAACAAATCCACTCCATGTCTTTGCATTTGTGAGCTCCGTAACCAGGATTTTCTTCATTTATAAAACATGTAAACAAAACTTTTCGCTTTGAATGCAGGACTTTATTACCTAGAATAATGGATATAGAGATTAACATCTTTTCTTTCGGCACAAATGATTGTCTGGGTTTGGTGTGGTGTCACCATGTTTTTGCTGGTCAAATGTTGATGGATCTCTGTGAAACTTGATAAGCTTAAGCAAAGTTTTTTTCTTCACGCATGCCAGTAAGCTTCCACACAAAGCTGCTTGGTTTTACCGTCGTGTTTCATTTTTGACTTGTCTTGCATGATGGATTTGATTGATGAACCTCTTGATTGACCAGCCTTTTCGGTTTATGCGCTGAGCTATAAAAACAGCAAAAACGCTTTTCACCAAGCCACTTTTTTATTCAAATATAAAACAAACTGTTCTTTTTTTTATTTTGTTGATCGCTTTTTTTGTATTATTTTGTATTATTTTGTATTATTTTTTTACTCTTTTGTATTATTTTTTTACTCTTTTGTTGTTGTTTTTTTTGGTATTGTATTGTATTGTATTGTATTTTAATTCCAGCGGTAATTTTTGAGACAGCTTTTTCTGGAATTTGTATAAAGAGTCTGTCATAATGCTGTAGAGTTGCTTTGTGAAAATAGAGGCATAGAAGTTTATGTCAAACTTTTTTATTGTTTTGTTGAAATAAATTATTCTCTAGAATTTATTGTTTTGTTTGAARGGATCTACAAGTAATTATTGCTCAAATTTATTGATCTTTTTTTGAGAAGATTTACAATAAATCTTTTGCTTTGCTGTGATTCCGCGGACCAGCCTTTTTTTTTGTTTTKTTTTTTTTCCWACCTTTTTCACCGAAACTTCTCTGTTTTTCTTGTTTTACATTTTCCAGAACCAGCAATAAAAATTTGCTGGGTTTTTCGGAAAGTTGAAATTTTGTTAATATTGTRATGTGTTTGGGTGTAGCAGCCTTGTGTCTGGGTTTAAAATAATTTGGAGCCGTATTTCACGTGAACAGTTAACAACTATGTTTATTTTTGTTTTTTAAACTTTTGATATAAATTTATCGCACCCTAAACGGCTTATCTAAAAAGTAACAATGGTTATGGATTGGTTTTTATCAAAAGAGGCCGGAACAATGGAACTTTATTCATAGTATACAAAAAAAAACCAAACTTAAATCGATGTRTTTTTYAAATCAMAAGCGTTTGATTGTGCCATTAGTACGCATTTTTGCCGCCCTTAATCATTGTATTTTGATGTAGAAACCAAATAYTATTTATGAAAGATTTGCATTTGATGCATATATGAATTATTCTGTCGCCACTTTTGATTATGTCTTAATAGTTATCAGTAGCATTTTATGCTCATGATAAGTAAGTTGTATAATTTCTTTTGTCTTAATACATACATACATATACATATATATATACATATAATAAGTTGCTTAATTTTTTTTTTATTTTTTTGATTATGAGGATATTTTTTTTTTTGATCTAAAGAAAGTTGAGAAATCAAAGCAAAAACTCCAAACAAGAAAACGAACATTTTTTGCTCCACGCGTAACCAATCTATTTCTTTCATGAACAATATTTATATCRATACAAACCCTCACATCAACCAGAAACATCCACAGTACATGACCCAAGGAACGTTCTATACAAACACGGCTTCATTTCCTCCTTTGACTCCAAGCACTCCCTTAGGTAACACCCCTACAAACCTCAGCCCTCAGTTTACCAACGACTCATATCCCTTGGACTCTAGAAATTTTTCTCCTGAACAAAAACAAGCCATCATCCATCATTTGATGATTACAAAAAGCAGCATYCCCGTGAAACTGTATCCCCACGTTCCGTGCAAGTTTTACCAACAGGGTGCGTGTCAAGCAGGAGCAAACTGTCCATTTTCTCACAACTTGAATACGTGCAGAGAAAGACCGGTGTGCAAGTATTTTCAGCGCGGACATTGCAAGTTTGGGGCAAAATGTTGCAACGTGCATCCAACAAACAATGGAAGTGGAGCAAGTGACTCWTTGCCKCTTTCTCCTATTTCCCCCACATTTCATAATCACCCCACCACAACAGACATCGATTATACATATTCCAATGCTACTAATAATAGCAACTTTTATAACGATCCAAGTAGTATTACTGGTGAAGGAAATAATAACAATGCAAACAAATTCCCCACAACCGATATGCAAGACCCTTTCCCATTTGATATGGATGAGGGATTGGAATACATCCCCGGTGAGTTGAGTGAGTTATTGACCCCATTGCAAATCGCCCACAGAAGAAGATCATCAGAGAGGGGTCCTCATGCATATTGATTTAKGCTTTTATTTCTGCTTTAATTTTTGCCTCGATTTATGCAAAAGCTTCTATTGATATATGCTTCTATAGATTTTATGCTTCCATTTATACAAAAGCTTCTATTTATAAAAAATCACACCATCTTTCAAGTCTCCTCACAATTCACTTCACCTTGTCCTTGTACATTGCTACTATTGGTCTGATCTGATCTTACAAATAAAAGTAAATTTTTTTTTTTTTTCGCAGCTTACAATTATCGTTCAAAAAAAAAAACAACGACAATACATATCAAAGATATATGACATAATCTCCTATTTACGATCCTTGCYAATATTTATYTGARTTCATTCCGATATTCAACATCACTACTTTGTTCATATTCCGATTATTTACCATTGTATTGTAGATCATATATATATATATATATATATATTTMTTTCAACACTCTGGTCTACAACTTTAATCTCTYTGTGCCTATAATCATAACAATAATATYAACATTTGAATCTTTATACAGGATTTATTCCAATAGTATTTTAATTGTTCCTTGTTTAAATTGTACAGTGATCTCGAAAGACTAAATACAAATATTCAAAAACTACAAATCTCCGATTATTTT
This sequence comes from Hanseniaspora osmophila, assembly GCA_001747045.1. Lineage (NCBI taxonomy): Eukaryota > Fungi > Ascomycota > Saccharomycetes > Saccharomycodales > Saccharomycodaceae > Hanseniaspora > Hanseniaspora osmophila. The sequence goes on along the minus strand of LPNM01000009.1, from coordinate 306,489 downwards.
TTTCCAGAATTTTTCACGATATAGGTTACACAAACGTGCAAAAATTCTAGAGAAATTTTTTTTTTTTTTTTTTTGTTATGATGTCATAAACTGTGACGTCGATACTCAGTATAGTGACAGAATAAAAATAATTTTGTATTGTTTCTATTTATCATCTCGTGCCTATACCAATAATAAAATGGAAAATATGACAGGACAAAATCAAWTTTTTTTTTCACAATGTGWCTTTAAATTCTGTCTGTTGAATTGGTATTTACACTGTTTCACTTTGTGTATAYARTAGACTTTTGGAATAGACTAGAACACAACACCCACAAAATAGACCTTTTTTGCGCGAATTTTTTCGCAAATCCTTTCTTTTTTTTTCTTTTTTCTTTTTTGTTTTTGCTTGTTTCCCCTCCCAATACACACCCACACACTTAGTCAAGCACATCTTTGCTCTACAGTAATTTCTATTACTATTTTGCCTGTGGTACCTTTTATCCAAGGATGAAATCAATTATCATTTGTAAAAAAAAGCTTTGTTAAGTTAGTGTAGGCACGAAAGGAGTTGTGTTTTGTTTACGATAATGTATATGTGTATTGTTACTAATATTATTATTATTATTATTATTATTATAATTGCAACCATAAGTATGATAATAATACAGATAGGATAAAATGAACAATCTAATCATAGTAGTTAGAGTAAATCACTCACCCACATTAGAATTGTACAGTCCTTAATTTTGGTTCTATCTTTTTGTTATCGTCTATTGTTGTTTTTTTGAGTTATTGATTGATGATTCTTTATRATCTATTGTTTTTTTTTTCAATAAGAATCACACGGTCAAATTAATGAGTTGAACAATAGACTCCTGTTTAAAGTTCTAAACATTAGCAAATATTAATAATTATCAGGCAAGAAAATCAAAAAGAACAATAGTTATCCCCATGATTTTTATTATTTACATAGAAGTTTTAATAATATCAAAATGGAATTAACGTGCAAGGATTTATTATTTTATTGTTTTTTTTGATCTTATCGAATTTTTTATAGGCATTTTATAGGCATTTTATAGGCATTTCATAGGCATTTAGACATTGTGATTGATGATTAAATARGGGTTTTTAGATAGTATTTAGAATTGTARATCACATTGTTTTATTATAAATCGGATTTTAAAGTATTTSGTGTGATAATAATAGTAATAATAGTGATAATAGTGATAATTACAATCTCATGGGATCAATTACACAGAGTATATAAGAAAGCAAGTATACTGGATGAAATCTAATTAATGAATTAATTAAATACAAGATGCGAAATTAATTGAATTGCTATAGGAACCAAAATCTTTAAATCATATTATATCAGATAAAATAAGAACAAACCAGATCACAGTAGATCATTATCAAAGTAGTGTATGCACAAAACAACAAGCGAAATAGAATCTAGTATTATTCCTACTACTAATCATAAATATATTAACACAAATATCTACAAGAAGTCGAAATACTTTAGCAGATTTGAATATAACAGTAATTGTTTTAGAAATAACAATAAGTGCAATTTGCAAATAGATACAGTGAAAGGAGAAGATAAACCCGTTTATATAACCAAACGCAATATATCACAACTATTGAGAAATAACCCAATGTCATCACACGATCAAGGATTGTCTTTGTTGCAGAATTATAGTTTTGGGAAAAAAAATGTACAAGATGATGATGCAAATGATTTGCAATTGAATCTAGGAAATACTGCTACTACTACTACTACTACTACTACTACTACCAATAATAATAATAATAATAATAATAGTCTTTGTGACATGGAAATGAGCAGGAAAAAGAGAAAGAGCAGCGTAAATAACAAATCATTGTTGTATGAGCCAGAAGTGGACTACATGGAAAATGAGGTGATGGGAGAGAGTATTTTCAATTCTTTACCATCGGCAAATAAAAAACAAGAAAGCACAAGGGAATTTCCATACACAAATGTGTCTTATGCCAATCCAAGTGGAAGAAGAAGAAGTACTGTTGTTGGAACAAGTATCATTGCACCAACTTACAAACCAAGAAGAAATAGTTTGTTTAATCCATTGGTTGTGAATGAAAGAAGTTTGAGTGAGAGAAGCACGAGTGAAAGAAACTTGAGTGAAAATACTACTAATGAAAATATCACTACTGAAAATGCTACTAATGAAAAYATTACAAATGAAGCTAGAAACTCTCTCCGCACAAGAAATAGCTCGCTTAACCAAAGCAGATCGTCGCCAYTAAGCTACGCGTTCTCCCAATCTGTATCTCCGGGAAATAAAACCAACACCAACTACGTGTACAMCCAGAAGGAACAGCAGATGTTGGCCGAACAAGCAGACAACTTAAAGATGGCAATGGTGGAGGGAGCTGCACAAAGAAAATCTGTAAGCAACAGAACATCTCCAAGCTTGAGAAGAGCATCGATCAGTAACATGAGAAGAATGTCCACTGCCAGAGCCAGCACAAGTGAATTCCCATTTCATTCTTTTTCCGGTAGAAACTCCAATTCCCCAATAGGATCGATCACCACACCGCCTTTGTCAAAACAATCARCCACATCAAGCGACACGTCCTTCAAAACAATTCAAAAAAATCAGAAAAACCACAGCTTCAACATGRACATGTTTGAACCAGCACAGTTTGAAGACCAGGAAACTTTGGAAATGCCCATGTCTCCAAGAACCACACCACGTACAGCACTGGAAGCGTCTCCACGTTCGCCTTCACACACGTCTTCACACACGTCTTCACACACGTCTTCACACACGTCTTCACACACGTCTTCACACACGTCTCCACGGACATGCCCACAGATCACCCTTACTCACATCAATACCAACACTGCTTAGCAATAAGGAACGTGCAGATTACTACGAAAAAAAAAACAATARAAAAATAGCAATTAGGATATTGCACAAGATCAATGTTTATAAACACCTGAAAAAAAATAAAATAAAATACTAGAAGTAATGAGATGTATACTATTYATATTTGTATACTAAAAACACTGGAAACCCCAAATATTCACAATTCTTGAATCTATGTATGGCAGAGTAGAATAAAGCTTTGTCGCAACTGCTTTTCATGGTGACAATAAAATATACGCAACTGCTTTTAATGGTGACAATAGAAGGATGTAGACCMGTATATATTCGCTTGATTGCTGCAATACCGGCAACACAAAGTACAATAAAACATATCAGGAAAACAGAAACGTTTCAAAAAAGCACGAACAAAGTGAGCAATGTTTGCCATCATGCTTTTCTCCGAGSTAAGCAAGTGTATATGTGTCCTAAAAAATATACAGAAATTACATGAAAATTAAAGAAACCAAAAGTCCAATACGGGCTCTCAAACATAGCTCAGAATCTTTACCAAAAGCTCTCTAAAAGTCGGTAAGTAGTCCCTATCCTCTACCCAGATTTCACGATCAAGCTCTCTTCTGCCCGTGTCCAAATCTATCTCTTCCAATTTCCAAACATTGGCGTACCGGAAAATGGCAAATCCCAAAAACAAAATAAAAAAAACCAATAAACAACAATACGACGTTATAAAACTCACTGTGTTCCACTGTATGCAATTTTGAAATCCACTGAATAGAAGCAGCAGTCCTGTCAAAATCATACCCATAATCGACAAATATGGCTGAAATGGCGATCGATAAGGGTACTCCTTTGAGTCTCTTGAAACAACGTCTGATCTCAACTTCAAAGCATGGTAGAATCGGTAAAAAGCAAGATTCATGGCAAACCACATGAGAATGGACCCTTGTGTGCCAATGGTCACCAAGTTGTCAAAAGCATTTGAAGTCTCTAAATGCAACGCCAACAAAGAAAGAAACCCAAAACCACCACAAAACAAAACACTCAAATATGGAACACCAAAAGAATTGCAAGTGGCAAAAAGCACTGGCGCCTTTTCTTGAAGAGCCAACGAGTACAAAATTCTGCTGCCAGCATACAACTGCGAGCTTGCAGCAAACAACCCAATTGCTACAAAAAGTGCATTAAAGATTGACGACAATGTGCAAAAATTAAAAGTTGTCAACGCAATAATCCACGGAGACTGATTTGCATTCTCCGCAAAATAAAGAGCTTGATTGCTTTGGAAAGCGTTGCTGCATTGCATACCACCAAGCTCATCAACAATTTTTTTGTAGTTGGTGTAGATATCGTTGAATGACGGCTGAGTCGCAGAGTACCTCAACAACCTGGGATCCCCAGCGTAGATGTTCAATCCCAACACGAATATTGACAAAAGATAAAAAAGAATAACTCTGATAAAAATTCTTTTGGTCACAGAGGGAATGGATCTTCTGAAAGTGATTTTGCTCTCTGCAGCAGCAATAAAACCTATTTCAGATCCAATATATGCATACGCCGACACGTTTACTGAGGCAATAATACTCAATATAACTCCTCCAAAACCACCAATTCCCTTAAGTGCTCCCGTTCCTAAGTCTGACAAATCAAAAGTAGGCCTGAACGGCCCGTACGTGATATTTTTTTTTGGTGATTTGTGACGATCCCAGTATTTGAATCCAATATATCTGTTTTTGTCACCTTTTTCGGCTCTCACACCGCAGTTGATTAAGATCATCGTAATCACCATTGCACTGATTACTAAAACTTTGAAAATGCTAGCAATATACTCGATTTCCGCATAAACTCGAACATCCAAAAGGTTAAGAAAAATAATAATCACGGTCAAGGCAATGAAAACACCTGCTAATTTGCTATTGTTGTTGATGAGATTTTCAAACGAATCATAATATGATAGTAACAACACAGACGCAAGCAATTCAGCAGGAAAAGCTACAACGTATGAAAAAAAATAACACCAAGAAACACTAAATCCAAACGCATCGCTGATAAACCTTGAAATGACCCCAGAAATACCCACGTTTAGCGGAATCACTGCAATGATTTCTGCAAAACAAAGCAATGTACCAATAAGCATGCACGCAGCAATAAAGAATCCCAAAAAAGCACCGAGTGGACCGCTTATAGAAAAAGTTCTTCCACAGTTCAAAAAAATACCAACACCAATGGTGGCCCCTAGAGATATCATTTGCAAATGCCTCATTCCCAAGCTTCTGTGTAGCGTATTCTTTGTAGAAAATGCCCCACCTCTCCCGTGACGCTGTTTACCAGGAACGTTTTCTTGCAGTTCCGTGATGTAATCTGAGGGATTGTACAGTTCCGTGATTATATAATCTTCTTTTGGCTTCTCCATTCGCGTTTCTATAAACCCAAACTCAGGGTYACCAATGACTTGGGTCAAAGGTTGACTTTTTGTTTGGTCTATAAGTTGATGACTTGAAGATTGGCTAGCGGATGGCAAATTTTTTCGTACTTTTGAAGAAATTGAAAACAAACCTTGTGGGTGTTTTCCAGTTTGGGAACTTGAAAATAGTTTTGTGTAGATGTTTCGGAAAACACCTACTTTTTCACGTTTTTGACTACTTGCAGTCATGTTTGAAAAAACGTGCTCAAAATCATGCACCACGTTAAGCTGTTGTCCGTATTCAGGAAACTTTTCAGCATTATTTATAGCCGTTGAAGGTGCACAATGGTTTTCGTGTTTTTTCAATTCTTTTCTTAAAAAATCTTCTTTAGTCAAAGCCTCTTCGTAACTTTTGAAATCATCAAACCGAACTGGTTTATCAGTCAAAAGATTAGTCAAGTAGAATTTGTCATTCACCATATCTTGTCTGTAACTTGGTGGTAAATTCTCCAGATTTCGATGTAAAAGAACTTTAGATATGATGTTTTCATTCAGGTTCGGTTGAGTCGCGTTTCTATGAAGCAAACTCATCTCTATCGACCCTTCTTCAATGCAGCCCGTATCACAAAAACTAGTGCCAGCACCATTTTGTGATTCATTTGCTGTGGACAATCCTGGAGAGAATGGAGGAAACAAACCAGGGGCTGCTTGATTGAAAATTGTCTTCTTTTTCTTTTTAGAAAGATCAAACTTTTCGGAGTTTGTATTCATTTACTTCTAGTTTACAATGAAAGTGCACTGTGTGTGTGTGTGTGTGTGTGTGTGTGGTTTATACCTCGGTCTGTGGAACTAGCTTTGGAAAAGGGTTGTTGGGCGATTTCTACATCATTGCATCGAGATCTGGTTGCCAACAGCCTTATCTGTTAAGAAGAAAAAGACAAAAAAAAAAAAGCTTGTCGCGTATGAGCTTACGCGGTTGTGCGTTTGATGTTTTTTTTCCGCAAGACGGTCAGTTTATATTTTGAGCGTATAGTTAAATGATATGAAGAGAAAACATTGCTAACAACCACCAAACAGCATTTGAAGACCAGCAAACCTACAAAACCAGCTTACTACTACGTGGCACCTGGAACGAAAAAATAAAAGCGCAATGGATTGGGCTCTTCGCGTGGCAAAGAAGAGGAAAGAGTCTGCAGCAGGGGGATCAAGGTCAATTGTTGAAAGTCTCACACAGTTGAGTCAGAAGAAACTTACAGCTGTGGCGACCCTTGATGAAAAGTACCAAAGTATAGACAGCTGGATTGATGGGAAAGTTGAAAAAATAAATGATTTTAAAAAGCAAAAAGCTTCTGCGTATTCAAAGACTCACGGAAAAACAAACCATCCAGACAAGGAACCTGTTTTAAAGTTGTTGCACGATCTCCCGCAAAGTAAAGTCTCATTTGAACCAAAGCCAAACCCAATGCTAGAAGCTCCATCTTTGCGCGCGCCTCCCCAAAGTTTTGATTTAACTCTTTCAAATGCATCCAGATCCTACATCAGTCCTAACACAAGTCGTGTATCAAACTCTGTGGCACCTACGCAAAGCACACACTTAGTGTCCTTGCAAAATCAGCTGTTGCCTGAAAAGAGTGCTATGTCAACACAGCAATTGGGAACTCCAACGTCAGAACATGAAATATCTGAAGACATCAAACGCAATGTCCCAAACATAAAGAGTTCAGTTGGTGTTGTTGAAAAAGACAGCGTGGAGAATAAAAATGATGACAATGGAGAAACTAAAAACAAAAGTCCACACAGTGCAAACACGACTCTTGAAAGAAAGCCTTTGCTGTCAAACAGGATCAAGCGTAGAACAAACTTGTTTGTTCCCATTCCAGACAACTCTGCGATAATGGCTCAGGCGGCAACAAGCTTYAAAGCAGACCGTTTAAGTATTGCTTTGCAGAATAGCGCCCTAGGACCTGTTCCAAGCAATGCCAACCTCAGCAACCTCAATGAGCACGAAGTTGAACCTATCGTTGAGGAAAAGTCTTTACTGGTAAAGCATTCACAAACTACAAGCCCCGTGCCTGAAAGTAACTACAGAACATTGAAAATATCTTCTTCTCTTAAAACACGCGGTTCACTTGTTTCTTCAACAAAAGCAAGTGTGGGCTCTAGTTTTCATGAAAAAAGACAGCAGCCGCAGCCAAACCCAAATGATGAAAAAACTAATGTGCGATCAACTACCCATGAAGAAGCAATACCGGAGAATGTGGCACAAACAAATGCTCAAAAGTCAAGTATTGAAACTCAACACAGTCAAAAATTGCCTGTTTCCAAAACTAAAACACTTGATGTTTTTGAAAGACTGAGCCAGATACCTCAAAAATACTTTGAGCGCAGTCCAAACAAGCGAGATTTGAAAAGGCGTGCAAAGAACGAAAAAGTCAACAAAACTCCCGCTAAAAGATTTCAATCTTCGGACCAAGCATTGGCATTGCAACGGGCCCAGTCACGGCTTGGAGCTTCCACTAGTGGCACACCTTCATCAAGAGTACCAATCACACAAAAAGCACAGACTGCAGTAAAGACTAAAAAAACGGCAGACTTTGAGCGTTCCTCATTAGCCCCGGCTACTTCCGACAGGTCTCTACTTACGCCTAGCAAGCCAGCCAACGGCAAGCCCAAAACGATGTCCCCAATTTTCCAGAAAAAGCTGGTGAGGCAAGAGTTATCTGGTCTTACTCCAAAATCTCTGGCCACAAAAACTGCTGAAACGGCTCAATCAAAACACAATACCGCAACTAAGCCTGTAGTTAACAACTCGACAGCGGACAAACTTACTCGGTTCCAGTTGCGGACTTCTTCCACAACAAACGCGTCTCTTGGCTTCAATGACAGAGACGATTTTAAACAAAAAATTAACAAACGTTTGTCTAATGTCGTGAAAACCCAGCAACTACAAAACGAAAAAAGAAGACTCGATCATGAAAAAAGAAAGTCGCAGCTCGAAGAAGAGACTATGAAACGGAGATCAAAACTTTTCAGGGACTCAATGACCAAGTCTAGCAACCTCCACAGTGTCTCTCATCAGCAACAACCGTATCAGCAGCGCTTATCGATGCATGCACAATCAAACTCCGTTTTGCATGATGTAAACCTTAAAGATTACAGGCTCAAAGCGGGCAAAAACTATGATGCAGAGAACTTTCTCAGCGAGGATGCAGATGATCTCGAAAACACAACGTTACCTGATATAGATTCAGACTCTGATGTTGATGAGCGCTCTAATATACTAAAAACGTGGGCTCATGAACCATTTTTAACGGAGCAGTTGCAGAGGCAAAGTTCCATTGATCCTTTGAACGTTTTTGGCAGAATTCCCCCATTACATACRAATGAAATTTTTGACACTTCTCGACTGTCCAAATTCAAAAGTGGTTCAGCAACTGGAAGATAAGTCAACTAATAATAGGTATTCAAATTTATAAACAAGTTTTTTTTCAAAAGATCAAGTTAAATAAAAGGCGCAGTATGTTTTGTAAATGACAAATTAAAGTCAAAACAAAACAAAACAAAACCGCTTTAGGCTCTYCTTTCCATAGCGGCTGTTTTATCCCATTTGGCTAGCCAACTTTCACTTTCTTGCTTAGGAACAAAATAAATTCTCAGGCTGTTGTCAAAAAGTGGAATAACTGGCTTTTCTGTTTTCAAAATATTATGAAAGGTAATTTTTTTGCCCACTTTCACCAAACCACCCGTCAATGTCTCCATGTACGGTTGCATGTTTTTGGCACTGAAGTTTTCGTGGCCGAGTTGGTCAAAGTACTCTTGTGGCCTTTGCATAATCATGTTCAAGATATCGATAGGAGTGCTCAATTCACCAACCTCAGCAACAAAATCAAACTCGTCGGTTGTTGGGTAAAGAATCAAAGCAGGATAAATCATTTGAGAATCAACAACGTTTTCCTCTTCTAGATATATTTTTGCTTCTTTCAAAATATCTGCTGGTGCCTTTGAATTAACGTTTGTTATGGCTCTCAGATCCATGGAAGCTTTTAAAAGCTCTGTTTTTCTGTGTTTTTCTTCTTGCATTTTCAACTTTTCTGTGTCTTTTGCCAAAATCTCCATTTCCTTGTTTTCAATTTTTTTTTGCAATTCATACAATGATTTGTTTGAGTTATCAATSAGCATACCAAACTCAAGAGCACTTTTAGCTTCATCTAGTTTATCAAGYAAACAAAAGGCYTTTGCCATTCTGTAATATGCTTTAACACTTTTCGAGTTGTGATTCAAACTTTTTTTACAATCGTTGATACACTTTCTGTAGTTTCTAAGTTCAAGTTCACAGGCTGCTCTATTGCTGAGCAAAATGGAAAGCAACTCGCTGTGCTCTTTTGGATCTGGTTTGATTTCCAGTGCTTTTGTATACAGTTCTCTTGCATCTTTAAATTTTTTCAATTTGAACATTTCGTTACCTTGATTCTTGAAATTGGCGGCAATTTCGTGAGGCTCACCTTCATAAGCCATAGCTTTAAGGGCTTCCAAAGTATCATTTTCTTCGTTGCCCATTTCAGTCATGAAAAACGGCATTTTGTTCAATTCTTCTAAAACTTCATCGGTGGTTTTGTTGGCAAATTCGGATAATTGTGGAGGCAGTGCAGGGTCCCCTGGACCTGGCACGTATTTTTTCAGTTTTTCACTCATGTTTGGTGGATCTGATGTTTTTATGTGTTATGATGTTTTTTTTTGGAGATGCCAACTTTATAGAGCAGCATGAACTAAGATCTTGGGTGATTCTAAAAAGAAAAAGCAAGATGAGCTTTGATTTCGAGTAGAATGTGTGCACGTGACCGAATAGTCTGTAAGATGTCACAATTGACAAACTTTTTTTATTTTCACGCATGACAAACTAATATCATTTACTCTATTGATTTACATAAGCAATGTATGAATTGTTCCATAACGATTTGAAATTTTTTACATAAAGCCCATTTGATTTATCCAAAAATATTACCCTTTCTCCAAGTTTTAGGTTTTTTCATATTGTTTGCTTTGTAGTATTCTTTACCGCAAGAATAATCTTCAAAAGTGAAATCATCCTCTGGATTACAGTCGCAATTGTACTGTTGCCAAACGTTGATGTCTCTTGGACATGCAATGTATGGAGGGTGAAAATAGGAGATGGTGTCGAAAAATTTCACAGAAGTTTTAGGCAAAAACAAAGCCACAGCAATGGAGTGGACTGGAGCGTCCCCCCATCTTTCGTAAAAGAATCCACCAGATTGGTCCAAAAACTCAAAATAACTTTTGTACTGCTCGCTTCTCCAGAAATTCAAGTTTGCAACTTCAAAATTGGACCAGAAATGACACAAGTTGTAGGTATCYCCGTCGTCATTACTGATAAAATCAAGCATGTTATCTTCGTTGACGTATTCTGGGTTTTTTGAAACAAAATCTTTGGTGACAGACCAAAGACTTGGAATTGTGGATTCGTACTCGTGAATTGAAATGGTGAACCCGTAAATTTTTTTGTTGTCATTCATGTATTGGAAAGGATCTTCTGGAATATCACAGGATAACTTAGTATCTGGTTCCACTCTCCAGTACCAATCAAATTCGTCCAACAATTGGTTTCTCCAGAAAAACCCACTTTCAAATCTGCACATGTGTCTGTACGACTCTGAGTCCCCGTAAATGATATCGGACATGTCTTGTCTAGTTTGTGCAGCTTTGTCCTGGTCAATCCAATCTGGATATGACCARTGTTCTTCAGGGATCAATCCAAACTTCACTTCCCCCGAAACGATATTGGAAACTGCTTTTTTAAAAGTGGTGTCAAATGGTTCATTATTTAAAAAAACCCATGTGTATCCGTGATTTTTGTTGAATCTGTCTTCCACAGATCTGATACTTGGCATCAAGGACCACACGTCTGAGTTTCTTACTAATGAAACAAAACAAGCTTTAACTGGAGTACCTGGTGGTTTGAACATTTTATCCACATTAAATGGTTTTTTGACTGCATCTTCATCGTCTTCATCTTCTTCTGTGTCATTTGATGAGGTTTTCAGTCCAACAGAGTTGGCCAAGTAATCTTTGTTTTCATTTAATTTTTGCATCAACTGTTCACTGTTTAGATCAGAGGAAATATGTCTTGTTGAGTAAAGCAACCCAGTGATCAAAACAAGTGCAACAAGCACGATTCTCACGATTTTCTTGCTCACAATCACTGCCATTTGTTTTTTTATTGTTTTGAGATATTGAGTTGGGGGGGCCCTGGTTTTTGCGGCAGAAGATGTGAATAGTAAACGGTTAAAAAAAAATTAAGTAGACTTTAATCACCAAGCTTACCTGTATAAATAGTATACTTCCACAAAAAAACTATGGGGAAAAAATTTTCATCAAAGCAGTTTAAATATAAACCAAGTTTAAATACCAAGACAAATGCAAACCTTTCAAATGGTCATCTTATACAAACAATTAGGTTCGATGAAACATTTTCCAGTTGTAATATGTCTATATATAGGGGCTTGACACGAAAACACAGAAAAAAAACAAAAAAAACAAAAAAAAAAAAGAACACTTTGAAATTGAATAATGACGAAATTGAAAAGAAAAGAGAGATAAAAAGACGAAAAACCGAAAAAAACTGGCAAAACCATCAAACCCCGTTCAAATTTTCACATAAAAAGAGTGGAAAACGAGACACATGTTAATAATAATAATAATGATATAATGCTTGTTCTAATTTTTTTTAATCAATCAATCAACTGAAATTAAAAGCTTCATCATACTTTTACTGTCACAAATTGTGATTCTTGGTCGTAATGATTTCGAGTTTTGTATGCCTTTTTTATCGTAAATAGTAAAAAAAAGAGTGTGTTGTTACTACTAAAAATAGTAACAACTAGTTTTAGTGGCATTGTGTGATTAATCCATGATTGATAGATGTCATTGGTGTCAAGGAGAAACAGCATTGGAACAAGGAGAGACAACATTGGAACAAGGAAAAACGAAATCAAAGTCAAGGAAAGAATAAGTAYATGCATCATTAYCTACATCTTGTTTTTATATTTTATTTTCGTGTTTCTTTCYTATCAAGARAGTAATCTTARTTYCAATCTTAATGTTATTCTTAATYCTAATYACAGTCCTATTCTTAATCTTAATCTTAATCCTAATCTTACYCGAGTAAATACACAAAMCCATTTTGAGATGAGACCCTCGGTCACWAGGGCTCAGAGGAAATGTCATTGCATATCATACTCAAATATTATGGCAGTTGATAAATAAATAAAACAAACAACCACACAAAAACAACCACACAAAGAAAAACAGATGTTCTAGAACTTTTTCACTTTATAATTTTGATACCCGCACATACATACTTTGCTTTTGAACGAGACATATCCGAGGCTTTAGATGTCCGAGATTTTAAAACAATCCAAAAAA
>LPNM01000009.1:278731-289322 GCA_001747045.1 Hanseniaspora osmophila | reverse complement strand
TCTTTTAGTTTGTACAAATTTTTCACAGCAAGTGTAATTTTTTTTTTTGTCCAACTTCTATTGTTGTGAGATCTTTTTTTTTTTTTCTTTTCATTTTCATTTTCACGTTTCCTTGTAGTTTTTCTCTTTTTTGTACTGTTGTGATTGCTCAAATAATTCTTTGTTGGACAATGTTTCATAAAAATTGTGATTGTGAATTGCTAATCAGTTCGGGGAGACATTGCAAAACTACTTTGTGTACAAAATAATCATGAGTTGACATTACATATGGTTTCTTTCGCAGCAAGTGTTAGACTTGATCGTAGCAACATTCCAAAAAAGAATTTTCAAAATTTGCACCGTGTTTCAAATCATACGAGGAAATAGCAAAGCCAGATTTGCGGAACAGGCATCCGTTTAGTAGACAATACAGTTTTCGGTTTTCCGGCGTGTAACATGTCATCATTTCCGATTATTTTTTTTCTTGATGCTTTTTTTATTTTTTGTTGTTGTTGTTAAACACAACAGAGAGAATGCTAAACAGTTTTTTTTTTGTTCTTTTTTTTTTTTTTTTTTCATCAAGCCGTGGCTGAAATTGGATAACTCCGGCGAAACTGTTTTGAAACTCGCCAGTAACCTCAAAACAACGAGCAAAAACCCCGAAAGCTTTGTTGCAGCAAAATAATAAATGGGTTTTTCTCAACAAATTTATTATTTTTTTTTTGGTTTTTTTGTTTTTTTTTTCAAGAATCCATCTCGAACTTCCTCTCTCATGTAATTACAATAGAACGTGTAAAGCTCTAGAAGACTACTTCCAGAAAAACAATTTGCAACGAGAGCGAAAAAATGGACTATGCTGATACTCCGGAGAGAATAATAGAATGACAATAGAATGACAATGAATTGAAGAAAAAAAAAATAAAAAAATAATAAAGAATCAGCGAAATATGTAACTAATGAGTGTTACAGATCTTGCAAACACAATATAAAAGAATTTTTAAAATAACCTTCTAATGGTCTACCCACGCTCCACGGCACTTTCAATTTAGGTGTACTATTGGGTTACAAGTATTTGAAAATATTTTTTTTTTTTTTTCAAAATACAAAACATTTCTTTGTTATCATGTGACATCAACATTGATTGAAGAATATACTGGGAATATTTTTGCAAATAATTAGACAGAAATGACTGTTTGTTAAACACACACACACACACGTACGCCAATCACCGATGACCTGCAATGAGTATTCTAAGAGCTGCCGTTAATTTTCCTTTTTTCAAGTGAACGGTATGCACGCTATTTTGGAGGGTTGGTATGTTTAGCATCTTTTTACTCTGTTAATTCCACTTAAATCCATGAAACGTAAACGTTTCTTTTCTCTATTTTTCGATGGATATTAACAAAGTAATACTTGTTCACTTGGAGGTGCAGCAAACTCAGGTTCTTCTCCTCTGTTGGTGCATTTTTCCGTAAAAAAAGTTTTTCCGAATTTTTGTTTCTTTTTTTTTTTTTGCTTTTTTAACAGTAAAAGATAAGCATCGACACTATCATTTTATAAACCTCACTTTTACAAAATTAGACCAAAAGGTTAGGAGATATGTGTGCGTGTATGCGTGCGTGTGTTAATAATTATTATCGCTATATAAATTCTTAATCCTCCTATCAAAAGGTGAAATCACCACGTATTAAACTTAATTAAAAGCATTAGTTTAAATGCCTTTTTGGACAATTAATTTACTGTTATTTCAAGCAGTATAGAAAAAATTGATTGTAAAAAAACAAGAGTTAAATGCGTAATTATGGGTTTATCATGTGAAAATAACACATCTGCAATATGCTTTAATAAAGAATCTGTTTTAAAAACAATAGGATATTTTTTTCTTTATATAACGTATGCATTGCGATTGCAATAAAATAGGATGTAGCTTACTAAAAAACACGTTTTAACATACTAAAAACTAACATAAATAACTGAAAAAAAAAACATAGCTCCATTTGTGCGATAAGAGTTTCACAATCTCTGAGCGGGATGTTCTGACTTAGAGTTTCACAACCTCTAAGCAATAATGTTCTGACTTTGAGTTTTTCGGCAACAMCTCTCAAATTTAAGGCACCGTTGCCGAAAGTATAAGATGAATTGGATAACGGCTTACTAATATAAATTTAACAAGAGCTCAAAATGTAATTTTGTTTTGCTAAGCGTTTCTGATGAGCTGAAGAATTACTCAATATGTCTATATCAGATGATTTTCCTGAGAGTTGTCTGCTGAAACATACCTCATWGAACTAAACAGAGTCTACGGGCTCATGGCAACATATCTTTATGTACGCTTCAATAAAACCAGTTGTTGTTATCCACAGATATCAATCAGTGCTGTCCAGTTTAAACCACCAAATAATATGGAAACAAAGGATTTTTGTTTTATCAAACTCCAAATACAAAAATACGCATTTAATTCTGATACTCAAAAACAGCACTTGGCCTGAAGATAATGTTATTATCATGGTTGCAACTGGAATAGGACTCGTCATCGGTAGTTTCATAACGACACAAAACCAACTTTTGCGATATTTTCAGCAATACCACGTGATATTATAATAAGATAGCTTTCCATAGCTGCACGTGACATATGTATGTTACCCAGCTAGATGACTTTTTTGCTAGAAACATTGTGCCCTACGATCATCTGTGATTTGATCGAACATCGAAAAAAACAAACACAAACGAAAAAAACACAATGTGCTGTTTATGGTTTGAAATTTTCTTTCTCGACATAAATATCGATTCACTAACAAAAAACATTTTCTAAATAGAAGCTTACTATTTCGGGCGTAAGACTTAGGAATTTCAAGGAAAAACTTTAGTCTACACCTTATACTATATTCTAAAAGACCTCAGATTCTAGCTACTCCAACAGGTTTCTAACGTCCCAGTGAAGAAGAAGGAAAAAAAAAAAAAAACCAACACGCATTTTGGTTCCGCAACACAAAACAAACAGTGCAAACCCAGTCGGACCTGTGGAAAAAATAGATAATCAATTCAACTCATTTAACAAACAATATGGCAATCAAGTTCAACAAAAGAATATTGACAAGGTACGTTTTGCCGATTTTTTCTATCTTGTTGATTATATCCATTGTCACAAGTAGAATGAACTCTGAAACAATCAATGGTGGAGTTTCAATCAACCAACACAAATGGGCTCACGAGGGGGAAAGCTCCTTTTATTTTCCCTTTTCCAAAAAGTTCAGGATGCCTGCATACTCTTACAAGCAGAAAACCAAGAACTGGCTATACTTCAATGCTAAGCAGAAAGATATTATTCCTCAAGCCCACATTGCCCATTATGATTTAAATCAATTGCAATCCACTCAAGATGCTGCAGTCAACAAAGAGCAAGTTTTGATTTTGACACCAATGCAAACTTTTCATCAAGAGTACTGGAACAATCTTTTGCAACTAACCTACCCAAGAGATTTGATTGAATTGGGCTTCATTATTCCAAGATCCAAATCTGGGGATGTTGCAATCAAACTATTAGAAAAAGAAGTTAAAAAAATCCAGACAGACAAAAAAGAAACAAGATTTCACAAAATCACTATTTTGAGACAAGACTCTGAATCTTTCAACGAATTGGGTGAAAAGGAAAGACACGCAATGGCTGTTCAAAAGGAAAGAAGATCCAAAATGGCGCTGGCAAGAAACGAACTACTGTTTTCAACCATTGGACCATACACCTCTTGGGTTTTGTGGATGGACGCAGATATTGTTGAAAGTCCGTCTTCCTTGATCCAAGACTTGACTCAACATAACAAACCTGTTTTGGCTGCCAACATYTACCAAAGATTCTATAACGACGAACTAAACAAAAAAGATCAAAGACCATATGATTTCAACAACTGGGCTGAATCTTCAACAGCTTTGGAATTGGCCAACTCGTTGGGCCCGGATGAAATTATTTTGGAAGGCTATGCGGAAATGGCCACCTACAGACCATTGATGGCGTACTTCTACGATCCAAAAGGACCAGTAACCGCAACAATGGATTTGGACGGTGTTGGTGGTGGTTGCACCTTGGTGAAAGCCGAGGTTCACAGAGATGGTGCCATGTTTCCAAACTTTCCTTTTTACCATTTGATTGAAACAGAAGGTTTCGCCAAAATGGCCAAAAGATTGGGTTACCAAATCACTGGGTTACCAAATTACTTGGTTTACCACATTGAAGAATGAGTTACATGTGTTTTGCAACTAGTTTTTTGCTATTTTTAAAAGTTGTTCTTATGTGTTGTCATTTATAGACATTTATGATCAACTACTTATAATAGAAAATTTGGTTTTTTTCTTTTTTATCAATGCTTATTGTTTGCTAGTAAATATTGTAAAAAGTCTATATAGCCAAAGAAAATCATGTATATTTGAAATATAAAAGTCACAAAACAACGATTCAAAGAGCCAACTTGAGTTCAAAACTTTTTSCTCRCTGAATTAATATACATGACCATATTCATCATGGCCCTTTTGRATTGTTTCAGCGCCGTATTCAGTCAAAATGCCATGGTTGGTTTTCTTGACCAGTTCAGTAACTTCATCAATATCCAGTCCCAAAAATTCCTCAACAACTCTACCAAATTCAGTGTTTTCTCTGTTTCCTTGCAACTTGTCCAAAGCCCACGAGTACAATTCTTTGTTGTTTGCGTACATGTAAGTGWTGACGTCAACAGCACTGTGKCCATGAGTAGACCACCCAATTTGGGCTCTCACAGAAATCATGTCGTTTAATTTATCTTGCAACTGACCCATGTTGTTATTTTCACAATATTCAAACACATCAGCAATATCGGAAGAAAGATAATCATCACGAGACAAACCCATCCAATCTTCAAATACCGTTTCTTGAACAAAATTAGTGAATTTGGTATTTTTACCACTGGSATCAATGTTTTCGGAATGCATTGTGTTGTAGTAGTTGAAACGTTTGTAAAGTTCTTTGATCATGTATTCCCCGGAGTGTTTACACTTGTCTAATATTTCTGGATACCACACGTAGTCTGGGTACCCTTTTGTGATTTGTCTTGAAACGGTAAGACCTCCAGTTTCATGGTCGCTTGTAGAGAATAAAATGGTTTCTTCGTCTGGATGTTCTTTGGCCCATTGAACAACAGCAGCAAACATTTCATCAAAGGCCAAAACTTCTCTTACTTGGGCGCTAGGATCGTTTGAATGGCCAGCGTGATCAATTCTGCTACCCTCAACCATCAAGAAAAACCCCTTTTCACTGTTTTTGTGTAGATGATCAATTGCCAACAAGGCCTCTTCTTTCAAAGAAGGGTACACCTTAGGATCACGATCCAATTGATAAGGAATATCATAGTCGGCAAGTAGTGCTAGCAATGGCAAAGTTCTATTGTTGCTGGCTTCTAAGTGGTCAAACTCGCTTCTGTTTGTGATGACATTCCAGCCCAGTTCAGATTCGGCTTCTTCCAACAAGTTTCTTCCATCAGCTCTGCTGTTGTAATGTGCTCTACCACCCCCAATCATCAAGTCAACCATTCTTCCTAAGGGGTAGAATCCCAGTTGTTGTTCGGCAATTTGATCTTCCATAGATCTGTAATCAACATGGGAACTGAAAGCTGCTGGAGTAGCATCGGTGATACGGGTGGTAACAACCAGCCCAGTCAAGAACCCGTGCAATTTGGCACTTTCAAGAACAGTTCCGCAAGGATTTTGCCATGGATCAACACCAATGGCTCCGTTGTAACTTTTCAAAGCACATGAAAACGCAGTAGCGCCCGCAGCAGAGTCTGTGACCAAAGAAGAAGAAGATCTTGTTCTAGATGACCCAATAAAATGTTTGTCCAAGGTCAATGTGTCATCAGAGGTCAAGTTAAAGTGAAATTGTCTCCATGATCTCGTCATAGACAATGATGCTGGTCCCATCCCATCAGTGACAAAGAAAATAACATTTCTCTTTTTTTTTCTCAAGTGAGGCCAAAAGTGAGTATTTGGAGCGAGCAACTGAAAAATAAGCACAACCAAAAGAATCGCAACTAGGACCAGTTTCATTGTTTTTTGCCAACGAAGATCATTTTTTAGCTTTTGAAATTTGGATTTCAATTTTTGCATTGGGGTTTGTGGAGAAGCCGGAGAACCGCCGCTGATCAAAGGAGCAGTTTCCCCTCTGTGATCACTTGAAGCAGACATGTTGTTTGAAGTTTTTCCTTTCAACTTCTGTTGCTCCAACGTATCACTTGCTTGCAAGCTTTAACAATTCAAGGAAAAACAACACATTTCTAAATATTTTACTGCCGATCTTCAAGTCCATGCACAAGGGAAAAACGTGCGGCTTGCAAAAATTCCCTGATAAGTTTTTCGTTGATAAACAAATGGTGTTATCTTCGATTCGCGTATGTCACGGGATCAGATATTTTGGATTCAATTGAACTCACTCCAAAAACCTCAAACGTACCTGGTTTTGATGCAATGTAAGGTTATGTTGGATACTTTTTCGTATCGTTACACATGGAAGAAATATAAAAAAAAAAAAAAAAACCCCCGGGTTCACATATCTACATAACGGAGCCTGTTTTTTTAGTCAGCCAGCATCTTTTATTTATATATCGGTGGTCTAGTTTTTTTATTTCTCTTTAGCCTCGTCACCAACCAATCCAAACTGTCTTGTACACCTTCTCCGGTCAATGCGCTGATAGGCAACACCCTCGAGTCCGAGGCGTCCAAGTGTTCAGCAATTTTATTGAAAATCTGCTTGATATCCGACACTTCCATCGCATCTTCGCGGTCTTGCTTGTTTGCCACCATCAAGATCGGAATCCCAGAGTCCTCCAAGTTGTTGTTGCTTATGACCATATTCAAAAAAGTCTCCTGACACTCCTGTAGCCTTGTCTTGTCACTACTGTCTATAATAAAAATGATACCGTGGCATTGTGAATAATATGATGGCCATAACCTCCTCAGCTGCTTCTGCCCACCAATATCCCAGAAYTTGAGAAASGTGTGTTCCTTGTCCAGCAGCTGTATCACAGCCACATTTTGACCCACTGTGGGAGTGATTTTGTCGAAATCTTTATAAATTTGGCCATACTGTTTTTTGCAGTTTTCCAAAAAAGTTGTTTTTCCTGCATTGTCTAAACCCAACAAAAGAACAGAATACTGCGGTTTTTTGTTATAGTTTGTGTAAAGACCCTTAGCCAAGTGAAACATGGTCTTGTTCGCGGTGCTGTTTGCGTTTGGGTTGGTGTTGTTTTTGTTTTGTTTTTTTTTTTGAGTTTCCTTTTTATTGTTCCAAAGACTCTCTTCGAAATGGCTCTTATAAATAAGTTTGGCCYATGAGATGTTATAATGTTATGAATAACCGTAGCATCTATAAAAAGTGTTCACCGCGCGGCGGGTAACACTTAAGCAATGAACCTTCGCTTAAAACCGTTTTTGAGTGCACAGTTCGTGCTTCGAATAGAACAGAGAGCATTAGGCTTGGCAATAAATTGATATTTTATACAACTATATAACCTGGAAGCAAATATGCAGTGTGGTTGATAAAGGCTAGTCCTTAACAACGGTTTTCGACTTGTGTACCCCTTCTATCGTTTTGTACGCGTTTATTGTGAAGTGGATGATTTTGTTGTACCATAGTCTTTTTGAGTTAAAGTTCTGAAACCTTTGATTTCCATCGTGGGATTTTYGTGCTCAGTTTCATCTTTGGAAGCAGCATTTGAAACCGCTTCCTTCTCTGATGGTGTTGATGAAATATCCTCCAACGACTTGCTAGGTGACTTGCTTCCACTAACGCTCTGAGCCGATGGGGACCTTGTGCTTTCAGCAACATCTTCGTCACTATCACTTGTGGAGTTACTAGGATCTGTCTTCGCGTCACAGCTTTCAGTTTCACCATTGGAGCATTTTTTGTGGACCAACGTATGCTTTTCTTGAAGGCCGGTTGGTGTTGGGTTTGAGTATTGCAACCGTTTCTGGAGCAACCAATAGGACTCATCCCATATTTTTTCGCAAATTTTCAAAAACTTTCTCTTGTTCAATTTGCAAATTTCCTCCCTGTTTTTCCCTTGCAACTCATCAGCACCACTTTCAAATTCAAATTCAAACCTGTCCTCCAAAACTTGCACGTGCCCACTGATGTTCTCCGAGTGTATCAAAYCACCAAGCTTTTCAGAGTCTTGTGATTTTCTTCCAAGTGTAGTGGTTCTGTCTGTAACTTTGCCTTTATTTTTATGATGTTTTGCTGCTTCGAAAGAAGCTTCCGACACATTCGGGCTTCTCTGAAGCGGCAAACTTTCTTGTGGTGCAACGGGGTATGTTGCACTGAATTGTGGTGGATACAAACCTGGATTGGGCACGCCACCGGGCAATAGACCACCATTGTTAAAAGCAGTTGCTTGACCTGGATACAACATTTGTTGCGACACCACTGGTGATCCGTAATATAATGGTAGTTGTCCCAACCCATGMAACATCATCTGTTGCTGCTGCTGCTGCTGCTGCTGCTGCTGCTGGTATGGCAGATGTGGCATCGCTGTTGAGAATAACGGATTATATGGAAGGGTCGAGTAAGGTGTGGCTGCAAACATTGCTTGTTGTTGCATATATGASTGGTAGGCTTGAAAATGTGGCTCGTTTCCAGGAGAAACATTTTTTTCGGCATTTTCGCTCTCAGGAGGAACCGCACTGGGTGTAACATTGGAGGGGTGTGAGTCATTTGTATTGGCAAGATGGTAAGAATTAATTGCCGCTGACGCAATGGTAGCTGAAAGCGGATGATTCACGCTTGCATATGGATGAGGAAWWTGATACAAACTCGTCAGTGGAGGTGGTGGAAAACTGTTTGGTGCTTGTGACCGCGGCTGGTTAGGCTGTTGATTGGAAAACATGTTTTGKGCACCGTTTGTAGAAGCCGTGGTGTTTAACGTTTTAGGTGTGTATCCGGCATATCTCACAGTAGCTTTTGCTGCAGTTGCAGGTTTAGTAACTTTGTGTGATTTTTTGCCCAGCTTTGCACTTTTGAGTGGATTATTTGCTTTTGTATCACAATTCTCAGCATGTRAGTCTTCAGAAGCACTTGGACCCAAATTGCTCGGTGCAGCTGCATTTTCAGTAGTATAGTTTGGTTGATGTATGTTAAGTGGTGGTGGGATTTTTCTTCTTTTCAAGGATTTGTGATTTGTGCTTGATGGGAAAAACTTGAATCTCAAYGGTGTACTACTAGATGGAGTTGCAGCAGGAGGACCATGGTTATTTTGATCATCATTTGCAAAAACGTGCTCATGTTGGGCAGGTGCCTGCTGTTGCTGTTCATTAGTTTCCTTAGGCTCGTCCAAGCCCTCACCATTCAATCCTTCGTCATCTTGATCAMAATCCGTATTTTCATTGTCCTTTCCGCCTTCTTCTCCTTCTTCTCCTTCTTCTTGTTCTTTTTCTCCTTCTCCTTCTCCTTCTTCTCSTTCTCCTTCTTCTTCTCCTTCTCCTTCTTCTTCTTCCCCTTCTTCTTCTTCTTCTGTATTTTTCTCTTCTGCATCGGTTGAATTTTCTTGTACCTTCATATCTTCATCCTCAGTATTATTTTTGGTGTTCACTTCATTACTACTTGTTTGTATTTCTTTGTTTTCACCTTCTGTAACCACTTTAGCATTAGACAACGACGACGACGACRACAACGATGATGAAGAGGATGGTAAAGATGTAGCATTGCCAGTGAGCAAAGACGCACCGCTTTTATCTTTGATCAATTGGAATTGCTCTTTCACAATATTTTTCAAGCTTTTGTATGTTTGATTGTCAATTTTCGTGGATGGCAATCCAGGCGATATGCAATCGAGCCCCAACTCTTTTAATCTTTTCCTCTTTTGAGAATTATCAACAACTTCCAATTGTTGCACTTGATTCAATGCTGTTTGGCTTCCAGGTTTTTGCAGTATTCTTCTAGGTAAAATATTGGCGCGACTAATCAATTTTGGTGTTGTTGTAGTACTTGGATTGATCACTATTTTCCCATTCTGTTCGCGTTGCGTTTCGCGTTGCGTTTCATGCTGTGTTTCATGCTGTGTTTCATGCTGTGTTTCATGCTGTGTTTCATGCTGCAATTTATCATTTGATGATTCTTTTTGACTGRTCTTCATCTCAGGTGGTGTTTCTGCGTTTTTTGGAGATGGTTGGGATGTGTTGAGCATAATTTATGGTGATAGGTTATGGTGTTTCCCCCAATTGTTTTGGTATTTTGCTAATAGTATAAAGTTTCCAAAAACAATAAATTCAATTGAGTATGAAAACTTTTTCCAAAGTTTTGAGGCGAAATGGTTTATATTGCTGATGTTTTCAAATTTGTGTTTTGTCCGGTTTTCTTAGGTGTCTTTGTCACTCCTAAATGAAGACCAGCAGAAAAATTAATAAAAAAAAATGAAAAGGAAAACACTGACACACTTTTTTTCACTTATCCTCAACTCTTTCGATAAAAGTTGTGATGGCTTCTGCGCATTCTTGAGGTTTCTCCGTGTTGACATAATGTGAGCCTTTGATATCTCTGATTTCAAAGTTGGTGAAAAATCTTGCAACATCAGTGATAAAGTCATCTGAACAAAAAGTTGAC
>LPNM01000009.1:256860-271494 GCA_001747045.1 Hanseniaspora osmophila | reverse complement strand
ATATAAAAAAAAATAAAAAAAAAAAAAAAAAACAAAAAAAAAAGACTATCAAAAATGTTGTAATACGAAGCGCGTATTTATATCACAACTTGCAACTACAACCTTAAMCCTATTTCAACTAGTGATCAACAAAAGAATAAACCAAATAAGTGCGTTTATCAAGAGAGCTTGAGAACTGAAATTCTACAGTTTTAGCGTTTGCACAGTCATGAAAACYCCGAGCTTTGGATGGGAGCGTTTGGAAAAGTCGTTTTATAGAAACCGAATAATAGCACAACCCAGTGTATACAGCCAAGAATACACTGAAGAAACCATTTTCGACATCAACTATGATCTGATAGCGTTGTACTTGCCAGACGCTCAAAGAATTGAGTGCTACAACTCCAAAAAGGAGCTGATGTTCTCTTTTGCAACTCCCAACTTGAAACATTTAATAAAAATAGAGTTTACAATGGATTCCTTTTATTTGATAACAAGGACAAACATAAGAGTGRTCACCTCTTTCCAGCCTTTATCCTTCAAAGACTACGATTTTTGTACAAGTCAGCTGCAAACAACCTCACGCGGTACTCGGGAAATTGGGCCTTCCAATGAGGAAGAGCAGCATAGTCTRGAGGAAAGCGAMGAAGAAATATGGTCATACAAAAACACATACGTGCTATCCAATAAGTCGCAGTCCATCTACAAGTTTAACGGRTCTGGTTTCATCAAAGTTCTAGCTAATAACGACCAATACACCTTGTTAACGGAGCAACATTGGGACGCGCAAAATAACTATTTGGTATTTTTGAGTACCAACAGTCTCTTATATTTCGACATTAAGAGTGGGAAGTTAGAGTTGATAGAAAGTGATATTTTATGGCAAAAATGCCAAATCGCACCGTCGTCACCTTTTGTTTTTCTATACAACGAGAACTCAAACAAGCTGAGCATTTTTAGTTTATCTGCTAAGAAGGAAATTGTGGCCATCAAGTTGTCTTTTATTCCGAGTGATATAAAGTGGTGTGGAAATGATGCTGTTGGATGCTTGAATAACGAAGATGACGAGGTCAACSTTTACGGTCCATCAGGAAAGTACATTACATTTTGGTATCCAGSAAACGAAAATTCAGGAAAATTGTTAATGCAAACCACTTACTTTGGCTTAAAAATCTATTCAACRGAAACAGTTTCTCTGATCTCGAAAGTTGAAGAGTCCTCGTTTAATATTTTCCGAATGGGCTCTACCTCACCAAGTGCTATTTTGGCCGATTGTTTGCAACTGTTAAATGCCGGCTTTGCTCCAAGAGCSATTGAAAACTTGAAAAGCATCAATCTACTGGAGTGCGCGTCAGARTGCATAGAAGCCGCGTTGCAGGAATTTGACTCAACTTGGCAAAAGCAGCTACTAACTGCGGCTGCTTTCGGAAAAGCATCTATTTTGAAAGCTAACGACGATGAAGAAGTTTTAAATCTTTCACGTAAATTCGTCTATGCCTGTAACACAATAAGGCTACTAAACAATTTAAGGAACATTACCAGCTATAGATTCACATTCAAAGAATTTCAGTACTTGGGATTTGACAAAATTTTACATCACCTTATTCAATGCAATAACAAATTTAGTGAATGCTTGAAGTTATGTGAACTCTTTCATGAAAAAAAGCATGATTATAAAATGAAAGTAATGTACTATTATGCTGTAAGAAAAATACTGGTTTCCAATGAGGAAACCGACGAGCAACTTTATCGTGAGATCCTTGCAAAGTTTGTCAAACTGCATATGGATAAAAGTTTTGATTTTTCAAAGCTAAGTAATGTCTGTTATCAAGAAGGCAGGCTACAGTTGGCGAAACAAATGATTTTAGCTGATTCAAACGTTGAAAACCAGTTAATTCCTTTGTTAAATTTGGAAGAGGATGAGTTACCACTACAAAAAGCACATCAAAGTGGTAGCAACTTATTGGAACTTTATGTTCTTTTGAAGTTGAAGAACCGTTTAACAAACGCACAGTTGTTTAGATTAATGGCCCTCAATCTTAAGGTGAACAATAACCTGTTAGTAGAATATTATCGAGACTCAACAAAGTTTGGTATGTCTTTTGATTTTTACAAGCAAACTGACGATTACAAAAACTTATCGAATCTTATCATGGAAAAAAATGTTGCCCAAAAGCAGATTGTTCTAGAGCAAGTCAATGAACTTTACAAAAAAGATGTGGGTTTGAACGGTGATTTTAGACAGTGTAGTTCGAGAGAGCTTGATTTGATTCTTTTCCAAAAAGATCTTGCCATGAAAATGGAACACCAGGATTTGGGTTCAATGACTTGCAACCAAACTCTAAAAATACTTATTCAGTCAAGTCAGTCAAAACTCATAACCAAATTCTTGAAAAAATTCTCCATTTCTGACAAAGTTTTTTATGCCATCAAATCTGACGTATTAATTAGTAAAAAGAATTTTGAAAGTTTATGGGATATGTGCAACGAGAGAAGGTTTGCCAATAATTTGAAACAATTATTCAAAAAACTTAAAAAAGCAGGCCATCCTGAAGAAGCATCCAGATATGTTGTGCTGATGAAAAATGAAACATATGAAACAAAGTTGAATCTTTATTTAGAATGTAAGGCTTACAACAGCGCTATTCACTTAGCCATTCAGCAAAGTGACCATGATGCCCTGGTTCAAATCTCAAACATGATAACGGACAAGAACATGAAAAAAGCTATTCAAGAACAGCTAGCCAAGCTTTGAGCAGACACTTGTGCAGTTGCAGTCAGCGAATTAAAGATGCATGCCAGCTTTTAGTCAAAACTGCTTTTCTGCTTTAAGCTCACACAAGTTTGTTGCAATAAATTATATATTATTTTTTGGGTTTCAGCATGCTCTTCATTGAGTCTTTGTGAAAAATTGTGATTGTTTTTGCTTTGGTAACCTACATTTGCAAATAAATTTGACTATGCTTCACTTTTTGCAGGTGCCTGCTTGAAAAAGTAACTCAGATGTGAATAACGGAGGCCCTCTTGACTATCCGTAGTAGTTAATGGTATGTCTACGCTGTGTTTGATGTATGGTTCGAGTATAGTATCGTACGCAACATGCGTATCGTGAAGCTCGCTCTCATAAAGCTCAGAAAAAGTGAAGTTTGAACTGCGGCCATCCAAAATTATTTGTTTAGCGCTGAGCTGTGAGCTTTTTGATAGAGACGTTATCAGACAACTTTTGAACAACTCATCAAAGTTTTCACCGCTTGAGAGCTGAAAAAAAAAGGGGGAAAAGCTGTCTTTTTTGACTATTATGTGATAAACTGAACAAAGCTTCAGCAAGCAATTGCGAGAGTCAACCTTTTCAAGTTCAGCCTCTAAATAGTTGTCAAAAATTAGCACGCTCAACATTTTCAAACGTGCATCAGCAATACCTTGCTCCGAGATGTGGAATGCTTTGGAGCGTTTAATYAGCTCTTTATCTAAAGTTGTTTTTAATTTGTTTGTGGAAACATATTTCGCCGTGGGCAAGTCCCACTTTTTATCAAATATTTTGTAAGCAGACCATTCATCTATCTCGCCAATRTTGCTTAGTACTAGCGTTCTTTCCAAGTCTGCCCTTTGACCTGCTGTAAGCCCCGCTGCCAATACCGTTTTTACCAGCACGTTTATAAATGTACTATCTCTGTTTGCATATTTTTTATCAATTTTTTCGGCGCTTTCCAGGATAGTGCTTGATTTTGCGTTCTTATCCCATTCTTTGATCAAATCTAGTATCGACTCGCGAGATAACCCTTGCAATTTGTTGATCAAATCAAGCTCAGTATAGTTTGGTAAAAGAAAGTCATTGGGAAGCGCACAAGACATTGAAGCAGTTGGTTTGTTAATGTAAYTTCAGAGTACTGMTATACGCTCAATATGCTTCTCTCCCACCGTGCTGAACCTTATTAATGTTTCTTGGCTGTATTATCAATTATTGTGTTTTGATTTTTCGCGCTTAAAACTATCARCACATATACGGTCATGTGATGCTTAAAAGTTTGAAAAAAAAAAAAAAACCAAAAAATCTAAAAACATCGGCTCGTTTCTTTTTCTTCGCTTTGCAAAACTAGCGATTGTRAATCTGCCTTACCTGCGATGAACTTCAAAAACTCATAAATCAGCTAGCCTTAAGGTTATACAACAAAATTTGCTATTTCCATTGAAGTTGATATTCAACATCTCCAACAAACACAAAAGCATTGTTTAAACAGTACAAGAGAAAGAAACACCCCCGCTGAAAGCAAATTATYCTACTCACTGTACCATAAAATGACATCAGTACAAGAAGACAATTTAGACAACAAGACYTTATTCGTGAGATCTGTGCCTTTTGATGCAAGCGATGAAGAGTTTACAAATTTTTTTGCTCARTTTGCTCCTGTTAGACATGCAGTCATTGTTAAAGATGGTGAGCAAAAATCYAGAGGTTTTGGTTTTGTAAATTTTGCAGACGAAGATGATGCAAAACAGGCACTTGGAAAAGCCAGAAGAACCAAGTTCAAAAATAAGTTAATCAGAATTGATATTGCCAAAAGAAGAGAGAGAAAGGGAAACAAACGGTCTACTTCTGAAGAAACTTCAATTCCAGATGATGAAGCAGCTGTTTCTTTGGGAAAAGAATCTGTCATTGATGATAGTACTGGCGAAAAAAACGAAGAGGATGATGGAGAATTTAAAGGTCAGCCCAAACTAATCATTAGAAACATGCCATGGAGCTGCAGAGACCCTACCAAGTTGACCAAAATCTTTTCCAGATACGGTACTGTGGACAACGCGTATATTCCTAGAAAAGCCGGTGGAAGAATGAGCGGGTTTGCTTTTGTTGTAATGAAAAAGATATCTGCCTGTAGAAGAGCTATTGAGGAATCCAAAAGTTTGAAAATTGACGGCAGACAGGTTGCAGTGGATTTTGCTGTGAGCAAGAACAGATGGGACGAACACAAAGATGAGTCTGATGTCGAAGAAAGTATTGCAGATGAAAACAAAAGTGATGAAAAATCTGTGATCAATGAAGAAAATGCTAAAACTGATGAACCAAACAGCGATCAGGAAGATGTTTYTAAAGATGAGCAAGAAAAAGAAGAAGAAAAAGTTAYTGAAAGACCAAAAAAAAATAGAAAGGAAAACTTTTCTGTTTTTGTCAGAAACGTTCCTTACGACGCTACTGAAGAATCTCTAGAATATCACTTTGGCAAATTTGGGTCCGTCAAGTTTGCACTACCTGTAACAGACAAAGAAACTGGGCTTCCGAAAGGTACTGCCTTTGTAGCCTTCCACAATGAAGAGTCCTATCAGAAATGTATCAGCGATGCACCAGACGTCAACACAACGTCTTTGTTGATCAGTGATGATGTTAAGCCAGAATACGTGTATGAGGGAAGAGTTTTATCAATTACACCAACATTGGATAGGGAAAATGCTAACAAAGCTGCGGAAAAAAAGTCTTTGCAGAGAAAAGAAGCTTTGGGTAAAGCGCCTGCAGACAAAGATAAAAGAAACTTGTTTTTGCTTAATGAAGGTAGAATCAATGAACAAAGTAAGTTAGCTGCCTTGCTAACCAAACAGGATCTTGAAGTCAGAGAAAAATCTTACAAACAGAGAGTGGACCAGTTAAAGTCCAACCCTTCGTTGCATTTGTCCTTAACAAGATTGGCCATAAGAAATTTGCCTAGAAGTATGACTGAAAAATCTTTGAAAGCTTTAGGTAGAAAAGCGGTTGTTGAATTTGCTACTGAAGTTAAAGAGGGCAAAAGACATGCTTTGAATAAAGAAGAGCTTGATAGATCGACCAAGGCCAAATACAAAGGTATGAGTGAAGAGGAAATTGAATTGGAAAAAAACAAAAAAAAGAAACATGGTGTAATCAAGCAAGCCAAAATCATTATGGAAGTCAAAGGTTCCACTGTTGGTAGAAGTAGAGGGTATGGTTTCATCGAGTTTAGAGATCATAAAACAGCACTAATGGGTTTGAGATGGTTGAATGCTCACGAAGTCAGTAAAGAAGAAGTTCTGGAGGGACTAACCGACGAGGAGAAAAAGGGTATTGATCATGAAAGTTTCAACAAAAGAAGACTGGTTGTTGAGTTTGCTGTTGAAAATACAACTGTTTTGAAAAGAAGACAGGAAAGAGTGTACACTTCCAGAAAGAGAAGTGCCTTTGGCGATTCCGAAACTCGTCCAGATCGTTCTTTCAAAAAACAAAAGACAACCGAATCTTTGTCTTCTTCCACCTTGCAACCTGAAAATAAAAACAAGTCTGGGATGTCTGATGATGTCAAAAGACTAATTGGTATCAAAAGAAAGAGAAGAAGTGGTAAATAAAACACTTTGTAAACTATAATTTTGTATGTTTATTTTTGAGTGTAAGCGTTGAGACATTTCTTTATGTAGGTCTCGTGTCACAAAAAAAAAAAAATTAGTTAAACACCTTTCTTTTTTTTATGAGATGAAACAGACGGTTCACGTGAGTTATTTCGTTTACGTGGAAAATAGCGGCATAACAATTAAACATACATACAATTTGCCAAAATTTTGGTAATATAACATTTCAAGCAATGCAAAACCTTTTTCATTTCTTCCTCTTCTTGTTCGCAGTGTCACCTGGTTTAGAAACAGCTGCTGCAGCAGTAGCAGCAGCTGCCATGATCCTTTCGTTTATGCCTTTATCAAARCTATTTTGCTTTGTTTTTTTCGCATGCATTTGTTTCAAACGCTGAAGCTGTTGGGGCGTTAAATTCTTTCCTTGTTGTTGAAGGTATTGAAGTTGTTGCTGTTGTTTCAAAATCGCAGCCGCACTTGCTTGAGCAGATAAATCAGTGCTCTTTTTTGTTGATCCAGAGGCTGTTTGCACGCCTAGTGGTCTGTACAAATCATTGGGAGCAGGTTGATGAAATGATGTGCTTTGTACATTTGATGAAGCTTGGTTTTGTTTATGCTGGACTTGTGTATCAGTAAGGTCTTGAGCTGTGCCAGTAGCACGCATTTTCAGTGGGGCGGAGTATGAAGCTCTTGACGATATATTTGGGTCAATCAACGTAGCTTCTTGTAGATTATTTGAGAAAGTGTTGTTTGTTTGGTTAACTTGAGGTTGTTGAACTTGGTTGTCAAACACACCCTGGGCTTGACTTTCTAAATGTTGCTTCAGTTGCTGCTGTTGTTGTTGCTGTTGTTGCTGTTGTTGCTGCTGCTGCTGCTGCTGCTGCTGTTGTTGTTGCTGTTGTTGCTGCTGCTGCTGCTGCTGCTGCTGTTGCTGTTGCTGTTGCTGTTGTTGTTGCTGCTGTTGCTGCTGCTGTTGAAGTAATAACTGCTGTTGCTGTTGCTGCTGTGCAACTTTTCCAATACCCATAATATCGTTATCACTTGTATGAATTCTTCTTGGTGGATATTTGTAACTCAGTCCTTCAAAAACATTCTCGGAAACAGGTGGCTCGTTGTTTTTGAAGTAAGGGTGGTCCAATGCAGCTGTTGCATCGATTCTGTCAATTGGATTGTAAATCAAAAGCTTACACAAAAGATCAAAACACCATTTATCTTTGCCGTTGCATGCTTGGTACCAATTGAGTAAATTGCTTTCATAATGCGGAAATCTGTTATTGACTTGAGGATACTCTGGAAACTTTTCTATATCTTTCCAGCTCTGCGTGGTTGGAGTCCCTAAAATCTCAATAATTTTTTTGAACTGACTTGCCTGGAAGGGAACTGTTTTTTTGGAATCAATTTTTGCCTCTTCACCTTTGAACAATGGTCTCAACCCTATTAGCTCTGCAAATATACATCCCACCGCCCACATATCAATGGCAGGAGTGTAGTGCCTTGCTCCTAACAACAACTCAGGTGCTCTGTACCAAATTGTCACGACAACTTTGTCACCAGTGTACAATGTCTGCAGCAAATTGTTATATCTTCTTGCCAAACCTAAATCCCCGATCTTGATACAYCCATCAACAGTGACCATRATGTTAGCAGGTTTCAAGTCCCTGTGTAGTATCCAATTTTGGTGTAGGTAAGATACACCGTCAATGACTTGCCACATAATAGACTTTAACATTTGGGGTGGAATTAGTTTTTTTTCTGGGTGGGAGTGAGAATGAATGATTTGCAACAAATCATGTTCAGCAAACTCAAAAACCATGTAAATCGATTTTTTCTCAAGAAAAATCTCAACCAACTCTGTTAAATGCTTATTGTTGAGCTCTCTGCAAAGAGCCATTTCTCTGCATGCACTTTGTGAAATACCCGTRTAGTGTAACTGTTCAACTCCTTCTCTTTCTGTCTTGAATTTTTTGATAGCATAAAATTGAGGTWGCTGAGTTTTAGGTTTTGCGTGAGCCTTTTGATTYTGCAATTCTGCAGAGGCTGGACCCAGGTTCCCACCYGACGTGGACAGGTTTATTTTTCCAGAGGACCCATTGACAGAGCCAGTTTTTAAGCCTTTTTTTTCGGCATCATTGGRGGCATTGTCGGCAGACTTTGAGGAGGAATCACTAACCGGTGTGCTTAGTTTATTTTTCTTGTTGATGATATCTGTGATTGTCGTTTCTTCATTATTTTTCGATCTGTTGATWATGCTTTTTTTRGTAGCAGTGTTTCTTATGCTAGCAAAATCATCTGCGTTGTGATTTTTGCTGCTAATTTCTAAAAGGTTCACTTTRTTTGCGCTTTCTTGGTTTTKTAACGCATCTTTCTTCCCCTTGGCTTTATAAACTTTCCCATATGTACCAGCAGCAATGTAACCAATAATTTCATATTTTTCAAGCACAGACACTCTGCAAGCATCTTTCCGTTTTTTATATGGGCCTATAGTAAACATGTTGTTTCCAGCCATCAAAAACACCTGCCGTTGCTGCTGAGAGGTCTGGTGTGCATGCTGCTGTTGTTGYTGTTGTTGCAAGCTTTGAAGCTGTGAGTACTGATCCTGATAAGCATTACGTGTTTGCGAAGACTGCTGAAGCATTTGCTGTTGTTGAGTGATGTGTTGAGGTACTTGATTTGCATTATTGTTRAAATTCCCATTCATGGTGAATGTAAGTGACAAAGAATATAGCCCTTGGTGTGTATACTTGGTGGCTTGAAATTTCGTTGAAAAAAAACAAACTCAAAAACTCAAAAACTCAAAAACACAGCTCTTCCTTAACCTATGTTGTATTATTAGCTAAATGATTTGCACAGGCTCATGCATCGTGCGCTACATAATTCTTTGATACCACCGAGTCAGGGATCTCCTTTTTTTTCTAGGCTGTCTGCCACGGGCWGCGTCACGAGTTTCKTCCCTAAGCGAGGCGGAAAAAAAGTATTGGTCCCGCGTGTGAGCTGCAACAAAAAGATAAGACAGAKTAACTACTTTTTTTTTTAGGCTTTAGCATTACGAGTGGCATGAGACGGCCATTCACAGCCATGMTCTACGCCAWATCAATAATCAATATTTTAATGTTTGCTTATACACAAGYTATACTACTTTYTGAAAAACCTAAACAGAGAGGTCATCGATTTACCCACTSTTGGTGCGAAATAAAGACTCACCAAAACTCTCGCTGGATACAACAGTTTCACAATCCCATAGGCTAAGACACCTGAAAAAACTACTTCTTGCTCTCTRTTTCCTTCGTAATACTTGCCAACAATTTTTTTTATGGAGTTGGTCCACTTTTCGTAATTTTCCTGCATCCCTTCAGGTATTTTCTGCAAAAATTTCGAGTTYTTTTCTGTCTTTGTCAATTCATCTTCTGTGCTTGAGTCATCTAAATATTCAAAAATCGCATACCATAGCACAAAAAGTGGAGCAATTGCGGTAAACTCGTGGAGAAGCAGAAAAGAAGTTATTGTCGGAACGGGTTGGGATTTCTTTAGATTGTTGAAAAAGGGCTCAAATGCTGGCTTTGTTGAAAGCTTTGTTAGAAATTTTGATTTAGCAATGTACTTTTCTAAATTATTGGGTTTTTTAACAACTGTGCTGTTTGATCGAAAAATAATTTGCTTGCGGATGTTTAATGTTTGGCATGGGTGTTTTACGCGAGGGGAATTGATGAGCAACTCTAAAATCGATCCTTTCAATCCCGTCAAAGTGTTTTTTTGGAAATTCATGCTTGGTCAGTTTTTCCTTTCGGTATGTTTGTAAATTCTGACTTGCAATAAAGTTGATGTCAATGAATAATTATTGAGATGATGGCATTTAGACGCGTTTTAGCTGTGCCATTGAGCCAGAAACGTTTATCCACTTTTCCATGCTCGTTTAGCTCTGTAGCGCCTCTGTGAGATGAAAAAAATCGAACGGAAAAAAAAAAAACATTCATTCTGGTTTACGCACTAAAACGAGCGCTAAGTAATCGGTTTGAKGCAAAARAAAAAAGTTTATATATACAAGTTTATGGAGAAAACGTTACAATATCCTTGGCAATTTACATGGAGTTTTTTTCAAGAGGACAGATTCTTCTTTTCATTCACAGCGTCTTCGCAGCGCTGGCACAAATCCTTTGAGGAATCCTTGACGTTATGGATCCAGCACCTGCCACATTCCTTGTCGGGGCTGCTTGAAACTTCAACGGTGACAGCACCATTGGTGGAACCACCAAAAACAAGTTCCACATCGGCTACTTGTAAAAGGTCCATCAGTTCTTCTTTATTCAGATCCAATGCYGTTGGGCAAGTAATCTTGGCAACGGTTTTAACAGTTTTTGTAATGTCCTTGTGCTCTGAGATGAATTCTAAGTATGACTTGTTGAATTTTTTCAAAATATCAAGATGCGTTTCGAAATTGACAGCCTCTAAACATTCAGCAAGTGATGGAGGTCTTCTTGTAAAAGCACACTGTCCCATCCCAATGGAGCCTTGGGAAGTTTTGTCATTGATTTCCAATTTCAAAGGAGAGTTGTCCCACATTTCTTGAACCATTATTGGGATAATTGGGGCCATGATAGATCTATAAATGTCCAATACATGGTACAATGTTGTTTGAATTTGTTTTCTTTTCAGTGAGTTTGGCGAATCAGAATACAAGGAGTCTTTTATGCAATTGAAGTACAAAGCGCTTAGTTCGTTATTCATATGATATTGCACTAGAGTCAGAATTTTGTTGAAACTATAGTTTTCATAGTTTTCAACACACTCTTGCATCATTTTGGTGGTGGTTTGCAAAATGTATTTATCCAAAGTTCTCAACTGGTTCAAAGGAAGCAGATCGTTTCTTGGGTCAAATCCGTTCAAGTTCCCCAACATAAATCTGAACGTTAATCTGAATTTTTTCAAACTTTCACCAACATGCTTCATGACAAGTGGTCCAGCAACAATATCAGTGCTGTAGTTTGATGAAGCCACTAGCAATCTCAAACCATCAACACCCAAAGCAGGAAGTTGTCTTGCACTATTACCTTCAATCATTTCCATTGGGGCAATAGTGTTTCCTATAGATTTAGACATTTTTACACCTTTTTCGTCCAAAGTGAATCCGTGTGTAATGATCTGTTTGTATGGGGCCACTGGTTTCAAAGAAGAACCAATTTTCGTAAGTAAACTGCTTTGAAACCATCCTCTATGTTGATCGGAACCTTCAAGGTACATATCCGCTTGTAAGTCTTTAGCTTGGTCTGACAAGCTTTTTCCGGATGAAAAAAACTTTTCGAAAAAACTCAACACTTGCCAGCTGCTTCCACTATCAAACCAAACGTCAACAGTATCTTTCCCCTTAACATACTGATCTTTATAATGTTTGTACCCATCTGGAAGCCATTCTTCAATGTCCGAAGATTCAACAAACCAGTAATCGGAACCCTTTTTGCGAATCAAATCAATAATGTGACTTGTTGTTTCAGAATTCATCAAAATGTCGCTAGAGTCGTTCTTGTTTACAAAATAAGGAATCGGTACCCCCCAGTATCTCTGTCTTGAGATGCACCATTCATTTCTGGACTTGACAAAACTTGAAAGCCTGTTRAAACCTCTTTCTGGCTGAAACTTGACATTTTGTAAACTTTCCAAAGCAAGCGGCTTGATTTCAGATAAGTCTGCAAACCATTGGGGAGTGGATCTGATAATAACAGGTTTCTTAGATCTCCAATCATAAGGATATGAATGGACGTAATCGTGCGCATGCAATAAACARTCTTTGTCTTTCAAACTCTGTAAGATAATTTCTGTAGTTTTAGGATCCAAAACGTTTGCTGGATCGTGTGCTTCTTTGGAAAATAAGTTTTTGGCAGGCCATTTTGGATCGCTTAAAATATAATTTCCCTTGTCGTCTATAGGAGAGTATATTTCAAGTCCGTTGGCCAACCCCAAAAGATAATCGTCTGGCCCGTGGCCCGGTGCGGTGTGAACCAAACCTGTACCCTGGTTATTTGTCACATGGTCTCCGTGAAGCAGGGGCATAATTTTGCTCATTGGCGAGTCGTACAAAGGATTGCAATATTTCAAGTGGCTCAAATCTGATCCTTTGATGATATTTACAATYGAGTAAGTTTCCGCGTCAAAAATTTTGGCATTCATCAAAAACAGTGTTTTTTCCACAATCAAATACTCGTGTTTCGGATCGTCAACTCTTGTGATCAAAAAATATTCAAAATTTTGATTGAAGCATATAGCTCTATTTGAAAACAAAGTCCATGGGGTAGATGTCCATATCAGCAATTTTGTGTTTTCAGGAAGAGTGAGTTGCTTTCCCCATGCTTGATTACTTATCCCATTGGTCGCAATGTTTTCCATATATTCCTCTCTTTTGATCAAACACTCACCAACAACAGGGAATTTAACGTATGCAGATTTGGAAACATGTTCATCATTGTATTCAAGTTCTCCCTCGGCCAATGCTGTTTCTGTTTCTGTACCCCAATACACAGGTTTTTTTTGTCTTTTGAWCAATCCATTTTTCAACAATTTTTCAAAAATTTTCAATTGATTGATTTCATACTCGGGATCCAAAGTAACATATCTGTCATTCCAATTGGTCATAATCCCCAATTTTTTGAATTGCTGTATTTGTAAATCAATCTGTTTCACGGCATGCTTCCGTGCAATTGATCTTATTTTCAGTGGGTTCAAATCCGATTTGTTCAATTTAAGTTTGGCCAAKGCCTTTAGCTCGATTGGAAGTCCATGACAGTCCCATCCTGGTTTGTACCACACGTATTTCTGATTAAATAGTAGTTGATATCTGTTGATCATGTCTTTTAAAATCTTGTTCAAAGCGTGCCCAAAATGGATATCCCCGTTGGCGTATGGAGGTCCGTCGTGCAAAATGAAAACATCGTCTCTTTGCAACTTGTTTTTTTTGCTCATCAACTCCTGGTATTGTTGTGAGTAGACATGCTCACAACTTGCAGGAATCAACTTGTTCAATGTGTTTTGCAAATGAGATCTGTTAGAAAATTTTGTTTTTGGAAGATTCAATGTCTGTTGATAAGAGTGCTTGAGCATACTGTTTTAAGTTTTTGGTTAGCGTTCAACAATAAAAAAAGGTCAAGAAAAAAAAAAAAAAATTGGTGTTGTAATGGTGTTAAAATGATTTTAAAAGCTCTTCTCACACACTTTTTAACTTTTTTTTTTTTGTAATTCCAACCGAAGCTTGATCAATTGTGAAATTTGTGGAATCGAGTATTCAGTGTGGTATATATTGCCAAATTRCAAAGCGGTTTTAAAGACTTCAAAACTTGAAAACGTTGTTCTGTCTTCTTGTCTTTGATGAATTTCTTCTCTTTGATGAATTTCTTCTCTGCTTGATATATTTTTTATAGTAAACTTCTCAAAAAATGGAGATCTTTCAATCGGTATTGCAAAAACGCAATTTTAACAAAAAGTTTTTAGTTTATAACAAACACGTGACGTATGAAAATTAGATGTTACAAAAACGTCTCTTACTTGTAACGTGACGCTGCCAGAATCCATTGGGGTTCATTACCCAACGTGCTTTAGTTATAAAGAGAGAAAAAAAAACCCATAAAAAAAAAWTATTATCCGGATAAAATTGCCGAGGAATTATCGAGTTTTCATGCAATGAGTCATCTGTCCATGAGTRATGTGTGTGTATGTGTCTTGTTAAACATGTGTGTGTGTGTGTGTGTGTGTCTTGTTAAGCATGTGCCAGAGACGATTTGCGATTGGAATGCTGTATTGATACCGATMSATACATTGTTACTTTAACAACTAAATGACATTACTCACATGAGCAAAGACCAAGAGCAGAAATCAAGGACGGACATTGGCTTCCGCAAGARAAAAAAAAGAAAAACATCGATTCACTTTATCTTGTGTTTGTGCTTCTTTCCTTTACATCTCTTTCTTCATTATYTAAAGTTGACTCACTTGATGAAATTACTACATCTACAGTAACATTACTCACTCCACAACCCTTTCACCCAATGTAACTAGTCATGATCATCTGACTGACCAAGACCCTTTGTCCGTAGACACCATGCCCGTAGACCCCATGCCCGTAGACCCCATCAAAATATTACTGTGTTCTTACACATTTGGCTTTTTAATTGCATTTTATCTCACAATTAAAACTTTTAATTAAATAAAACACACACACACACACACACACAATGCATAATTATGACTGTTTTTTTCTTTTCTTTTCTTTATCTATCTCACTCGCTTTTTGGTCACCCAATTTTCGCTTTCTTTTGTGTTTTCTCTTTT
>LPNM01000009.1:244914-255172 GCA_001747045.1 Hanseniaspora osmophila | reverse complement strand
TTTTGATAGCCAAATTGACAAGTTGCAACAGTCATGTGATGTTAAAACAATGACGTATCACGTGAGGTTTCTAATTACATTCTTTGTTAAACTGTGTGTGTGTGTGTGGTGCGTATTTTATGTTATTTGGCTGGAAGAAGTTTTTACAAAATAGAAAAAAGTGTGGTGGTGAAAAAATAAAAGAAAAAGCCTAACAAAACAACTTTGGAAATACGAGATGAAGATAAAGATTTGTAATTTCGAGATATCAGCTTTCAAAATAGTGATATGATACGATATGATATAAGATAATTTTTAAAATGGGGAATGTGTTTTTMAAGCAACRTGTGWAGATGTTGATATTTTGCAATCCAACGTCATGTCTTGTGGGAATTACCCCAAAATTTGTAGTTGAACAGTATGTTTTGAGTGTGCGTTGTTACTCCATCTTCTTGTGCCTCTTCTATTTTCAYTTGTAAATTTGTGGAGTTCATAAAAGACWGGCACTTACGCTAAYTTATTGCAAAGACAAACAAAAAAAAACAAAAAACACAACAACAAAAACATCAAGGATAATACATTAAAGTACTCCAAGCAACTTTCCTTACAACGCACGGGTCAATAGCATAATATYGATAAATTATTTGCAAACAAGTACACATTTTGGCCATTATCTTTTTTTTATTTTTTTTTTTTTTTTTGGACACAATATTYGCAACTGCTTTATTGGTTATYWSATCATCAACAGCTTATATCAATATTTGCAGATTTCGGAAAGACAAATACTTATTCAACTACAGTATCAMATTTTTTAACTGTGGTGGTGGAAACATATTATTCAGACTAACTTACACACACATTCTGCTTATCTTTAAGTGAGRTTGCCAAGCACGTTATCTCCCTCCCTTTCCTTCCCCCTGAAATATCAAAAGATCTACAAGAAAAAWAATAAAARATTTCCTACTAATATAAATACCATGAACTTTAATAGCTTCAACAGCACATTTGCAAATCTGAATTACAGCAATTCCCCGCAATCCCAAACCCACACTCCAGCAACAGCCAAATCTCCATTGTCTGCCTTTAGCACGTTGAACGACACTCCAAACGCAAGCGTAAGGACCCACTCTGTATCGGCATCAACAGCAGCACCACCATCACTGTCATCTACATTTTACAAGGATAATAGAACTACAAATACTTTGGAATCTCAAAATAACAGGAAACATCCCTTTCAAACCGAACAAGATATGAGCAGATTTTCTCAAGAACAACAGTTTTATCAACAAGCTACCGAAGCCTTGTTGGGTATACAAAAAAACATAAATCAGGTGGACCCAGTAATCAAAGAATTGTTAAAAAGATTACAAAATGGAGACCCATTGTTGGACGGCAATACCCAAAATATCGATACCTCGGTATCCAACAATGGTCTTACGAATACTAATAATAATAATAATAATAATAATAACACTGGTTTGTACAATGGGTTTTCCTCATATAGCAATCAAAACAGACAGTAYTCGTTGTCCAATCCACTTCGTGATGGACATGCGGGTGATGATCAAGAAACTGAATATCCAAAGGGCACAATTTTCGAATGTGATTTGTGTCCGCAAAAATTTGATGATACTCTGGACTATAGAAAGCATTGTAAAGACCATTTYCATAAAAACGGAGATTTGCATATTTGTCCCAAATGTTTCAAAGGTTTTGCTAGAAAAGATGCAATGAAAAGACATACTGGAACCAAAACATGTGAAAGAAATAGAAACGCTTTGATTGAAGAAAATGGAGGTAAAATGCCAGAAAGACCGCCTACTGAACGACCATAATAGTGCAGGACCATTTTTTTTTTATATACTTACATAAAAATTGTTTTTTTCTTTTTTTTTATTTTTTTTCTGTTTGTACAAGATTCATAATTATATAGGCACAATACACTCAACTCAATTGACAATGGTACCAAACCTCTTGTTTCAATAATAAAAAATTTATGGTATAATGTTCGTTTTATAAACATACATATTGATAAWATTTTTTTTTTTATATTTATAACAGTACACCGCTATCTATCAGTCATTGATAATGGAGGTACCAAAARARAAAGGGAAAACAAAAACACTTGCGGAAAAACATATTAGATTTACTCAACATCGTCTTCAAAAGTTTTACCTTCAACACTTGGAATACCGTCATCAGCAGTTTCAGCTGGGTTGGCTTCAGCACCAGCTTGGGCTTTTTTGGCTGCTTCCATTTGTTGRGCCATTTGGGTCAATGCGTTCAAAGAGTCATCACCCAATTGAGTGATGATGTTTGGGAACAATTCTTGCAATTGTTTTTCTTTTGGCATACCGTAGAAAGCGGTGGTGTTGTTTTGAGCAGCAACTTGGACACCGACTTTGTCAAAGTGCAAAACTTGGCCGTTTTCTTGGAAAAAATTGGCTTCGGCAACATCGCTCATGTTGACAGCTTTCAAAGAAGCCATGGTGTTCAACAATTTGGTGTCATCTTTTTTGCTGGTGTTTTCTTTAGAAACTTGTTTTCTTCTGATACCACCAACTTTGTTGGTACCGCTCATTTTTTGTAGTTTGGCTAATTTGGCTGGATCAACTGGCATTGTGTATGAATAGGTGTAACGGTTTTGGTTTTTTCAAACTTTGTGGTTCTTTTTACGATTTTCTATTCCAACTAYTGTGTATCAAAAWAAAAACAAMAAAAACACCAGYTAACTTCCAAYCCAAGAGGTGARAGCTCCTTRTTGAAGGAAGATGAAGTGGAAASTTYATGAACACAGGCCGTGATGTCTCGATGACGGAAGAAAAAATGAACAAAAAAAAAAWAAAAAAAAACAAAAAAATTTTCATGGAGATGTTGGAAAAATTCAGGAACTTTGCCGTTTGCATGGGTGAGGTCGCGTGACACRGGGCAAGRGAAAGAAGTCGGGTCATTGATTTGCAAAACCGCGATGTTRTATTCTTGAAATAAACTTGTRAAATTATACAATACGATACCAGAACTTCATACAATAGGTATCATATTTGTCATTATTTATGTATAAATAAAGCACACACGAAAAASYACCTTACTTTGAGGATTTACCAAAGAATTTRCTGAATTTTTTCTTTTGTTTTTTAGCCTTTTTCCCGTCTYCTTGTTCAACGGGCAAATCCCCCACAGTGTCAGAAGGTTCTTCTCCGGAATKRGCACTGTCAGTAGAAATGTCTGCCGCATGTGGAATAGCTGGAGGCTGAGGGGCATCYRAAGAAGATTGAGGCACGTTRTGCACATTGGCTTCTTGCGCCTTATCTTCGACRACAGGCTGCGAAGGCGGTTTGATTTCTACACGAGTGAACTGGCTTGCCGTGTTACCAGTTGGTGCAGGTGCCTGTCCATCAACTGCATTGTCCGTGTGAGCACCAGGTGAAGTCACCGATGCGCCTTTAATACCTTGTGAAAATGCACCGTTGGCATTTTTCAAATTGTTGGCAATCCCGTTTGCAGCCCCGTTTGCAGCCCCGTTTGCAGCCCCATTTGCAATACCGTAACTGTGCAATTCAGTCGAAGAAGACACGTTTCTWACGGCTGTGCTGTTCCCACTCACGTTTCTCGAAGAAGGACCTACAGGGTAGTGATGTTTGCCGCTGTTTGTTGGGGTTGCACTGTTTGGACCAAGCACACTTGGGTTCAAGTTAAAAGATGTCGATGTGGTAGTAATGCTTCCTTGTCTCATGTTTTTTCCYGACATYTGTTGCAAAGAACCGTATTTCCCATTACCAAAGGTACCGTTGKTTTGCATTGGCATTGGTGAAGCGTTGCCCTGTTGATGAGCAGAGTGCATGGTGTTCATTTGTGGTGGTGCACCGGTGATATCCAGTTTTGAAGCACTAGGCAAGATCGCAGTACTGGTTCTGTTTTTTCTGCTCGTTTTGATGTATTGTGGGTGGTACACTTGTGGGGCAGAAGAAACCCTTTGCGGTTGCGGCATTTGGCCCGAAGGTGGCGGCGTTGCTGTGTGGTTTAGTCCATTCAGATGTGGCTGCTGCTGCAAATGATGGTGGTGCTGAGGTTGAGGAATGTACATTTGTTGTTGTTGTTGTTGTKGKGGGAAATTTGTGTTGTTGCTGTTTTTTCCTCCGGACAAGTTTCTCTGTTCTGGTGCTTGCCCTGGAACATTCCCCGCGTGTTGGGGTGCACCTGGTTGCAAGTTTGACAATGATGGTTTTCTTGGCATAGGCGGGAACTGTTGAGGAGGAGGCATTGGGAACATGTTTTGTTTGACTGGGAACTGCGGACCCCCGTATTGGATCACGTTTCCGCTGCTCAATGCCTTTTCTCTCTGTTGTAGCAACAACTCTCTCTTTTGCAATTCAAGTTCTTTYTCTCTGATAGCCCTTAGATGAGGATCTTTGATTTCTTCTTCGTCCAARTCAAGAGTCGCGTCATGGTTGTCAGTGCTCAAATCTTCATCGTCTCCGTTGTTCAAAGTAGCCGCAGTGCTGGTGTTAAGTTTACCGCTATTGCTTGTGGCCGCTGTAGTAGTAGTACTAGCWGTAKTAGTAGTACTAGCAGTATTAGTAGCAATAGCTGCAGCTGCAGCTGCAGCAGTGGCAGTTTCACTACYGTTCACAACTGATGGTTCAGTTGAAGAAACGTTGACAGATTTCTGTGGCGTTCCGTAGAAAATTCCGTAAGATGTGAAATCTTTGATTTCGTTCATTGCTTCCTCGTCACCACTCATCATGCCATTCTCCACAGTGGATCTTGCATCCACAAAGAGCTCACTGTCYGTACCGCTTTGAATTCTTTTACTTTTAACAGTTCCGTTGAATTCGCCATTTATTGGWGTTGATGCGTTTCTTGATGGTGTTGATGTTTGTGGTCCCATTGGCAAATCGTTGTTTGAGTTKGAATTGGAGATGGAGCCCTTTTCTGCAAAGGAGTTYTTTGACACAATGTTTGTTTGGTTAAAAGAGTTTAGTGAGTCATTCAGTTCTTTG
This sequence comes from Hanseniaspora osmophila, assembly GCA_001747045.1. Taxonomy (NCBI): domain Eukaryota; kingdom Fungi; phylum Ascomycota; class Saccharomycetes; order Saccharomycodales; family Saccharomycodaceae; genus Hanseniaspora; species Hanseniaspora osmophila. Next base: position 250,193 of record LPNM01000009.1, on the reverse strand, counting down.
TTTTCTTTGATCAGATTGATTTTTTCCAAAGAAACRGAATTCAATTGTCCGTGTAGATTTTCAATTTGGTCCTTCAGTTGCAATTTCATCGAACTGTTTTCATTGCTTAGATTTTCAACTTGGGATTTCAACTTGTTGTTTTCTCTTTCCAAGTTTTTAGCCTGTTCTTGTATCAATTCTTTTTGGTTCAACAATTGATYCAATTCCAAATGTTGTCTGTTTTCCAAAGAGTATATTTTTTTTTGTAAAACATCCAAATTTTCTTGGTAATCGTTTTTGTTGATAAACCATGTAGAATTGTTGTAGTTGATTTTATCGAATTGAATCATCATGGAGTACAAAAATTCCAAATATGGGGTTTTGATGTTGTAATCGTCTGCAATCAAAATTGGTTGCAATAATAACAGATCAATATTCAACGAGTTTCTCTTTGTTTTGAAATTGTACAAAAGTTTTGGACAAATTTTGTTTGAATATTGATGCAACCATTTTTCCATTAAAATCTCTTCATCATCCAAACGAGCAGATTTTGTTGTTGTTGATTGTGGTGGTGGTGGTGAAGAAGAAGAAGAAGAAGATGTTGAAGAAGTGGAAGAAACAGATGTGGAAATTGRAACAGATGAAGATGGAGCTTTTAAAGATGTTATTGTTGTTGATTTTAATATAATTTTTTGCAATTCCAATAACAATCCTGATATCAAAGGTTTGGTCAAGATTTGTTCATTTAAATCTTTTGGATTTTCTATACCAAACAAAATCAACAACGAATCAAAAATGATCATTGGAGTGGCAATCTCCCATTGTTTTAAAGCAAACCCATGTGGATTCAAACTGCATGTAGTTACTCTAAAACTGGTCAAGTTGTAAAACAATTTATTAAACAATTTYGCCAAAGTTTTGATGATTTGCGATGCTTCTTTAGAATATTGTGTTTCTGTTGATGCAGTAGATGAAATMCCAATGTATAAAGTATCTGTATTTCCAAATTTTTCAAAACTGTTTTCACCAATTTTTCTAAAATCACATTCAGTTATTATACTCAACACTTTGGCACTCATTGAAGAAGTTTTTGTTTCATTTGTTTGGTCATTTGAAGAAGTTGGAGACAATGGTGCAGGCGGCAATGAATAAGAAACAAAATTTTCCAAATTGATAAACCCAGAAGACTCAACAAATATTTTTGTTGCATTGGAAATCACCAGTTGGTAAGCAAGTTTTGACGAGACATATGATAAATCTTGCAAAGAGTCACTGCCAATAATAACAATATCAAAAGGGGTATTGGATGAAGACTGAGTTTTTTGAATAGTAGAAATGAAAACTTCCATGTTGGGGTATTTGTTGACACTAGTGGTATCAAATTTGTGCAAAACATCTCCATCACTATTCCCATCAGGATGAAACAKAATATCRACATTTTGGTCGATCAATTCGTTCCCAACATAACTCAAATCAATTGTTTTCGCTTGTGCAAACCTCCAACAATATAGTACAACATTTGGATTGTTCCCAATAACCAATACTTTGAGTGGTTTACCGGTACTATTTTTAGCAGTTATTGTATTGTTGTTATTGTGCAATTCCTCRCTGTTTTCACTGTTTTCACTGTTTTCACTGTTTTCACTGGTATTTTTGTTGCTGTTCATTTTTTCTCCATTGATACTAGAAGAAACAGCCTTTTTGATTTTCGATAATTTAGAAGTGGATGTTGATGATGATGATTTGGACATGATTTTGGTTAAACGAGTGTTGTTTGGGAGTTTGAGTGATTTTATATTAATTTATACTAACTTATATTGTTTTCCACTATTTYCCACTATTTTTTTAATATTTCCTAATATTTTCTACTCAATTTTTTTTGCCTTCTTTTTATTCTCTGTTTCCCTCAATGAATAACCTGTTATATTTTWTTTTTTATTTTGCAAAAGGTACTCTTTGTAATTGAWCACTAGTTTAAATCACAAATTTGTAATAAATGATTCAACTTAATATATACTTTCTTAACAAAAATGATCTTTATTTGTTGTTGTTGTTTTTTTTTTTTTTTTGTTCACTCTTTGTTTCTCTTTTCTTTGGTTTCGCTTTCGCTTTCGCTTTTACTCTTGCTTTCGTTCTCGTTCTCGTTCTCGTTCTCGTTCTCGCTCTCGTTTTTCTTTTTGCTCTCCTTCTCCGTTTCCTTTGTGTATGTCTTTTTTTTGTTGTTTCACTTTCTTAATTTTTTTATTTTTTGTTTTGTCTTTTGTTCTCACTCTTAACAGTAAATTAATTTTCTTATTCTCTTGTACGTCTAAATGTCTCTACTTCTTAGTCTCTGTATCTATGTCTATCTCTCTCTCTCTSTCTCTCTCTCTCTCTCTCTCGCCTACYAAAAATAATAACTCAAATTAGCAAACTTTATTCATAAAACATTGAAGTCATATAGAAAGAATATACTATTCTTACACTATTGTATCTTAAGTCCGTTACTAGCAATTTCCACTCTTGTATAATGCACAAGAGAAATATGTAAGAGAAGGTATAATGGTTACATTAATCATCACTGCACAAGAGAGGTACATCACGAGCCACAACTACTACAGTAACTAATACACTTAGCACAACTACTTACTTTCTTACTTGCCTACTTACTTCCTTTGCTTACTTACTTACTTCCTTTGCTGACTTATTTATTTGCCTACTGACATCATTACTTCACCACTTCATCACTTCACAACATTCTACATTTGTCTCATAAACAACTCATTTGTACATCAAAAAACTAGACTTTAACTAAATACTAACAATACTATTAACAATAGCCAAACTAAATATCTCTTAATAAGTCATATACAACTTATTGAGACAATACAACACAGTACAATACAACACAGTACAATACAATACAATACAATACAATACATGTACTTCTATATTTAGATTCATAATAATTATTTTATATGTTTCTAAAAAAAATAATTATATTATTATAATTTTGTGTTTGTGCATGTTATTACCCGATACATATATGCCGGTATTCACGTGACTCAAAACACAAAACAAAAAACAAAAAAACATAATGTGCATCACGTGCATTGCGTGCTTGGCAGTTATCACGTGCATTCTTTTTAGTCGTAAATAATGACTGCATAATATGATATGAAAAATTGATTATACGCAGTAGCAGCATTGGCGAAAAAAGAAATGCTAGTCATTGTGTTTGAAATTTGAAGTTTGTATTATTTCTTCAAAGAGCATTTCATTGATTGAAATTACTGATCCAATTCAATCATAGAAGAGTTTAAGAAAGATACCTGTACGCAAAAAACACAAATAAAAAAAAAAACCAGTAAAGACAAARAATATGGTGGATATCGAAACTGTCGTTGAGAATAATGCATCACATCAGCAACAGCAACAACAGCAACAGCAACAGAATCATGAACAAATGTTTGTTTCCGCAGAATTTGATTTTGTTGGAGACCAAATGTTGAAAGATGGAATGTCCAAAATGGATTATGACTTGCCAATCAATGTGAATGTGAAAGACTATCATGAGGATGTAAAAGTAATTGGAAATGAAGAACAAATTGAGAACAATACGAATTCACAATGGCAGCCGTCGTGGATCACATTATTCCAATCAAAATYCTGTAGCAACRATTCTTCTTTGAAATTGCCCTTTGATAAAAACCATTTCATTCAAGCAATGACAAATGTCATCAAGCATCCCAATATCAACAGCACRATCATTTTGAGGGCAGATCTTTTGGTAGAAGTGGAACAGTCTCGTGCAATTGAARAAAACAAAGATTTGATAGAAACGGATTTYAACAATGATCCCACAATCAATTACATCACAATCAACACACAGGACACTGCTTTCAGAGACATTAATCTGCATGGCGATAACGAAAAGTGGCATTTACTCAAGGGATACGTCAGAAGGATCATACCAAGAAACCCATCCAAAGACGCCATTATCAACCAATCATGTCTTGTGTTGGAACATGCAAACAAACAAGACGTTTTGATTATTTATACACCGCACATCCAAAATCAAGAACAGTGTCCCTATTATATTCCAAAAGTTGCAGCCGTTGGGATTTTGTTTCAACCAAACTCTTTGTCTGTTCATTACATTCCCTTTGCAGAAATGATGCCACAATTGAATTCTTTAGAAACAAATATTTTCACAGATCAACAACAAAGAATAGTGAGAACCGCATTGMGATTATTGCAAACGGCATACAAGCATTCTAAAGGTTGCAAAAATGGGTATTCTCCAAAAGTGAAACATGATTTGATTGTTGATAAAGTGAAATTCCAAAAAAAATACTTGGAATTGAAACAAAAATATGGGAGTTATTTAGTAGAAAATTGGATGGAAAGTACAGATCCGAAAAAACACGCTTTTGAAGAAATAGCAATTGCCGCATTTCTTTTGGAATTATGGGATTTGAAGTACAAGGGGAAATACTTGGCMAATAATTCGGATTTTGAATTTAGAGATCTCGGATGCGGGAACGGGATCTTGACATACATCTTGATTATGGAAGGATGCAACGGGTTGGGAATTGATGCAAGAACACGGAAAACATGGCAAATGTTCCCGGAAAAAGTGCAACAACATCTAAAACAACAAGTGATTGTTCCATCCATTTTGTTGAGACCAAACATACAGATGAAGTATTTGAATCCAAATCTTACAGACAACAACATGGTATTCCAAATACCTGCTCACAACGATTTGATTAGCGACAAAGCAACTATCTTGTATACAAGCAAAGATCTGATTGAGTCAAAACACATCAACATTGCAGAATTCACAACAACGGCAAATGCCAGTTTTGAAAATATCTTTGTGATCGGAAACCATTCCGACGAATTGACATGTTGGATCCCGCTTCTAGGGTACCCGTTTATGGTGATTCCATGCTGCTCCCATAATTTCAGCGGCGCCAAACACAGATTCAGACAAAAACAATTTGCATCGAAAACAAACAACAACAGTAGAAAAGACCCACAACAAAGCTCCTTGTCTACGTACGGGGCACTCGTGGAAAAAGTCATTGATGTGAGCAAGCGTGCAGGATGGGATCCAGTGGAAAAAGAGATGCTAAGAATCCCAAGCACAAGGAACGCAGCAGTGATTGGAATAAACAACACCAATTACAACGGCAAACTAAACCGGCTGAATTGGCCCAATGAAACCGTTTACAATATTATCATGGAAGACGRAGGTGCCAACGGATGGATTGAAAACTCGATGAAACTGATGACCAAGAAATGAGCCTTTTTTT
>LPNM01000009.1:232963-244814 GCA_001747045.1 Hanseniaspora osmophila | reverse complement strand
TTTTCACTAAAGGTAAACGATTGGATATATTAAAAGTTGTAATTTGTATTGAAATATGATCTATAAATCAGTGATGAATTTTCCTTTTGATATTCTTCTGAAAGTGTTTTAAATGACATGTTGGTGATTATATCACGTGAGCTCTGGAACGGTTAGATGAGGTCTCTTTAACAACGCAAAAAAAAAAGAAACAACTGAAAACTAGTAATTACAAAAGCTGAACGTAACAATCCATCTCTGTGCATTRATGACACTTAYTATCTTAAAATCTTGAGGCTTTACACCAAACCAAACMGACGACAACCACACYCATATAAAATACAATAGTTTGTTTTTCTTTACGAATGAACMTTATGCCATTTCTGCGAAACACCCCCGCAAGACTCCTGTCTGGCATATCAACRTYTAACATAAGATGCCCCTTTTCAACAACGCTTATCATCCRCCATTTAGCTAAATCATATTCCACAAGTGGCAATTTAGCGCRTGCTAAAGACACACAGCTCAAACTTCCTGAAAATTCAAACAAAGCAAAAAAAATTTCAGAACTTTTGCAAAAAGTGCCCACCATCGCCCCCAGTTTTGCAGACCCAAGTGAGTTTGAAGCATTTCAAAAATTGAAAAGCATTATTGAGTCATCGGCAACAACGCCAACCTCGTCCCTAAACAAGCCAACGTTTTTGGATTTTCTTACATTAGCCGATTTGAACAAAAAGCTTTTTTACTATCTTAACCATGTCAATGACGTAAACGATTCCCAATGGAAAATCGTGCTCAAAGAAACAGACTTATCAACACCAACGTTACCATTATTAGATGTAGCGTCTTCTCGGGAAAACTTTGAAGTAAATACCGTTTCTGATGATTACAAAATGATCTACATTTTGCAAAAAGCCTTTAAAATGATTCAAAACAAAGTACAAAGTSAAAAAGCAATCAAAAGCAATCAACAATCATTAAGCAATAAATTCATCAACAACCCAGTGGCATGGTTTCCAGAGGCAAGGATGATGAAAAGGAAAATTATCATGCATGTGGGTCCAACCAACAGCGGGAAAACTTTCAACGCTTTACAAAGATTGAAAAATTGCGAAAGAGACGGATACTATGCTGGACCTTTGAGATTGTTGGCCAGAGAGATTTATGAACGGTTCAAGTCGGAGAACACAAGGTGCAACTTKTTGACCGGAGAGGAAATTATCCAGGATCTAGATGATATTGGGAACCCTGCCAATTTGACTTCGGGAACCGTGGAAATGGTTCCGTTGAACAGAGAGTTTGAGTGTGTTGTTTTAGACGAAATCCAAATGATGAACGACTCGCAAAGGGGCTGGGCTTGGTCTAAYATTGTGCTGGGTTGCAGAGCTAAAGAATTGCACTTGTGTGGCGAGCAAACAGCTGTACCAATAATTGAAAACTTGGTCAAACAAACYGGAGACTCTTTGGAGATTGTTGAGTATAAAAGATTGGGTAAATTGAAATGCGAAGAGGCCACAGTGAAAACGAAAAACTTTTTCCAAAAAAGTTTGCTAAAAGGTGACTGCTTAATTGCTTTTAGTAAAAAAACAATTATGAAGTTGAAGTTGCAAATTGAAAAAACAACCACTTTTAAAGTTGCCGTGATCTACGGTTCTTTGCCACCGGAAACCAGATTGCAGCAAGCAAAATTGTTTAATGAAGGCCACTACGATGTCCTTGTAGCCAGTGACGCAGTCGGTATGGGTTTGAACTTGTCCATCAAAAGAATTGTTTTCACTTCATCTGAAAAATTTGATGGGGAAAAAATGATTCCGTTGACCATWTCCAATATCAAACAAATTGGGGGCAGAGCGGGAAGATACAAGTCAGACTCTGACGGACCTTCTGTCGGATACGTTGCAGCAACGCGTGCCGACATTTTGGAAAGTGTGAAGGAAGGATTGCAAGCTCCCGTTATACCACTAAAGACTATGATTGTGTGGCCCCCTGACCATATYATTTAYAAAATGATTGAGGACATCGAGAAATTGGACAACGCGGATTTGGTYACCCTTTTGACCAGTTTGAGTGAGTCTTTGCAAAAATCAACAAACAAGTTGTTCCAATTGACGGATTTGAGTAACAGAATTGAATCCATTCAAATCATTCAGCCTATAAGCGGGCTAAGCTTCCAAGACAGATTGGTGCTAAGTAATGCCCCTTGCAAATTTCACAGGCCAAYGGTAAAGTCCGCATTCTACAATTTTTGCCTGACTATTGCAAAGCAGCAAACGTGCACCATAACGAATTTCGATTTTTTGCCCTTCCGTTTGATTGATTTGAAATATTTGAACAATGACGAAGTGGGCTCKTTGGAAGTTTACGAAGATTTGCATCAGACTTTGCAATTATACTCCTGGTTAAGCAATAGGTGGCCCAACTACTTGGTGGGCGTAGACACTGCCAAAACTTTGAGAGATATGTGTGAACTAATTATTTTTTACAAATTGGAAAACTTGGAAAAAAATCCCTATGATCGTTTTATCGGCAAACCACAGAACAGAGCTCGTTTTGCAAGCGAAAGGCCTGCTACCGGCATCAAGCCTCGCGGTGGCTATGAAAAAAGATTCTAAAGTTCTATATGGCGCTGTACCCCAAGGACTAACAGACTCAAAAACTCAACATTAATAATCAGAAACCTAATTTATGTAAATAGCAATGAACGAATTTGTATGCTGTGCTATTTTTGTACGCCTATTGCAACTGTTACAAAATCAACGTTTCTCCACAACCACACCTCGTTTAAGCGCACACATATGCTCGTTTAACTTTGTCGTTTAGATTTCATTCTTGACTCACGTGTTAAAAAAATAATTTTTTTTGCGCTGCAGGACGAAAAGCGGTTGCACAGCTCCGTCATAACAAACATCATCAGATTTCACAAAACCTTTTTTTTTTTTGTTTTTTATTTTTTTTTTTTTTGATGGTCGTGTCTTTTCCAACGTTGATTCCTCATATAATCATTAGGTTTATATTATATGGATAGTGCATTAGTAATCACTCAGTAGAGCTATATCTGATTCAATGCCTCAATATCAAAAACCAGAAAAACCCCCAAACTGAAAAAAATTTTGGTCCCGTCTTTGAATACCGTTTACTGCCATTCAATTGCATTAGCTTTCATCACTGCATAATCAATTAACAAAGCATAAATCATTCCAAAGAAAATGTCCAACAGACCAACCGTTTACATTGTCGCTGCTGCAAGAACTCCAATTGGTTCTTTCCAAGGCTCATTGGCCTCTCAAACCTATGTTGACTTGGGTTCCGCCGCTGTCAAAGCTGCTTTGGCCCAAGTCCCACAAATCAATGGTGCCACCGACGTTGACGAAATTGTTTTCGGTAACGTTTTGAGTGCCAACGTTGGTCAAGCTCCTGCCAGACAAGTTGCTTTGCAAGCCGGCTTAGGGAAACACATTGTTGCTTCCACGATTAACAAAGTCTGTGCCTCTGGTATGAAATCCATTGTCAATGGGGCACAAAGCATTATGACCGGTGCTGCTGACATTGTTGTTGCTGGTGGTGCAGAAAGCATGACCAACACACCATACTATGTGCCTACAGCCAGAAGCGGTGCCAGATTTGGTAACGCCACTATGGTTGATGGTGTCCAAAGAGACGGTCTAAACGACGCTTATGACAATTTGGCTATGGGTGTTCATGCCGAAAAATGTGCCAAAGATTTTGAAATCACCAGACAAGAACAAGATGAATTTGCCATTAAATCTTACCAAAAAGCTGTCAAAGCACAAGCCGAAGGTAAATTTGCCAAAGAAATTGTGCCAATCACCATCAAAGGTAAAAGAGGAAAAGCCGATGTTGTTGTCGACAAAGATGAAGAGCCAACCAAATTGAATGTCGAAAGATTGAGATCAGCCAGAACCTGTTTCCAAGCTGAAAACGGTACCATCACTGCCGCTAATGCTTCTCCTATCAACGATGGTGGTGCTGCTGTCATTTTGGTCAGCGAAGCCAAATTGAAAGAACTAAACTTGAAACCAATGGCCATTATCAAAGGTTGGGGTGAAGGTGCTCATGAACCATGCGATTTTACTTGGGCTCCAASTGTTGCCGTTCCAAAAGCTTTGAAACACGCYGGTTTGTCCGGTGTTGAAGATGTCGATTTCTACGAATTCAATGAAGCTTTCTCTGTTGTTGGTGTTGCTAACCCAAAGATCTTGAATATTCCACAAGAAAAAGTCAACGTTTACGGTGGTGCTGTTGCTATGGGGCATCCATTGGGCTGTTCTGGTGCAAGAGTCGTTGTTACCTTGACTTCTGTCTTGGAGCAAGAAAACGGTAAAATTGGTGTTGCTGCTATCTGCAATGGTGGTGGTGGTGCTTCCTCTATTGTTTTGGAAAGAGTTTGAGCTTTATAACATATCTATACATCTATCTACACTTTTCTCCAATCACGATCAACTGAAATATTCAACTTTGTGTRAATGTTCTAAGCATGGTTTGCAAGCTATCTCAGTTATGATCTTATGTTTTACAAAACCAATCAGGCAACCTGCAGATTATAAAAGAACAAGAACTCGTCCTTGTTAGCTCAGTTGGTAGAGCGTTCGGCTTTTAAGCAAAGCAAGGAACCGAAATGTCAGGGGTTCGAGCCCCCTATGAGGAGTTCTTATTTTTTTTTAATTATTTTTTTTTACTAAAATATTAGTTGTGCTTGTTGTTTTGCATATGTGACTTGAGTAGCACGACTTGACCTCTTTTCTGGTTGCTTCACAAAGCTTGTACACTATGCTTTCATTTAGGAATTCACTGTGACTTTGCAATGACAATGCCAAGACATTTTGATCAGCTCATRAATTTTTTTTGGTATCACATATTGTTTTGTTTTTTCGTGCAGTAGTTTTTTCCATGTCGGACCGCAACCGTCCGCGTTGTTAAGATTTATTGACCCAGGGGGGGAAAAACACAAATATCTAGAAACAAAAATARCTCATGCGTTTCCACTCCACCGGTGTTTTTTTGATCAATCGTACATAAGACCTGATGTTATCGATTAATTTTTAAAACGTGTAAATCGGTACCTGACTTTYGGTTATATTCATTGACACAGACTTTAACAAACAAGCACGAGAAAGAACAACAATCTTTGTTGATCAGTGAAAAAACAATCACTAGCTAAAAACATCAAGAATCATCAAARGAATTAAAGAAAACATGGAAAGACCTACTGTGGTGGTTATTGGAGGAACAGCCGGAACTGGTAAATCTACAGTTGCCGATAGTTTGGTTGGGCTGTTGCGTTTGAAGTATCCAAGTGCCGAGTTTCTAGAAGGTGATAGCCTGCACCCACCAGCAAACGTGGCCAAAATGACAGCTGGTGTCCCATTGCATGACGAGGATAGATGGGGCTGGCTGGAAAAAGTGTCTGAAGAGAGTACTGCAAATGCCAAAAAAAATGACGGGATATCGATCATCACTTGYTCTGCGTTGAAGAAAAAATACMGAGAATATATAAGCAAYCACTCCAAAGAGACGACTTTTTTTTTCATTATGATATATGCATCCAAAGAAGAAATCAAAAAAAGACTGACTAGACGCGAGGGCCATTTYATGAAGGCCAACATGTTGGAGTCGCAGTTTGCTGATTTGGAATTGCCAATGTCCATTGAGCAAGAACCTGAATCGCGGGTCATCACTGTTGACGGAAGATTGCAAAATCACGTTTTGCTGAATGTTTTCCAAATGGCGTTTGACCTTTTGAAATTCAGACCGCTTGAAGTGCAGATCTGGGAAATCTTTCATTTGTACCGTGATGAAACACACCCAGATGGGCGGGATGCAGATTTTCAAGGTGTGCATGTGGACTTGATTATCAATGAGTTGAGTTGGGTGCATGTCGCATCTTTGAAAAACGAGCTTCGCAAGATGCGTGAGGCGGGGAAACTTTGCAACCCAGATGGAGCCGGTCAGTATTACGTAGTCAACAAAGCATAATGGTTTTTGCGAAAGTGCGCAAATTCATTATTTGTCAAAGTGTGTCTGTGTATGTTTCTTAAGTTGCAGATTTATACATACAATATGAAATATATACATGAATAAACAATTGATGCTTTTCCTAAATTTAGCCTATGGTGTGTGTGTGTGTGTGTGTGTGTGTGTGTGTGTGTGTGTGTTACTGTCTTTTTTGTGCTCTCTTGTGGTTTTCCTTCTTACGTTCTTTCAATCCACTTTTAGCTCAACTAAGGTTTTTGTAGTTTGGCAAATACTGGTTTTCCGAAGCTTGACCRTGGATTTCACTTGATTTATAGTCAACRTGTGCTTCTGCCACGCTTGCATTTGCATCAGCTGTACCACTAGTCTGCGGGACTGGAGAAGACACAGGAGTTGTCAATTTTGTTAGAAAGTTGTTCAAAGATTGGGTTACAGAGTTGGTATCACTATTGATACTGTTCAAATGATTAACAATCATGTGCTTCATTTTCAGYTCAGCAACACTGCTGGAGCTTGTGTTTGATTGTGCGTTTTTGTTGTAAACTCCAAACCCCAAATTCAACCCGTTTCCTAGCRTTGATTGAGCAGGCTGGGTCTTGTTGTTTAGATTATAATCCACCAGTTTTTCCATGGAGTCGTTTGGAGTGGTGTCTCTGGACGTGGCAGTGATGAAATCTGTAGATGGTTCCGCTGCGTGGGAATGGTAGTGATGTGGCTGGGGTTGGTGGAACTGGAGTTGCTGTTGAGGCACTGGGTGTTGCACAGGGTGTATCTGCTGCACTAGTTGTGGCTGTGGCTGTTGTTGTTGCAAATTATTATTGTTCACGTTACCGTACAAAAAAGAGTTGTTGTTCTGTGGGTGGAACTCTGTTGAATTGTTCAAAGGTGCGTTCACAGGATGGTTGACTGCAAAGTTCGAAGGTAGRAAGTTTTGAGGATGATTTAGTAAAGGATTGATTGGCTGGCTTGCRACATTGTTTTGAGAATACAGTGAAGGGKTTGYGTTGTTGAAGTTTGTATATTGGTGATTACCAAATGCAGAGTTGTTGCTGTTATTTGTGTTCTTTGCCGTGTAGTGTGGGGGCTGGTATGCGTTGACCGTTGTTGGTGTTGCGGGCACTGGTGGTGCCACCATTGAGTCAAAGATGTTTGAGTTGCATCTGCTTTCTTCGCTGAAATGCTCAGAGTCCGGCACCGCCATGGTTGTGTTGCTGATCACGTTCCCGCTGGCTACTTGAGGGTTGGAAACTATTCCATGAGTGCTATTATTGGAACTGTAAAGACCCTTTTGATCATAGTTTTCCATTAATTTTTTGTAGTAAATTTCTTGTTTGTTGTAGTTGGTGAAAGTTTCTATTTGTTCCAGAGTAAGTATTGGTGCATGGTACAATGGACTATCTTTATTGTTATTGAAACATTTTAGCATGGCCACCTCCATTATTAATTGGTTTAACGATATTCTTTGCCATGGGTTAAGTTTCAGCACTTTTARTAGAACCTGATACAAGTCTTCTGAAACCGGCAAGATTTTTTTCAAAATTGATGGATCTTTCAAAAAATACTGGAAAGTGTTGTCGTTGGCACAGTCTGCTTTCAACCATGGATTTCTGATGCAAGTCAGATTAATCAATATAATACCGATACTCCAGACATCTCCTAGGGCTGTCGGAAACTGTGTTGCTTGGGGACTTACTGAGAGTTGATTCATTTTGTTATCGTTATTTTGTAATTGGTGAGTTTTTTTCAAATATTTTTCACAAGATGGACTTCTTTCAGGAGGCATGTAGTATGAAGACCCAACACAAACGTTCATTGGTAAACATGGTTGAATGGTGCTCAAACCAAAATCACAAAGATACACGTTRTCTTGTTTGTCCAATAGAATATTTTCCGGTTTGATATCGCAGTGGTAGACGTGGTTTTCGTGACAGTATTGCAGAACAGAACATAATTGCAAAAAAACTTTTTTAATCAGTAACGGATCCTGTGARAAATGTTGTTTGTCCACAATGCTGGTGAATAAATCGATTGGATAATAGTCCATAACAATGAAAGTGGCCAAAGAGCTTTCCAAAATCTGGTGAATGGTCACCACGTTGTTATGGTCATGCACTCTTAAATGCAATGCAATTTCTTTGTAATAGGCTGCGTGTTCCACACCGTTAATCCCGTTTGTCGAGCCCTGTGCGAGTAGAAGGTCGGCATCATTCAAATTCTTGATGGAGTCCAAGTTGATTGATGGTAGGAAAAGTTTGTTTTGATATGATTTGAAAAAATGATACAATTGATTTTGCAAAAGAGTTGATTTTTTAACTTTTTCTTGATTACTAACTTTGTTTGATTGTTGGGGATTTTTCAAAATAGCTTTAATAGCATATTCATTTTCAGAGATGAGGTCTATAGCATGGAATACTAAACCAAATGCACCAGACCCTATTTGCTTGGTGATTTGGAAGTTATTAATTTGGCAATTGTGCAACATTTGCGGTTGGGTATTTGGTATTTTTGATTTGGTGTTGGGGCGGGGGAAAAAAGTAATTGAGACTTGAGGTATATGTATATGTATATGTATATGTATATATGTATATATATATATATATATATAAGACTGAGCAATCAAAAATATACTGATAGAAAAGTCATATGGTAATCAATTATTACAATAAGGTCAAACGGTTTCATTTGAAAAACAAGAACAATGATAAAAAAAAAAAGAAAAAGAAAAAGAAAAAAAGGTGCATAATATACTCGTCATATATTAAAGAAAAGACATTTCAAAGTACATCAAGTATTTTCACTAAAGTTTCAATTTCACATAATCTTTTCTGTTATACAGGGAACCCAGAATCTTCTTATTTGTATTTATATTCAAGAAATCCTCGGGTATATTTTTTAACTAATCAAAAAGACAAAGCTTAAGGGTGTGTAGTGCATACGTATGTCTTTTGCCACATCACCGACTTTGTAGTGTTGTACAATGGTATTCCTGTGCACATCGACATAAATATTAGGAAGCTATGCATTTCGGAAATAGAACTTTACTTGTTRTTACTTATTAATTTACTCACCATCATCATCATCATCATCATCATCATCATCATCATCATCATCATCATCATCATCTGAAGACTTCATCTTTCAACAACCTTATGATCGGTATTTCTTGTTACTCTCTGTCATTTCTGAATATCATCGAGATAATTTTAATCAATAGAAATTGTAGCACTTACTTGTTTCCATTATATTCATTTTGATACAAGTTTTATGGTTCGAGAATCCAAATTATAAATGAACAATCACGACATTTTTTTTTTTGGTAAGCAATAATTTTCTTTTCTATTCTTGTTTTTAACTGTACTACTGAGAATAGACTCAAACGCGAAAAGTCACTGAAACCACGGTAAAAAAAAACAGGGCACAAGGAATACCAATCATACCAGAATAATAGTGATATGACGTGACCTGACACGGGATGATTAAAATTCTGATGATGATTATAAAAGAAGATAACACAAAACACAATGAAATACCAGTAATGGTTGGTGTTATACTGTATGGTCTAACAGAACAAGCTAAGGCAAAGCATCTTTAGAAGGATACGCAAAGATATGAGAATATGAGAGTTTTTAAGAGCACAATAAAAGAAGACTAAAAGAAATTTGAATATCAGGATCATATGATCATATATAGTCTTATGGCCCTATTCTCAAGCAAGTTTTACGTTATTCTGCTTGTTTGACGTTTACTTCTGTGGACTCTACATTTGCTGCAATGTYTTCACTTAGCATATGTAATGTCTACGTGTTTATTTGTTTAGACTTGACAAATTACGCAGACATAAATACTGCGATGATTGTGATAAAGAAAATTGTAATAAAAAAACAACAAAAACAAWWCAAAACAACAAAAACAAATCAAAACCCAATGGAATATTATAACAATAGAGACACTACTTCTATTGTTTTTAGTATCTGCAGAAAAAAACCAGGAAAAAAGAAAAAAACAAACAATTCTCACATGATAACTTGTATTATTGAAAAAAAAWAGTACGGGTAGTTTTTCCGGTCAAAAAATAATGAGCCTTCAAAAAAAATAATTCAAATTAAACTACAAACACAAATAAAAACTATACAAACTTCATTACTAAAGTGAATCAGCTGATTAAGATTTGTTTGAAATATGAATCAAGGATAAAAAAATAGAGTTTTTCCGAAAATTGTTGTCCCTGGTGTGTGGTTTATACACCATAAAGACCAACCATAAAATAATACAAGTTATTAAATTATAAACACCAACTATCAAACAACCTATGAAAGTATCAAACTGACTCATTCACACATCTACACAATTACTTTTGAAATTATCATCAAGTATATCCCAACCAATACAWATTAGAAGAATCTGATTGCTTYGATGTGAAAAAGAAATGGATCAGGGTAATAAGTGATAAAAAAACATTGTTATAAACAAATATTAYGAGCAATGTTGCTTTCTTCAAAAGTCACGTGTGTGTGTCTGTGTCTGTGTCTGTGTCTGTGTGTGAATAAGGAGATGTCTCATACAATAATTAGCATCTTTGAAAATTGAGCAAGATCAATGGTGATTTTTGGAGATAGAAATAACAGATATTTATATATTCGGAAAGAGACATAAAAACAATACAAGTCARAACAAAAAGTACTGGTTTCTACGGTTTTCATTTTYAGGTTGAAAACTTTTTTTCCCTTGTATGTGTGGAATAACCTTTTGAGCAATCTGAGGGGAAACACAAAAGAGAAAAAGGGAGCAGCGACGTAACCGTTGCTTTACTTACCTTGGCCTTGGTAGAAAGTTTAAAAACCACAATCAGTAACACAAATCAGTGACACATTTGTGGGCTAAGTAAAAGCCTCAGTGTTACAAATATTCAAAGCATAATTACATAAATTCAACAATATCAAAACAATAAGCCTAGTGATACCCTATGAATACAGATTAAATAATCACTTGCCCTAAATACTTCAACAATAAATTTTCAGTTACACAGAATCAAGCAACATCTGCAGCTTGCTATCAAATAATGTGTTTTTTATAGGCATTTCTGTGTTGTAAAAGGGATTCTTCATCACATAGTCACTGTATAAACAATACACTCTCTTTAAAATGCTATCTGCCAGTATAGATGTGGCAGAGACTGACTGTCCTGGAGAAGAAGAGGACGTGGAAGAAGRGGACGTGGAAGAAGACGCCAAAGACGAGGACGCAGTAGAAGACGCCAAAGTCGTCGAAGAAGTKTCGGCAAATATYARAAACTTGACTCCGGTTAGAGTTTGAAAACAATGGATGTCGAACTTGTCTGTGCTTATGCTTTTGATCCCCGTTTTGTTTGTGTTGTTGATGATTCGTGGATTGATGAAATCAGGGGCTTTGTAAGTGCTGCCTTTCAAGACCTGGTTTGCGTTCTTCAATGTCGCAGCATATGCACTGAAATTGGAAGACATCAATCTCGGTAGAGCCATCGGTTGCAAAGTGGCACTTTGTTGTTGTTGCTGTTCAATTTGAATGCTACGAGGAGTCAGCTGAGAAGCAATGGCATATGTTCCGTGAAATGTCCCAGCAAACACTAGCATTTCATTAATGTCTACCTTACTGTTGTAGTTAGAAGCATTAGTTTCACCTTCATTTTTATTAGGAAAAGTCTTGCAATATATTAGCCCCCCACTTTTATTGATAATTACTACGCTTTGTACTTTCATTTTATTTTTTTTATGGAAAAACCGTATCTAGATATTCAATTGTTTTTGATGATAGTCAAAACCAGACTAGAGGGTGGTATAGATTAGAGTTTTTTTTGTGATTTAACTTGTAACGCTTTCTTGAATTGGACCTTTTTTATAGTTAT
>LPNM01000009.1:209015-220341 GCA_001747045.1 Hanseniaspora osmophila | reverse complement strand
AAAAAAAAAAAAAAAAATAACAAAAAAACAAAAAAAACAAACACACAAGAAAAAAGTTCGCCGTAAGATTGACTTGAGTTCGGTCAAGAAATGAGAAAAAAACGAGTCACTGACGGGACTTATGCGTCGTGACGTTAAGACGTGTTCTTAACAAATTATATGTAATCATTCAAGTTTTTCAGAGCAAAAGCAATTAGCTTGAAGACAGCTAAAACAAGAATGGACTTTGACATTTTCAGTTAAATTACAAATATATCATTACCAAATTTATCTATATCAGTGAGAAGCAGGATGTGATGAGATGTAGTACAAAAGTGTACAATGAATGCATATGCACATTATCATTCAGTCATGATTTCCGGCTTTGTTCATTCTTTATTCTTTTTCTATGTTCTTTTATTATTGTTTCAAATCAAACGCCTTTTCGAGAGAGAGAGAAAAAAAGAAAAAAAAAAAGAAAACAAAAGATGTCAACGCAAAYCTCACAGTTTGAATAGTTTGGAGTACCATTTTCTGTTTTTGTCTTGGTAGATACTCATATATCTTTGCATTTCACCCCAGCAGTCTCTTCCRTAGTTACAACCTGCCATGTTAACCACAAAATCGCGATCATTTGAGTTGTAAAAATATCTTGGGTCAGAAGAAAATTCAGAACATGCACCAGGAGGAAATGCGTTGATAGTTCTCAAAGGTAAAAACCCAATTTTCTCTCTAATCCATGGTTCGTTTGCGTATAAACTTTCCAACGCGTCTTGTTCTCTGTGTTCCCACARCATGTGTTTTTGTTCGTAACCAGCAGGATCCCACCACATGTCCAACAACAATCTGGTCCAATCACTGTTTTTAACCAAAATTGACCCYAAATTGAACCCACCACAATCCTGAGTGATTAATAAATCAACTTCGTTGTCCAAATAGTTGGCATACGGAGTGTCTGTTGGCAATTTAAGTGGATTAAACTCGCTCAACGTTCTATCAACAAGATCATCCAATCTGCTAAAAACGTGAGATTCTAAAGAAAAAGTTGGTTCCATAATCAAAGTTTCTGCATCAAGCCACCAAAACCACTTAGCATTTGGAAACTCTCTCATGGTTTGCTTCAAAACATCAACTTTTTGCCATCCTTCTCTGTACTCATGGGAATATCTTTTTTCAATAGGCATTTCTTTGATTGTCAACCCGTATCCGTGTCTCAAACAGTAATTTCTYTTGTTTTCAATAGACAGTCTTTCAATCGCCCACTCTTGTTCGGATTTCCATCTCAAAACACCACCRCCCACATTTGATGCCAAGATGATAACAATTTCCGGCTCGTTACTATAAATTCCCAATATCTTCAATAATCCAAATGGCGATATCCAAAATATCAAAAAAAGAACACACGCTACAATTAGTATGATTTTTTTGTGTTTGGCGAAGAAAGACTCTGAGGAAAAATGTTTTCCATGACTACGAGGAAGCTTTTCCATTATTTTGGTAGTATGTTTTTAATTATTCTTTTCAACTGGTCTGTGAACAAATTGGTTTCAGAACTTATATGACTAATACAAAACGATGTAGGTTCGAGTTTATTTTTTATTGATTTTGATCTCCAGAAAAAAGCAAACTGCGTAAAAAATACCGTAACAACTAAGAAGATTGATTTGATAGAAAACAAACACTCTTTATGTTTTTTTTTTGAAATAAAATGGTTCAATTATTCCGTATTCAATTGCYTTGCAAATAGTGAACAATTTCTATTTTTATGTCTTGATCTCGTTGCGCGTGGGCGTGATTGAGTGATTCTGCGCTTTATATATTTCCACCTCAGGTGTTGATGGCTTATTCTTTGCGGATTTTTTCAATAAATCAAATAGGAGAATTCAAGTTGAAATTACATTTCGTTGCGTGAAAGAGATAAACAACTTTAATATTTTACAAAAAAAAAACCTTTCTACTGATTGTTAAATCACTGATGTCGATATCTTCAACTGAAAACTGAAACAAACAAAACAGGAGAAACAAATGTAATTTTCGTTTTTTTTTTTTCGTTTTCATTTTTTTCGTTTTTTTTTTCCGTCTTCGTTTGTTTGTCCGGTTTTCATGAACTCATCATCATGGTACGCTTCGTTTGATGAGAAAAGAATGCAAATACGGGAAAAATCTTTTCATCTGGCAAGAACAAGTYACARCGCAAATCACAACAAGGCTGAAATGCAAGGTTTCAGTAATTCAAATATACTATTTACAGCAAATACGTAAACGAACACCCCCCCCCATTTCTCCTAACTCTGGCTATCTTGTAAATAAAATATCAAATGCTATTTTTTTCCGCTTTTTTTATTATAAATTAAAAGTCAAATTCACTTCTGAACTGGGACAACTCCAACTTTGTGCCAGTTGGACCGATTCTTTCTAAAAGATCCCTTCTGTTCATTGCAATGAATGCTCTTTTCAAAGTTTCCATAATGTTTGCACTGTATTTTTCGTAAAGCAAAGAATCGGTCGCATTTTTTGTTTCAAAGAGCCCTGCATTGTTACTATCTTCAACTTCATGCAAACTCAATGCGCCTAGCAAACTTTCTGTTGCCTCTTTGAAACATCCGATATTGATGCAGGCAACTGCCATGTTGTAGCGCGCTCTAACAAAAGTTGGCTTCAACTGTAGTGCTCTTTGGTAAGCGTGGATGGCGTCTTCCGATCTGTTTGCATTGGCCAAAGTTGCGCCCAGTCTGTTCCACATAATCTCGTCTTCTGGTTGGGCTTCAAGTGCAGTTTGGAAACAATCAATAGTTTGATCAAAATCACCTTTTGTATAGTACAAAAGTCCCAAACCTAGCTGAAACTCTTTGTCTTGCAATGCAATGCTTCTTCCGTTATTGCTCAAAATATGATTGAATTTGTTCAATGTTTTATCCAAGATACTCAACTCATGCCCGTGCTTGTCTTGAGTAACCGGTTTGTAATTGGATGAACTGTCTTGATATTTGATTTGTAGCCAGTTGCTCAACATGTTGTATGCTGTCAGATCGTACCCTTCGTTGATGTAACTAACGCTCAAATTCATCATGGCTTCCAAATGTTGTGGATTCAATTCTATAACTTTCTCCAAAGCAGCAATGCCCTGTGTTTCCAACTCATTTGCGATGTTGCATTGTCCCAACTTCAACCATGCGTCCAAATGTTTTTCATCTTGTTGAACAGCAGCTTCAAAACACAAAATTGCCTCGCTCAATTTCGCTCCTTGGTCCATCAATATCACCCCCATTTCATAGGCGTTTGGGTTTTTATGGTATTGATTTGTTTCTGTAGATGTGAATTTGTAGTTTCCCGTTGGTTTGTTGGTGTACATGTTATAATACGCCTGATAGTACTCATCATTTTCTTGACCTTGACTGGTACTTGTATTTTCGTTAGCAATCGAGGAGTCCAACTCTTCTTTTTGTTTTTGTAAATCGTCCCAGACTTCTTCAAACTTGACTTCCTCGAAAGATTGGATGCCTGCATCATCTTCTTTCTCCAGTTGAACGTCCTGTTTGCCTTCTTGAAGGGTCAAGTTCTGTTCCACTTGTTTTTCCAGTTCCAAAAACTGGTCTTCCCATTGTTTCGACATGTCCTGGTTGTGTTGCAAAGAAGCACTAGTGTTGGCAGAAACTGGGGCAGCAGCGCGGGCTGAGTAGGCCAGGTTAGATGCTCCCATATTCCCTCTTAACATCATAGACGAGCTGGCTCTCATCGAAGTGTTCAACATGTTCATATTTGGATTGAACATTTGAGAGCTGGAATGGCCATGCGAAGATAACTCATTTGTCATTTGCGTGTGTTGGTTTTGCAAATCCACGAGAGACGGCGCACTTTGGCTATGAAACTCTGATCTCCACTGGTTTTGCTGGTGATGCTGTGATATTGGAGATGGGGATCCTTGAAGTGATTGTTGGGAGGGGTGATGAAGAAGCATAGGCTTGTTTCTCATCACGTTGTTGTGTTCAGTAAAMCCCAAGCTGGATTGGCTTCCGTTTAGTTGCGCATTTTGGAATGCGTTTTGGAAAGCACTTTGCTGTGAAGTTCCTCTTCCGCTGGCTTGATGGAAAAGCTTATTTTCCCCAGCATGTTTATTCAATTTGGCTAAAGGATTTGCGTTTACAGAACAATCAGCCATGCTTGTGTAGTGAATGTCTTTTTTTTATGCTAAAAAGCTCTTGATCGGTGAAATCTGTTGTTTTTTATTTAAATATCTTGCTTTTATATTTCAAAGTAAAAGATGTTTTATAATCTCATTTAGATTTTTTCGAATCAGCAAATCATAGGAAAAGTCCCTCAAGATGTTGCGTAAAMTTCTCAAAACTCACATAATTTGCATTTATAATCACTCATGACTCTTCAATSTCATTTTTCGCCCTAGGATATCGCCGATAGCAAAGATAACAAAGYTTTTTTTTTTTTTCCAGTTTTGTAGTTCGGACTTGTGGATACCGAGAAGTTTACTTTCGAAACCACGCATCAATCTAATGTTTGGCCAAAGAGTTGTTTCCTCATAACCAAACCATCTAACGAACAAYCTTCTACAGATTCCAGTGTCAYCTCAAACCAACTCGTCTGCATAAAARACACGCAGAAATTGGAGATCAGAGAAGCAAGTATAGTTKKTTTTTTTTTGAAAGCCTACTAATTGGATGGCAAACATCAAACAAAACCATAAAAACAAGCATCAGCGACCTGTTGATATCAATGATATCTTGGGCCTCACAACTCAGACCAAACCAAAGTTATTGTCCAAACAAGAAAGGATTAACTTTTTGCAACAGAAACAAAGAGCCGGACAATTGCCTCATGGCTTGGCCAAAGCACATGRCAATRAATTAAAAGCTTCAGGGCAGTTTTCTGCATCTGGAGGACAGAAGGTTGAACAAAATGTGGTTCCAGTTCCCGCGAAAACAAACTTGGAGCCGTTTGCCATAACATACAGCGAACATGAAGACACAAGTTTGAGAAACGCAGAGGACGAGCTTATTCCTAAAATCATGATGATCAACCCTTTCAAGCTCAAAGAAATGAAAGTTACTAAAAAAAATAAAGCAAAAAAGAGTTTGGAACTTTTGCCGGCACGCAAACGGCATGTTGTCTCMTCAGTGTCAGCCGCTTCTAACGAAAACTGGGAACAAAAATCCAGAGGAGCCATGACAAATGAAGATTGGAAGAAATTTAACCAAAAATTTGGTATCAGCTCGTATGAGTGCTCTGTCCTGCCAATCAAATCTTGGCAAGATGAAACAGATATGCTACCATTGAAAATACTCGATGTTATAATTGGGAAACTAGGATTTGAAGAGCCTTCAACAATTCAAAAATGCAGTATTCCGAATATCCTTTCTGGTTCGGACTTTCTTGGTGTTGCCAAAACAGGTAGTGGTAAAACTTTGGCGTATGTGATTCCTTTAGTGGTGAGAAGTATGCTGCAGGACACTGTAAGAAGACAAGTTTCGTCTTGTTACTCTTTGATTCTTTCTCCAACAAGAGAGTTGGCACAGCAAATAGAGCAAGTGGGCAACCAGTTTGGAGTTTGTGATTTCATCAGCATCGTTGGTGGGAAGTCACTTGAAGAGTATAGTGATAAGATTGTTCATCAAAGAAGAAAAAATTTAGAGGCGAAAAGTTTGGTGATAGTGGCTACACCTGGGAGGTTGATTGATTGTTTGAATATGGGAATTGTGCAGTTAGACCAACTTGACAGTATAGTCTATGATGAAGCAGACAAGATGGTTGATCTTGGTTTTGAGGATCAACTGAACCAAATACATGCAAAGATTCCCAATCATGGGAATTTGCAAAAAATAATGTTTACTGCTACTTTAGAAAATAAAAAGCTTGAAAATCTAGTTAAAGCAAGACTTTCTRAGCCAAATTGCGTTAAGCTTCAAAGTACAGATGATGTACCAAGAATTAACCAATTTTTTGAATTTTTGCCAGTATCAAAGCAAAGGACACAAACACAAAAAAAGTTTACGGAATTGTGCAATTTTTTGAAGAAAAATGTTTATCAATACAAAAAGATTCCAATCATTATTTTTGTAAACTACAAGAAGACTGCAGATGAATTGTTGCAAAGATTAATTGATCAAAACTACAAAGCTGAAGCTATTCACGGTTCGAAAAGTCAAGACCAAAGAGAACGCACTTTGCAAAAAATTAAAACCCATCAAACGGAAATTTTGATAGGTACAGATGTTGCAGCAAGAGGTATTGACATACCCAATGTTGCCATAGTTATCAATTACGAACTTGGAACAAATTTCGAAGAATACGTTCACAGAATTGGGAGAACTGGTAGGGGTGGTAAAAATGGTGAGTCCCTTACTTTTCTTTGTGAGGACGAATTTCCTCACACAAAGTTTTTCAACTCCTTTCACAAGTTTTTGACTAAGCGGTATCCGAAAGAGCATTTGCACTTTCCTAAAAAACTATTAAAACAGCACCAAATCGATGACTACGATTTGAAAGACGTTAGTCAAAATGACTTTATCGTTCATTAATGTTGTTGTTTTTCTTTTTTTCATAACTTTTGAGCCAGTTTGACTACTCAGAATTGTAAACTTCTGCGAGCAAAGCTTGCATTGGGGGTCTTGTAGATCTTTTCTTCAAAACTTTCTTTTGAAACACCTTTATATCCGAATCTTTGAACAAATGTTGACTTTGCTCTATCTGTGAGTTCATAAATTTCTGTTTTTTGTTTTTATTAAAATTGACATTGTCATTGTTCTTTCTTTTTGCGTCATCATTATTTTCCGTTTCATCATCACTATCACCATCATTTTCATCATACAAACGTTTTTTTTGGGAAGTTTTAGAAAACAATTCAGCCATTTTCTCCAAAGCGTTTTTTTTCAAAATTTCTCTCTCTAATTTTTGTACATGTGGATTTGGATCATCTTTAGCCCATTTAACAATAATTCCCAACACATCTTGTTCTAATTGTTCATTTTCGTTCATCTCTTGTTCTGTTAGTAATGTTTGATGTGACATGGCTTCTTTTGCAAATTCTGCACAGCTTTGAAATCTGTATTTGATGAAAAAACAGTGTTTATCTTTCAGATATCGTATGTATTCTATATCTCCAAATTGCTGAAACCTTGCTTT
Source organism: Hanseniaspora osmophila (assembly GCA_001747045.1). Lineage (NCBI taxonomy): Eukaryota > Fungi > Ascomycota > Saccharomycetes > Saccharomycodales > Saccharomycodaceae > Hanseniaspora > Hanseniaspora osmophila. The sequence continues at coordinate 213,228 of LPNM01000009.1, read as the reverse complement.
AACTCTTTGTTCCACGGCTGCTGAAGACATATTAGACGGCAACCCACTTCCTTGTTGCAAACCACTTACATATAAGGTCTTGTTTTGTTTTTGAAATGATCCTATACCACCCATGTCATCTCTAAAATCACTATATTTTTCTCTTCCAAAACAATCATAAACAACACTTACTTCATTTGTTGGTACATGATGAAAATATTCACATTTGGAACCTTTGCAACAGATTCCCTTGGCAAAAYATAAACAATGGTAAARCAATGATTTTTTGGTTRAACCATTATTTTTCAGTGARTTTGTCTGTTTTAGCTTGTCTGCTCGCGTATACCCTGTATCACGTATAGGGTCACATCTATATCTGTTCAAAAACCTCTGATTATTTCTATTGTTTGTTCCGTGTGACCACTTGTTGTACCACACATTGAAAACCAATCCATTTTGCGGAGGAAGGTTTGATGGAAGYCCGTCTTCTGCAACCTGCACTCTAGCTGGTCTGTTCATCATTTCGTTCATCAATACACAGCTTTTTATTACTACAGTTCTGGAAAACTTGTGTTTCTGTGATGAGTTTCAAAGCACAAATTTCTATATGCAGTAGTGGTCTTTGCCCTTGGTTTACTTTGTTTCTTGGCGTTTATTAGTGATTTCTTAGTAGTGATTACAAGAATTATGTGTAACTTAAGATGAAAACATTTGATATTGCGTTACGCATTCTGTGGAATAAAGAATTATGCTGTGCGGCGTCGCTAAAAACGACAGCTTACAGTAATCATATCGTGACTTTTAATTTTTTTTCTGTTTATTTTTTAAATTGAAGCTTTCTTTTTTTTTTTGTAACAGACCCACTCAAACGAAAATACACAAACATAACCTCAAAAATAAACAATTGCAAGAGAACATGGGGAAACGTTGACCATTGAAACATTTCCCCAAATATTTGAAACAGCTAAGCAACGCAAAGCAAATCAGAGCAGAGCATAGAGAACTAAATAGAAGATACAAGAAACTGTTACACAAGAGGAAGATTTGAATTGAATGAATGGGCAAGCCATCAACAAAAATTTAAAACATTGCTCTTCCATAGATGTGATATTTTTGATAAGATGCGTTTGATTTATTCCTTTTTCTTTTTTCTGTTGTTTATTGGTCATTAGATCCCTTTGAGGCTAATTAGCTCACGCACACATATGAAATAGATGAAATAGATATAATAGTGGTCATTATATCAGTCACTTTTCCAATCTAAACCAACTAACCTGGAACCGTCCATCAAGAATGGGTCAAAATCCATAACTCAGCGGTCACAATAACCATGATTGATTGATTGGTTGGTTGATTGATTATTATCTATTATATTGAATCMATCAGCTCTCTTCTCTTTCACTACTTTTCTCAACCCATCCTTCACCATGTGAGTCACTACATGATGAAATGAGTCTTTTGAATTTAGCTACCACCCTTTTTTTTTTTTTCTCTCTTTCTTACACCCATTTGTTTTTTTCTTTTTGACTTCGTTTTTCTTTTTGACTTCTTTTCTTTTTTTGCTATTGTTTTGGTTGATATTTTTGACTTTGTAACAAAAGTTTTTTTTTGACTCTGTTCTGTCATAAGCAAACAAAAATCATTTACACAGTGCACCATGCACGTCACTCTACGGTAATCACTAAAGTTGTAACAAAAGCCACTGTACTTTTCAAATAAAAAAAAAWGGCGATCAAAGCTAAAACGCAAAAAAAAAAAGAAAAAAGATTAGWAAAAGAAAYGCTGCTGCAAGAAATAACACAAGGAAAAAGACAATACTCTTACGACAGTAGTAAGAAGAACAGTAGCAACAGTAGCAAGAACAAGAACAAGAACAACKGCAACTGCAACWGCAACAGCAACGGCAATAGAGCATGATTGCGTACGATGCACAAAGAWTYGATCAATGACACCAAAGATGTTGGAGAGTAAACAGGTATGCTGGAGCAGATAAASTAAAGRATGATTTTGAGTTGAGAGATGACTAATTGGTATTTTTCCTTTGTGAAAAAAAGTTTAAGTTTTTTTTTTTTGGGGTTTTAACCTTATCAGACAAAAAAAAAATAAAAATTAAACCGTTTGGTATATAAGAACCAAGAGTCTTTTCAGATTTGATAAYTATTAATTTWAATCAAAACAATATTGGGTTATAAGCAAATCTTTTGGAACAATAAATAAACTAAAACAAATAAACTAAAACAAATAAACTAAAACARATAAACTTCCCAGCAAAAATGCCTTCAAGCAGTGGGATAAAATCAACTAGTGATGATAATCACATAACTACGATCAATTTGCATTTAGATAACGAAGTGGAAAGAAAAGTGGACTTGACTTCTAYTCACGAGCAACTTACTCCACTTTCCACCTCAGAAAAAGCAACATTTGCRAATAACACAAATGCTTTCCAAAAATTTACTGATTTTTTGAAATCTGTTTCCCAGAGAGTAGAAAAACTGGGAGTTGTTGAAACAACAGGTATTCAAAGAGTGCCTCCATACGCAAGAGGAACGAAAAAACAACAATTGATTCAGGTCACCGGGTTTTGGATCAGTGCTAGTGGTGGGTTGTCTTCAATGTCTTCCTTTTTTTTGGGTCCTCTTTTGTTTGGATTGAGCTTTAAACAAAGTTTGCTTAGTGGGTTGGTGTCATGTTTTGTTGGATGTATTGTGGCTGCATACTGTGCGATGATGGGTCCTCAGTCTGGATGCAGACAAATGGTTACTGCCAGATACTTGTTTGGATGGTGGTTGGTGAAATTTGTTGCTCTTGTTGCCATCATTGGTGTTTTAGGATGGAGTGTGACCAATTGTGTTGTTGGCGGGGAGATGTTGGCTAGCATTAGTAATGAAAAAATACCTCTTTGGGTTGGTGTTATTATTGTTTCCATTGTTTCCATTTTTGTGGCTATTTTCGGAATCAAACAAGTTTTAAAAGTGGAAATGTATTTTAGTGTTCCTGTTATGACTGTTTTCACTTTATTATACATTTGTGCAAGTGACAAATACCATTTAATCAATGATTATCAACCTCCAGCGGGAACCAGTATGAAAGGTGCATGGCTTTCATTTTTCTCCATCTGTTATAGTGTCACTTCCACATGGGGTTCAATAACTGCCGATTATTATATTTTGTTTCCAGAAGATACTCCAAAATCACAAATTTTCATGTTGACTTTATGGGGAATCATGATTCCAACAACATACGTTGGTGTGTTGGCTTTGCTTCTGGCATCATCAGCCATGTCCTATGAACCATGGTTGGACGAGTACAACGACTTTGGGATGGGTGGTTTGCTAGCTGCAGGTTTCTCAAGATGGGGTGGATTTGGGAAATTCTGTATTGTTATCTTGTTGCTAAGTTTGATCTCAAACAACATTGTGAACACTTACTCAGCAGCATTCGGTATCCAATTGAGTTCTGTCCGCATGGCCAAGATCCCTAGATGGTTCTGGGCCATTGTGGTCACTGCCATCTATTTGGTTGCCGCATTGGTCGGTAGAAACCATTTCAGTACCATTCTAAGTAATTTCTTACCAATGATTGGTTATTGGATCTCCATCTATTTTGCAATTTTATTAGAAGAAAATGTCATTTTCAGAAAACACTTTTTGTACTTGTACACAAAGGAATTTCCAAATTTGATTTCAACACAATCCACTTCTTCTCCATCTTCCTCCACCCTATCATCTGTGGCAAGTATGCAAAACAACAACAGACAAGATAAATCTTTTAAATTCAAAAAAATCAGATACAACTGGGATGCTTGGAATGATTATTCTGTTTTGACTAGAGGATACGCCGCATTTGTGGCATTTTTGTTTGGTGCAGCAGCTGTTGCCGTTTCCATGTCCCAAACTTACTGGATCGGTCCAATTGCTAAAAAATTGGACGAAGGTGATATCGCTATGTGGCTGAGCATGGGTGTCTCTGGTTTAGTATACCCATTGTTGAGATACTGGGAGTTGAAAAAATTTGGGCGTTAAATCTAAACGTTTGAATTTTCCATTATTTTTTTTTATGACCTTGTATAATATAGATGTGTAAATATACTTAATATCGCTTATAGACTAATCGTATACCTGATTATGAGCACCACTTTGTTTTAATCAACAGTCGCAAAGTGCGACGCGACACATAATATGCGTCAGCAACAAAAAAACATTTCTTTTTTCCAAGGTTTGGTTTTTTTTTT
>LPNM01000009.1:182048-200206 GCA_001747045.1 Hanseniaspora osmophila | reverse complement strand
TTTATTATCTTTGCTTGCCTTGATCTTTGTTACGTGTTTCTTATTTCTTATTTCTTATTTCTTATTTCTTATTTCTTATTTCTTATTTCTTATTTCTTATTACTTATTACTTGTTTCTTTTCTTTTCTTTTCTTTTTATTGCGAATTCAATGCTAAGTTTTAATCAATTTATCTATTAATGTTTATGATTTTAGTATATTTATTTACCGCGATGTTTTGATACAAATTAATATGGCCGCATTTGTATTATGAACAAGGTACTTTTTGTATTGTACTTTTTAGCTGTTACAACAAAAAAAAATTGGCTAAAGATAGAAACGATATTTATTTTACAGGAACATGATAATCAGCTTAATAAGTAAGGAATATTTCCATATATTGTATAACTACTGCACCTAATATTACACAAACGAAAACAGATCACAAATGCAAAAAGATCACGAGGGAAACGAGTGATTTGAAAAGTGACAAAAAATACAATGGAAAAGTAACTGTCAGAAAGTAAACGTAAGTAAGTAAGCGTCAGAGAACGTCAGAGAGCGTTAGAGAGTAAGCGTCAGAGAGCGTCAGAGAGCGTCAGAGAGCACCACAGAGCACCACAGAGCACCATAGAGCGTCACAGAACTTAACACATTGTACGTATTTAAACACCCGGAAAGTAAGATACTGAACAAAACAAAAACACACAAGTTTTAGAGTAAATGTTCCTGAACAGGGCCTTTTTGTCTTTTTCTTTATTCTTGAAACGATAGTTCTTAATGTTGAAAGATTAAGTAACATGCAAAAATGTGCAATTTCTGTTGAGCTGGGTAAGTAGAGTTTATTTTAGTAAGTTGAGTTTATTTTAGTAAGTTGAGTTTTAGTAGTCATTGTAATTCCGATGGAATTTTAAAATTTTATATATAGTATGATTTTATTCACAAGAAAGAATGACTAGTCATTTTCGATGAAGCTGTGAAAATTATTAAAGATGGKTTCTAAAGAGAAAATTTGATAATTTATTGATATAAGCAATGATTTATTAAGWTATTATCAATATTGAATAAAATTTTTTTTTTTTTATTTTATGATAATTAATGTAATTTTTTATTATCACATTTGAGACACTCATCATTATTATATCAATCAAAAAGCAAGTAAAAGTCATTAAAGAATTTAYCAGCGGAAACAAAAAAAAAAAACATCAATAGATCATCGAGAAAATAATCAAAATGTTGAGATCTAGAGTATCCTTATATTCAAAAAGGTTGTTACACACCACTCGTGCACAATACTACCAAAACTTGACTGAAAAAATTGCACAAAAATATGCAATTCCAGCAACATCAGATGTAGAATATCATACTGGTGATTACATAACAGTTAAACCATACCACTGTATGACTCACGATAACTCGTGGCCTGTTGCATTGAAATTTATGAATATTGGTGGTAAAAAAATCTATGATCGTGAACAAGTCATCTTGACAATTGATCACGATGTACAAAATAAAAGTGAATCCAATTTGACCAAATACAAAAACATTGAAAATTTTGCTGCAAAACATAATTTGCAATTTTACAAACCAGGTGCAGGGATAGGACATCAAATCATGATTGAAAACGGGTACGCTGCTCCAAACACATTGACTGTGGCATCTGATTCCCATTCAAACACATATGGGGGGATTGGATGTTTGGGGACTCCAATTGTTAGAACAGATGCAGCATGTATTTGGGCTACAGGTCAGTTTTGGTGGCAAATTCCTCCTGTTGCCAAAGTGGAATTGATTGGAACATTGCCTGAAGGTGTTAGTGGGAAAGATGTGATTGTTGGATTGTGTGGTGTTTTCAATAAAGACCAAGTGTTGAACCATTGTATTGAGTTCACAGGATCTGGTGTCAAATCTTTACCAGTGGATCAAAGATTGACCATTGCAAACATGACCACAGAATGGGGTGCTTTGTCTGGGTTGTTYCCAGTTGATGAAACTTTGATCAATTGGTATAAAGATCAAATCAAATCAAAAGAAAGCAACTTGTACAAGACATTGAAAAGACAAAATCGCGATCCTCAAGAGTTTATTAAAGAATTAGAATATGAAGCACAAAATTTCACAGCAGATTCCAAAGCCGAATACGCAAAAACATTGACCATCGATCTTTCAAGTTTGACCCACTACGTTTCTGGACCAAATTCGGTCAAAGTTGCACAACCAATTTCAAAATTGGCTGACATGAAAATCAACAAAGCATACTTGGTCAGTTGTACCAACTCGAGATTAAGTGATTTGCAAAGTGCAGCAAAAGTCATGAAGGGCCACAAAGTTTATCCGGGTGTGGAAATGTACATTGCTGCGGCATCAAAAACAATCGAAGAACAAGCTAAAAAAGACGGAACATGGGAAACATTGGTTGAAGCAGGTTGCAAACCTTTGCCATCAGGATGTGGTCCATGCATTGGTCTTGGTGCAGGGTTGTTGGAGCCAGGTGAAGTTGGGATCTCAGCAACAAACAGAAACTTCAAAGGAAGAATGGGTTCAAAAGACGCATTGGCTTTCTTGGCCTCTCCAGCAGTGGTTGCCGCTTCCGCAATCAAAGGTCATATGGCCGCTCCAAACTCTATAGCAGATGAACATTTTACCTCCATCAAAGCAGAAATTTTGGCTAACAAAGAATCAAACAAACAAGAAACAACAAAAGAAAAACAAGAAGAATTGAAAATTGAAGGCAACCAAGAATCTGCTCCAAAAGTTGAAATCTTGGAAGGATTCCCAAGAAACATCACTGGGGAACTGGTTTTGTGTGATCAAGACAACATCAACACCGACGGGATCTACCCAGGGAAATATACCTACCAGGACAACATCGACAAAGAAACRATGGCTCGTGTTTGTATGGAAAACTACGACTCTCAATTCAATACAAAGGTCAACAAAGGCGACATCCTGGTGTCCGGTTTCAACTTTGGGACAGGGTCCTCAAGAGAACAAGCAGCAACGGCACTTTTGGCCAAGGGTGTTCCACTAGTTGTTGCAGGGTCTTTTTCGAATATTTTTTCCAGAAACTCGATCAACAACGCTTTATTAACTTTGGAAATTCCAAAATTGGTGGAACTGCTAAGAAAGGAAAGAGCCGCAAGCGAATCCAGTTCCAAAGAGCTGACTTGGAGAACAAACTACTTCTTGACMTGGGACGTGGCCAATTCTCAAGTAACAGTTCAAAAGAAGGGCGATCCACAACCAATTCTCCAAACCAAAGTTGGTGTTTTGGGTAAGAACTTGCAAGAAATCATTGTCAAAGGAGGTTTGGAAGGCTGGGTCATGTCCAAGACCGCTGCTGAAAACTAATGCGGTYACAACCTCCAACTAGTTGCTTTTGCTATGGATCTTTATTTATTGTTATCACCATGTAATCTATATAATATGTATACTGCTATTTATTGAAACTGATGATATTGAAATTTCTTCTTGCTTGCGTCGGGCAAACAGATTTTAAGTTCAGCGCGTTTTCTTTTTTTTTTTAATTTTTTTTTTTTTTTTTCAATTCTTTAATAGTTCTGAAACCGCCAAGTGTATCAACCCATATCCCCTCTTGTTAGTGCTTGCAGAAACCACAACTGAKAGAAATTATCCACAAAGCACCAACTCCAATCAAGCCGGCCAAAATGGAAAACGACACGTACTTTGTCAAGTACTCRACGCAGCTATCAGCAAACCCGCTTAAGGTGAGCAACTGGGAGCTCCTCTTGAACCATTTGATTGCCACATATGCCACTCCATTGGACAAAACAGTGAATGCATCAACAATTTCCCTAATCTCAGCAACCTACAAATCCATGCTTGTACATTTCCCGTACTTGGAAAACTACCATATAGATTATGCATTGTTTCACTTTAGATTGGGGGGTATCAAACAAGCAAGACAAATTTTTCTCAATGCCTTGAACACACAAAATAACAGGTCACTTTTAATTTGGTGCGAGTACTTGAAGTTTTTGATGAAAATTGAGGCAAATAAAAAAACTGTGTTGAAAAACTTTGAAAAGGCAGAGTTCCATGTTGGAATGCATTTTTTTGCTTCTCCATTTTGGGACCTTTATTTGCAATTTATTTTGCAAAACGGATACTCAAGAGAGATTTATCTTCGAGTTTTGCGGAAAATCATCGAGATACCTCAGTACGAGTTTGCCAAATATTACACTCAGTGGTTTGAGGCCATTGAAAATGAAATCAAAGACATCAAAGAATTGCAAAAATTCGTCAACTTACAAAGTATCAAYAAAAAGTATAATATCAATTTGCATGATATCATGAACTCAAACATAAGAAAGGGGCATTTACTGCAGGATTTGAGATTGAAGCTGCTATCATGCTTTAAAGAGCTATACCAAGCRATAGAGTATCAGGTTTTTGAGRTGTACCAGCTGTTTGAGCTTCCATTGACAATGTACAAAAAAACAAACCAGTGTTACTACATCCCATCAAATATTCCCTTGAGCAGCAAGTTTTTGACCAATTGGCTGCGATATCTAGATTTCACAATAAAGTCACACAACAACCAGTTGATTTTGATTGTTTTTCAAAGATGTTTGAACTCTGCAAATATTGCTCATCTCGATACTATTTGGTTGAAATTTGCAGATTGGCTAATACAAAACAATAGTTCTAACGGGCAAAGTGATTATTTGGGGGCCTTGGACGTGTTGAAACAGAGCCAAAAGTTTTTGAGATCTCCAATTTCAAATTTAAAAATTGTTTGCAAAATGTCAGATCTTTACTTGAAGCTAAATTACAGCTCTCAAAGCTTGGTTGAATTATGGCACGCTCATTACGGGGACGCAGCCAGCCATCCAGATTACAGAATATTTATAAAATATTACTCCTACATGCGGTTTGTCAAGCAACCTGTATCAGAAATTCGCATACAACAGAGATTGAAGGAGTTTGCAGAGATGAATTTTTTAGAATGTCTCGGTGATAAAAATTACATGGAATACATAATCAAATTAAAGTTGAAAAAACTGTTGAGATTGGGCAAATTTTGGTACTTATATCTCCACCTAATATGGAATACGGAAAAGTCGACTGAAACAAAAACCAAATCACATACTGAAAAGTCAAAAATTATTGGGTCATTATTGCCAGTGGTGATGGAAAATTTGAAAAAGTATAATAGAAAAAACCAACTCACGAAAATAAAAAATTACAGAGTTGTAGAGTTTTGGCTTTCAAAATACTCACCAGAACATTTGTTTCTGTTTAAATCTTTATGCTGATTGTTGTGACTATCAAATATATGGAGATCAACGTTATTCCTATGGTGTGGTTTAACCTCCCTTTGTTCAAAGGAGTTCCAACTAACACAACCAAAAAAGCAACAATCAATCCGGCAGTCGTACATTTAAGTTGATTGTCTACTTCAAACTGAATAGACTGCCACAAAATTCCGCTGTTACGGTTTCCTGTCTGCGCTTGGAATTTGTGTTTTTTTAGCAACAAAATCATTCCATCCATAGATAAATTGCACAAAAAGTATAGCAGCGGTGAACCAAAACAAGATCCAAATGCAATATCAACCATACTCATTTTCATGAATGTTACATTCGAAATCAAGTCTCCACACGCATTACCCCAAACAAAAATGGTCAAACCTAGCAAAGTCTCTGAGACGTGCCGTGTCCATTCGGAGAAAATGCTTATCACAATTTCAACAGCTTTGGAAATCAAAGTTAGACACAAACCAAAACCAATGAAAGAAAGAAATTTGTTACWTCCGTGATACTTCAGCTGTGAGATGACCAAAAACATGGGCACTGCAACAGCAAGCGTTATCAATTCAAATGCGCCCCACTTATCAGCATAGATGAGATATATCAGCAAAGGCGCAAATCCACTTTTCACAATTTCAAATATTTTAACCCACTTTGCTGTTTGCAGATCACTATCAACGCTCCATGCCAAAACTGGAATAAAGGTACTGCATAGCAAAAAACTTGGAGCTGTGGTAAAAATCATAAAGTACTCCTTCCATGTTACAGAATGGCTGCCATTAAAAATGACGTGCAAAAAAGCTAAACTTTCTGGCAAGTTTTGAGTCATAAAAAATGCATCTTCGTTCCTGTCTAAGATTGTCAACAACGTGTTAAGAGATTTTGTTGAAGACAAACACGATATTAGTGAAACTGGAGACATTGAAGACAAATGCAAGGGCTCGTGTTCATGTGTTGCCCTATCATCAGGAGAAACCGATATCGTGAGCTGAGGAACATCGTTTCTCTTTCCAGAATACTCTGACAAAAAATTCCTTTTTGGCAACGGTGCCTCATAATCATCGTTTGTTTGGGAGACGCTTGCGGTGTCTGACTCATGGCCAGCGTTATCATCAAAAACAGGATCAAGCTGCGACGTTTGTAAATCCCGCTCTATTAATGAAGACGTAGGCGAGAATAGCTCTTCGTGGTCCCAAAGTCCGATCATTTCTCCAACAGAAATTCTCACCAAACCAGACTCATGGTTGGTCCTTAACACTTTTTGAACTTCTTGTTTAGTTAATTCTCGTGCCATATTTTCTTCAAACTGTGAACTGCGGGACCGAGACGTTTCGATATTCTCACTATCAGAGCCGCTTCTCACTCCATCGTTGTTGTTTATACGTATGGAGTTGTAATTTGGAGACCCTTGCTCTGACAAATCATGTTGGTTTACAATATGCGCAAGACCAGACTCTAAGTTTGTGATGTTGTCGGTGGATATTATTGTTAGTTCCGGCACTTGCTGCGGCTGAACATGAAGGAATGGAGTTGCTTCGTTCACATTATCAGCTTCACTGAATTGTTCCAAATAGGTTTGCCTGTGCTCTTTTTTACAATTACGAATGCTCAGTGCAACATAAAATAAGTAACCTGAAAACATGGCAATGCATTCCAAAAACGAAAGATTTCCATCAATGACAAAAATTATGCTAATGACAATAAAAATTGAAAACATTGCCACATCTTTGTAAAATTTTTGTTTGTCATAAAATATCGAAAACTCTTCATTTTCAACGAGCTGTTGGTCACTCAAATAATGGATTTCGCTTTTATCAACTAAAGTTATGCTTTGGGCAATAATCATGGTTCCGAAAATTACTGTCATTGCAAAGAAAATGGCACCAATAAGCTCCCCAATTGCCAAAAGGGTGTAACCTTTGTCGATTGATTGATATGTGGAAGTGATATCGGGGACAGAATTTCCAAAAGCTAATAAGGTAATTCCTGCAAGTTTTTCATCCATTTGCAATATATGTTGCGATATAACCTGCAAATTGGGCAATAAAAAATCCGATGAGATAACACCTAATGTTATAAATGTGAATATAACCTTGACAACTGAATTCACCCATTTGGGCAGAATATGGCGCATCAAAAGGAAAAGTATCAGATAAACGAGCAAAATGCTCGCCATCCGCTTATACACAACCAMCTGCTTGGACCTGCTGGCTGGATCGGTTGTCATAGTTCAATGAGTCTGCTTGATATGAGTTTGTCTACTTGTTTTTTGACCTTCTGCAAAAGCCAGCTGCTTTCTTCTTACATAATTGTGGCCACAAGATTTTGAAATTGTTTATGGAATGGCATGATTTAGGCACCTCTATTATATGTAAATGCTCTCAAGGGAGTAATCATATGTACTGTTTATGAGAGGCTTTTTTTGCATATCTGGGCGCCTTGGAAAAAAAAAAAAAACAAAAAAAATAAAAATAAAATAAAAAAACAGACAAGCCATGCCGAGACGCAAATTATGCACTTCGATCCGGAAAAACTAAATTCGAGCCAAGCTCACATTCAGGAGTTTGCAAAGCCAAAAATAACCAAGATAAATTCATTGTGCGATAAAGTTAAAAAAAACGTTACATGGGATGTAATTAAAAATCTGTTGAATGAGCACTGCTGAGCCGTATTGTTTTGTACAAGACACATACTTGGTATCTTTATATTATGTCTTTGTACATCTGAAAACTTTCCAAGCCCAAAGCTCTTTTGGTGACATCTTTGTCTGTATTAATAGCCTTTATAAGTTCATCAAGCGATGGATAGTTTCTTTCAGGTCTTATGTATCCAAGAACTGTAAATTTGACCAAACATCCATAGAAGTTTTCGTCAAAATGATGCAAAAAATGCAGCTCCACCACTTTTTCGGTCAAATCGCCATAAAAGACATTGTACCCAACACTAAAAACAACCGGAATAGGTACCTCTATTTCATCTTTTTTCAGGCACTCTCCGTAGTTAAATTCCACTTTTGTATTTGGATCATTTGGTCTGCCAATGTATTCGATGTTTTTGTTTGTTATTGGTTTCAGCTTTGCATAACCAAAATAAATTCCGGAACTGAATCCATCTTCTTGTAATTGTTGTGGCAGCTTTTTCAGTGGCACGTTGGCTGTTGGTATTCCCAGTTCGGCGGACCCTCTTCCAAAACCAGCTTGGATCTGCACATAGTCAGTACCGATTGGAAATGGCTCAATTGGCCCCGACTCGTATATCGGAGCGTCATCATTGCGAAGTAAAATGACCATTGTATATGCCTGTGTGGTTTTTGTAAATTAAACTTGTGTTATACTCTCAAACWTTCCYTCTCTTACCGAGAAACAATACAATTGCAGACCAAGCCAGATGTAGTGTTTCGCTGGTGATTGCAATTACTAAGAATGCTCATTTTGCAAAAAGATAACAGCGCTACATTGACAACTGTCACGTGTTAAGCCAATACGGCGGGGTAAAAAAAAAAGGACTGCAGTGACGCACCCATTTGGAACAAGATCATTATCGATTCGAGATTAAAATGAGAGAAAATTTAAGCACAAAGTTACACAACGAAAACCATCTTACTTTCCCAAAAAATGATGGTTTCATAGACTTAAAAGAGCATTCATGGATCCAATTCAGGAAACGTCGATATAGTGCCTGAGTTTTGCCACGTTTCAGCTAAAATCCTCAATCTTGCAGCCGAGACAAGTTTTTTATCGCTAACCAAATTAGTTAAATCCATGGTAACTAAGGTCAGTAACTTGGCGGCTTGGTTTCCATAGCAAAGTAAAAAAAAATGAGCACAGCTCTCCCAAAAAGCGCCAAGCACAGCAAAATGTGTGTTTGTAATCAGCTCTTTATTTGTGTTTGCAATTCTAGATACCATGCGCCAAGAGTAAGCCATTGGTAGTGGATGTATCATTTGTTCAACATTTGGAACTACTAATCTGCTGATTGTGCTATAAAGAGTGACCATCCCACTCAGCCTTTCGTTGTACTTCACCTCGTCTTCCCACATCCCATCAGACTTTCTCTTCCAGCCCATWTTAGTTCTCTGTTGCTCAGTATCAAGTGGACATGAATAGCCAATAACCAAGGGGCATTTTTTGACAAATCTTGGAAGTAGAAAATCTGGCAAAAGTTCGGGATAAGTGCACATCAAGCTCAAAGTTAGCTTCCCCAATGAAACAGCGGCTTCAGGTTTCACACCAACCTCCGATTCGGCTTGCGAAACTACGGCTTTTGCTATAAAGTTCAAAATCCACTTGTATGCCATCTCTGAAGTTTTGGTCTGATCGATCAATCCTATCAATTCCTTGGTAACGGACTGCAATTGTTGAAAACTGTTTGTAAGCTGACCAAACTTAGGATTGATTTTTCTTTTATGCTTGGATAGTGTTCCTTTCAACTCTTTGTCATTTGATGCAGGAATGACAATTTGTTCCTTGATATCCTTGATTCTTTGTTTGTGTTTTTCAAATTCTGCTTCGATGGATGACGGGCTATAAACACCAACAGATGACTTAAGTTCTTCTTTTTTAAGCTCCTCTTGCTTTTGTTTGTCTAGTTCTTGTTTCTTTTTTTGATTTTCTGCTTCAGCTTTTTGTCTAGCCAAAAGCTCGTTACGCATTTGCTCTCTCTTCAGTTCTGCTTCTTTGGCCTTTTTCTGCTTTTCTTCTTCAACACGTTTGCGCTCCTCTTCCTCTATTTTTCTGCGTTCCTCCTCTACCCTCTTTGCTTCTTGTGCCCGTCTCTTTTCTTCTTCGATTTGTTTTTGCTTCTCAAGCTGCACTTTTTCCAATGCTAGTGCATTGTTTTGCTTAATTTGTTGCATATTGTCCAGCAAATTTTTAAGTAGGGGGATTTTCTTCTCATGAGATAAAGGCTTTTTTGAAGATTGAAGCTGAAGAAGACCAGAATTACCACCATTTTCKTCAGAAGWGGGTTCAAAAAGCTCTTCAAACAAAAAAGGCTTGGGTGAATTTARAGAGTTCCTGCTGTTTAAAGTAGCCGTGGACCTTTCTTTGTTTGATATGTTGTTATATTTCAMATGGGAACGATCATATTTAGGAATGTTCTTTGAGTCGAGTCTCAAAGACGTTGCCAAAAAATTGCTCAGCTCTTCATCGACTGCAACATCTAGTGTGTTGCTAKTGYYCATGGAATGCTTGATGTTTAGCATGTTTGCGTTTGGGCTYTCARAGCCAGGCTCGTAGAGGTTATCCTCATCATCGGAMGGCTCATTGATCAAATCTTGAAAGGATATTCTCATCATTTAATTCGTCAGCTCTTTTGCTATGTTATTTGTTGTTTTTGCACAGCTATAATCCTTTCTGGGGTAATACAACTTGAAGTTTCCTTGTTCAATATGCTGGGGGKTTTTTTTTTTTTTCAGRCGAGTAAGGTGAATATCTCAACTTTGTTTGGCAAAACTCACAATAYAAAAAMGTTTARCTTGAAAAACAACTGTTGCTAYTTTTGTCCAAAGAATTGATTGCGTCAAACAAAACGTTTTGTTGGAGTTTAATTGYTTTTGGGCATTATATTTYKTTCACAACGACAGTCAATACATACAGCAACGAAACCACYTTCTCATCTGCTAYTCAACATCCGTCTTTCGATCATCTTTTTCGCTTTACCCTGCCTATGGGTCCGAGAAAACTCAAAAGCGCGCGAAAAACGCAAAAACGCAAGTCCAAAAAATTTTCATACCGACTAGGTGAGCGAAGATGAAGAGACTCCAACAACGGTATACTATTRRCAGTCTTGTAACGTTAACAAAAGCRCTTGCRTACTTTTAGCTYTATACGTTGCAAAACGGAAATAAAACAAACAAAACCAGGTAAACAGACTTTTTTTTGCAAGACACACACTTGATTGAGTCTCCTCCAGCCAAAAAATACGAACGTCATTTTGCTTCGATCTGACCTGGAAAGAAAAAAACACTAATACAAGCAAAAATGTCTTTAAAACGTCACTTTTCAACAAGCTCTCCTGCCTATAAAGTCGGGTGCTCAATTGTGGAGCCAGTGCACCATTTGGTGAAAATTGATAAACGGAGACTATCTCCAAGGTTCCCAGAGTTGAAGTACGAGAAAAATGACATCAGGTCGTCTGGGTTCAAACCTACTGTCACACACCAAGATAGGGTGCAAGAACATTACTACCACACAGTGCAGCCAGATTTACTACTGATGGCTTACAAGCACGGTGCAACCACAGTGAAAGGTGCGAAAGCTAGAAGATGGGACGGTTCCTCTCCATATCACGTAAATAGAAAGGCAGGGAAGCCAGCAGGAGCATACAGTGAAACCGCTGATCAAAAACCAATTACACCTAAAAACATTCCTCAATTGTCTGGCTTAACTGTTAGTTCTTTTGTYAAAGAGGCCAAAGATAACAGATTGCTACAAATTTCCTCGATGCTGCAATTGCAACAAATCACTGGGGTGAAACCAAAAAGAGTTTTAGCCAAAACCAACGTTGTTTCGTGGAAATTGAAAGCGGGTAAAGTTGTGGGTGCCAAAGTGCATTGCAAGGGTAGACCAGCTTCGCAGTTTTTGGCAACTTTGAGTGAAATCGTTTTGCCGAGAGTAAGGGAATACAACGGTATTTACGAATCGAATGGGGATAAAAACGGTAATATCACAATCGGTATGACTCCAGAAGATGTGGAAAATTTCCCAGAAATTGAGGCTAACCAAGATTTATGGCCACATTTATTTGGTATGCATGTAAATATCAACACAACAGCAAGAAACGACGATCACGCAAAAATGTTGATTAGTGGGTTTGGTCTTCCATTCACCAGGGGAAAAAAGAATTAGTTGCATTTTATTTCAAGATTTCCCTGTAGCCATGTATATATGTAGATTCTAAACTTTAAACCAATAATTTAGCGTTGTCTTATAAACTTTTTTTTTTTTTTAAATTTTGAGAGCCTTTGGTTTTTTCCAGGCTCATTCACTTATAATTATTTTTTTATTTTTCATTTTATATACTCAGTATACACAAAAGTTGATAGTGACCGTTGTCTCAAACAAGACCAAATAAACAAGTCTTTTCATAGCACATACTCAAATACGATCCAATTTAATTTTCTTATCCTGCTTGGCAATGGCAGCTATTCTGTCACCTAATGATAATGCTAATCCTTGTCCCTTSGCTCTAATTCTTACGCTACCCACAATTTCGTTCGACTCAGGTAATTTTTCAATACACAAGTTTGCCAAAGCTTCTTCTCCAAAAGAGGACTTGGAGTATAAGTTGCAACTCAAGAACCTAGTGTTTTCTTCAAAATCTGGTTCGGTCAACATTCCCATGTTGGTGAATTCGATCAATTTTTCTAGGTATGTTTGCAAGGAAGAAATTTTAGATTTGACTGTGATTTTGTTTTCCCATTCAAACTCATTCCACATGGTTCTGAATTTTGCGTCATCAACTTTGCCTGGCTTAATGTAGTCCATGATGTCTACGTGAATGTCGTTCATAATGACGTATTTCGCATCCTGACCATGGCCACCATCGTAAATGATGTTACCAAAAATTACACCGGTATCCGCGCTAGTGACTTTGCAGGTGACGGATATTTTGTGGAAACCATGAGGAACAACGTTTGTTGATGCCGGGGTGTCCATGATTTTCAAATCACCCAAAGCAGCAAATTGACAATGCAAATTTTTCAAAGTTTCTCTTGTTTGGTTGACCAACAAGACATCCAAAACAACGTCAAATTGGTTGTTAGTAACACAAGCTTCGGCGTATACAGGGTCWGAAAACCCGGTAAGTTGAATAATTTTGGAAAGCTTTGAGATGGAACTTTTAGCTTGTTTTTTTGGTCCTTGGGTGGCCAACAACAAGTCTTCTTCAATTGTGTCAACTGGGCCATTGTGGGCAGAGTCAGTAAACAATCTGAAAGAAATTTGTTTATCAACTTCGTATTCTTCACTTTTTGCTGATTTGGTTAGTTTTGAAGCTAAAGATTTCTTTTTTTTTCTGGTTGATTTCAGTTGTTGTTGGAAAGAGTCCATTGTTGCATCCAAAAAGGCAACTTCCAAGTTTTTCAAATTTTCTTCGTTTTCCAACATTTCAGGTTCCATTARAATTGAAATTGAGTCCAAAATTCTTTCTTGAGAGTCTTCATCAATTTTTTTCTCATGTTGTTCGCTGTATCTCAAACAACTCACCAACATCAAAGCACCTTCGGCTTTCATACCATTAATTATAGATTGGTTTTCTGTAATTTTCAGAGCGTGCAACACTAGTTTCAAAATAGTCGAAGACAAAATTGCTGCAGTATAGTAATCACCTTTCATAATAAAGTGTCTCAATGGAGGAACGTTTTCGTCAGAGTCAGCGTGGTGGTGACCATGTTCGACAGCAGTTGCTGCTATCGAAGATTCAGTAGCATAGGTACCATCTGGCAAAACCACTGGGCCTTGCGCTTGCTTCGTTTCGGGTTCGTCATTTTTGCTAGAAGTTGGAGCAACGTGTTTCGATAAAGGCAAGGGACCCAAACTTGATCTGATATGCTTCCAAGAGGTTTGAATATCAGTCTCSGTCARAGAAAACTCACCTAAAATCCACAAGCCTCCTCTGTAAGCTCTAGAAAATTTGACTTCTAATAGGGCATCGGCCAAGTTGCTTAGCAAAGCAGATCTTARCTCTGGGTACTTGTCAACGACTTGCTTGATGAAAACRACAATATCATTGGTTGCGGTACTGCTGAATTCGTTGATAGAACCAAGCAATAAAGACACGACATCCACTGCAACTTCTACGAATCTAACTGCAATTTTGGTGATTGATTTGATCAATAAAGTTCTGTATTCCAAAGCTTTGTTTGTCTTTTTGGTTGCGTCAAAAGTTGTTAATAGTTCTTTTTTCAACAGCTTTACAATATCTGAAGCGTTTTTGGACGAAATCAATTCCAAACAAATGTCCAACACTTTAGAACAAACATCCAAATCTGTTGGGTTCAAAATAGTCAAGATATCTGATGTCAGTTCTTCCAAAGATCCTGGATGTCTTTGATGAATGTTTTCGATTCTTTCCAAAATGACCAATTTGACATTGTTGTCACTTTCTTTGGCRGACAAGTCAATCAATTTTTTCGCAACTTCACGCAAAATGGTGGAAGAGTTGGTCAAAATGCTCAATGCCATGCAGCAATCCAAAGTCACTTCATTAGAWGAAGAAGAGATCAGTATTTCTTGCAACAAGTCGATGTATTGAACTTTCAAGACTGGGTTTTTCGAAGCATCTTTTCTAATAAATTCGATAAAACCTTCTTGCAACAAGGGGTCCAATTGCTCCAACGTTTCTGTGTGTTGCTCAACGTATTCCAATGCTGCATCGCGGTCCAGTTCTGTTAAGGCAACAAATGCGTTTCTTGTGCAGATTGGGTCGGTTTCTGCAATCAAGAAACTTTGAATGACTTCTGGAGCATCTGGAAACAAACGTTCGCTGACATTGAAAATGCTCAGCACTGCCAAAATGGCGTATTTTCTAACATAAGCGTGTCTGTATTCCAAGCATTCTCTGACACTTGGAACCATTTGTTCCAATAAATCTGGYTCTTTTAATTTTGTCAAGAATCTCAAAGTGTTCCCTCTGATGTATTCGTTTGGGTGTTGCAAATCACGTTGGATGGCATTGCAAACCAAAATCATTTCTTGTCTCAAGCTGCCGTCTGCGTCCAGCTTAGGAACRATTTCCCAATAAAAGTACAATAGTTTTTTCAACTGTTTGTCCTTGGATGGCATTACAAATCTGATGACGTGCATCAATAGCTCAGGCATTGGATTGCCGTCCAACATCTGGACTAGAATYCTTTTCATGATTTCCACTTTTTCAAAATCAGTTCCCTGTTCTAAGATTTTTTGGTAGTCGGATGTAGTGTAAGAGACGGTGTTTGGGTACGGGTCATACACCAAATTGTATGCTGGYTGAGAAGAGATAGACGCCATTGTGCTTTGTCTGTGGTTTYGGCTAGCCCTTTTTYTTTTTAGCTTTTGGAGATCTTATTGCTATGATGATGATGATGRTGWTGATTAAGCAATTGGATCTGGAAAGTTAGAAGGACCAATTGTTACAGGGTACACTTTGGATCAAACAAMCAAGCAAACCTAAATAAAAAAAAAAAACAAAACACACAACAAAAAATTTTCGASTATGGCTTGGGTTTGGGGGAAAAATATATATAAAGCAAACTACGTTACCCAGCGTGACAGGTGACTTGCTTCTRCAAGAMTAACATTTATGTCACGTGCATATYGGCTAAATGWGTACGTGTCTTTTCTGGTGTCACAGGCATTTTTTAGAGTGAGATAACCTTTGTGGAAATAGYTTGAGATAACTTATGAATGTCAGAMATTGCCYTTTCCAAARCWTTTTTTAGCAASGTTATTACATGTTATGTTGCATTATTACACGGGAAAAGAAAAGAAAAYGTTAAAAATCTGTGACATCTGTGAAACTCTTGGTGTCAAGTTGCGTTATGTTCAGCTATGCATAAGAAGAAAACAGKTTCATGGAGTAATAGTTTATATTGAAAAACCAAGCGGTAAAAGGAAAAGAATAAATAATTGATTGAAAAATAATATAAATTTGGAGGAAAAAAACTGATAGAAAAAAAWAAAATAGATACTATTTACACAGACCTATAGGGAGGGRATGAARATCAACTAAAATATAATATTAGTTGCAAAGATTGATACATTCGCTTTATTCATGTATGAGATATTCAATAACCTCTTGACGAGTCCAAAAACTCCAAATCATCAACAAAAACGTTTTTGTGTAAATCTTTGTTGCTTAATGACAATTGATCTTCTGTCCACAATCTACTTGTGATTCCGTTTTTGTTGTGTCCGTTCAAGTCAATGTTTTCGTAATCTTGGATTCTCAACAATCCCAATTCGTTGAAAACGTCGTCTACTGCATCGATCAATTTGTCACACAGTTCATAGGAATGTCCTGGAGTAGGTGTGATTCTCAATCTTTCAGTTCCTCTTGCAACGGTTGGGAAATTGATGGCTTGRACGTAGATCTTGTGTTTGTTCAACAATAAATCTGAAGCTCTTTTGGCCAATTCTGCGTTTCCAATGAAAACAGGCACAATGTGACTTGGGTTGCCCATGCATGGAACCCCRATTCTTTCCAAGTTGTCTTTAACGTATTGGGTAACTTTTTGTTGTGTAACTCTCAAGTCCAAACTTTCTTTTGAGATTTTRATTGCTTCTTGAGCCCCACGCATAACACTTGGTGGAAGCGAGGTGGTRAAAATAAACCCAGGGGCAAATGATCTGATGTAGTCAATTAAAAGCGCATCCCCAGCAACGTACCCACCAACGGTCCCAAAAGATTTCCCCAAGGTCCCGGTGATCATATCGACTCTGTCCATCACGGATTTAGAAATGTGGTTCCCAGTGAATGGAGAAATGGAGCCTGCAATGGAGTTTGACCCCTCGGTCAAATGTGTGTCRAAATCAAAATGTTCAGCAACCCCTGCTCCGTGAGGACCGTACAACCCAACAGCGTGCACTTCATCTAGRAAAGTCAAACATCCGTATTTTTCAGCCAAATCGCAAATCTTGTCGATTGGGGCCACAGAACCACACATGGAGTAAACACTTTCAAAAACAATCAATTTTGGTTGGTTTTTAGGATACAATTGTAATTTTTTTTCCAAATCTTGCATGTCGTTATGTTTAAAAATGTGTTTTGGCACATTTGCATGTTTAATCCCAACAATCATTGATGCGTGGTTCAATTCATCACTAAAAATAACCAAATCTTTAAATTTCGCACCCAATAAAGAAATCACAGCATCATTGGCTACAAAACATGAGGAGAAAACTAAYGCACCTGATTTTTTGTGCAATTTCGCCAATTCACTTTCCAAATACATCCCGTGTTGGTTGTGACCTGCAATGTTTCTTGTCCCACCGGCCCCAGCACCGTACCGACCCAATGTTTCTCTCATCTTGTCAATAACACGCTCGTTTTTACTCAAAGACAAATAATCGTTGGAACACCAAACAGTGACTTTGTCTGATGGATCGTCTCTGTGGGCCATTGGAAATTCTTTGGCCAACCTGTTGATGTTGTTGAATTGACGGTACGAGTTCTCGCGTCTCTTGTTGTTCAACTCGGTATCCATGTGTTGTGCATAATTGTACGAGGACTCTTGGGTAGCCAAGTCTGCAGCMGTGGAAGAGGCTGTGGACGAGTCGGTGCTGGCAGCAGGAGAGGCAGCAGCAGCGCCAGCAGAAGAAGAAGAAGAAGAAGAAGCGGTACCYGAGGCATAGTTTCTCACGGCTTGGTGCATCACCGGACAACGGTTGTACAATTGCGCAGTAAGTTCGCCCGATTGGGAAATGTATTTCCCTGGGTTTTTAACCAAACTGTTTTTGATAAATGGGCATAGTTTCATACTCTGTTTGGCAATGGCCTCCATGGTTGATATGAGATGGCTTTGGTGAGTTGTTTTTATTTTGTTAAACTGGTTCTTTTTTTTTATAWAAAAAACTATAYACAGTKKAGTAGGCRCTATATTATCAAGATCTTTCACTCACACCTAATCACGAAAATCTTATCGAGCAATACGCATCGATGYTATATATACAAATCTGATAGTCGAAGAAAATTAATGTACAAGCGGGAAAGACAACAAGTTTATCAAATCTACTTAATGAGTTTGATYACCGCATACACAACCAGTACCTTTCTTTTGAATAWGTATATTCTACAAGCATAACATCGATTCATAACACCGAAAACCCATCTTATTCGAATGATAWTTTGCAACCAATGAAATCTCTCAAAAGAAACTATTGGAGAGAGTGAATAAAAATGAAATTTGAAAAAACATTTACAAACTGAA
>LPNM01000009.1:135046-147634 GCA_001747045.1 Hanseniaspora osmophila | reverse complement strand
TTTTTTTTAATTGTACGAAGCTAAACGATTTTTGTGAAAATAACCAATTGCCAACCAACTAAGCTTTTAAAGACCCAAGTTGTGTTTTTGTAATAAACTGTTTTACCTTKATCAAGCTTATTAAAAAATTTTACTTTTCGTTTGTGCTACATTAAACCTGTTTAACGCTGCAAACTCATTTGAAGCTTTTATATCTCTATCTAGTTACACCCAGAGATATGCTTGATTTGTAAAATGTGCTATACCAAAATTAAGATACTTTTTGTTTAATTTTTGGAAGAAGTTAACATTTGAACAAAAAAATATTTTTCATAATTGCCCTTTTTTTTTTGTAATACTTGCAACACGTTCTACGTTGTTGWCTTTTATTATTATAACTTATTCCATGTGTAATTTACAAACCTCAAATACTGTTTGCTTCTARAATATTTTATTTAAGCAAGTAAAAGACTTTGTTCGATACTTTACAAAAAGTATGTTTTTTACTTGTTTRAACGTAAGTTTCGYCAYAAATATAAACCACCCTAACACGTGATAATGCTTTTTCTACGTAGATATTTTATATTTTTATATTTTTTTTTTTTACAGCTCATCATGTATTTGTTTTCTTTCTGACTYGCATTTTTCTTCTGTTTATTTAGGTGCCTACCTTTTATTGAGTTCGCATACCCATTTTAATTTTGTAATCCGCTTTTATTAGTTTGTAATTTTTTGGGCACACTTGTTCTTACTCGGCCTCAAATAAGAGCTAGTAAATATGTTATTGCGTTAACTTTTATCACTAGAACGTGTTTTTGATTCAAATAGCTATACCAATTCATGCACAACTTTTTTTATTTTTTTTTTTTTTAGATATATATTTCAAAAGATCAATACAAGATTAGATTAGCATATAATTTTATTTATTTATTTATTTATTTTCTTGTAATTTCCAAACAGCTTTTAATATCATTTAAATTTATTGTTCTAATTATTTAATTAGAAACCTAGACATTTGATGATATCACCCCAAACTTTGGTTGGATTTTGAGCAGCATCAATACCAGCCCARATGTTTTTCTTTTTGTAGTAATCAACAATTGGTTCGGTTTGTTTGTGGTAAGAGTCCAATCTTTTTTTTAGAGCTTCTGCGTTATCGTCGGATCTTTGAATCAATGGTTCTCCAGTGACATCATCTTTCATATCTTGTTTTGGAGGGTTAAACATTTTGTGGTATGATCTTCCAGAAGCTGGGTGGATCAATCTTCCAGTGATTCTAGAAACCAACAATTCGTCATCGACTTTCAATTCAACGGCTTTTTGCAATGGGGTCTTCAAATCTTGCAACATTTCATCCAATTTTTCAGCTTGAGGAATGGTTCTTGGGAATCCATCCAAAATAAACCCACTTTTTTGACAAACTGGATTAGTACTCAATTCGTTTTTGATCATTCCAACCATGATTTCATCAGAAACCAAACCACCTTTATCCATGATTTTTTTGGCTTCAGCACCCAATGGGGTTCCTTGAGAAACTTGAGCTCTCAACATATCACCGGTACTCAAATGGTAAGCACCAAACTTGTTGACCAAGTTTGGAGCTTGGGTACCTTTCCCGGCACCTGGTGGCCCGATAAGAACCATTCTCAAAGCAGAGTTGTTGTTATTTTCAGAAGACATTTTTTTTTTTTTTTTTTTATCAAGGGATATTTTTTATGTTTTTGTTGGTTTTGTATTTTTCCTTTTCAATTGCAATTAGAAGTAGTTGGAATTGGCATAGAAGATGAGATTCGAAACTTCAATTACAACTACGAATACTACGACTATATCGCCAAAAATWTAACTAATTGTAACCTGGTTATAAAAAAAAAGAAAATGAAAAAAATTTACTTTATTTTTTCAAATCAAACCTCTTACGTGAAGAATTTTTGAAAATCTTTGAAAAATTTCATAATACTCRCAATTTTTACAAAAGAACGTGAAAAATAAAAACACTGGAAGCTTTGTTGCACACATTGTGTATTTTTTTGRTATTTTTTTTGGTTTTTTTGTTTTTACACTCAACTGGTTTTTGCACTGGCTACGATCAGATACATACTGATTGATTTAAAAACGAAAAAAAAAAATACATCTTACGGTGTTCGGAAGAAGAAGAAGAAGAAGAAGAAGAAGAAATAAAAAAAAATTTATTGCATTTACACCCAGACATAGTTTGTTTTTGATGTCGGGTAACCTAAGCTCTTTTTTTTTATTGCACTGTCACATGACACTGACGCACAAACCGTCTTCGTCGTCATTACGTCTGTTCCTGTCAAATTTTTAAATTATTGTTCCTTTTATGTTGTTTTTTATTGTACGTCTTTTTATGACTTACTCCTATTAGTTTCTTTCACTCATTCTAAAATATCCTATATTCATTTTCTTGCTCCTTTTTCTTCTTCTTCTTCTTCTTCTTCTTCTTCTTCTTCTTCTTCTTCTTCATTTTCTCCCCCTTTTTTTGTTATTAACCTCTGTTGACTTCTTCCCTTCTCAAGAACTTTTTGGTTTCATCTTTTGTGTTCAGCTTTTTTTTGTTCTCCCCTGATGAAGATGATAGTTTATGAATTGATTCGACGAAAGTAGTCTATTCTTTTATTAGATCATTCGATTGTTTCAATYAGAATTTCTTGGTATTTTGGTAATGTAACTATTTATGATACWTGAATGTTTATCAATGTTGATTAAATTCATTAATTMTTTGCTTCATGAATGAAAGTGAACATTTCAATAATCATATTCTCCCCATTYTATTCGAGTWATATATTGCTCAAATTTTACAACCTTTTGAAGAAACTCGTTCTCCATTAAAATAACCATTACTCTGTGTAATCACTTTAAAATCACAACATATMTCACAAAAAACCCAAGAMAAACTTGTTCGAAACCACGTACTTTGCATCATCATCTTCATCATCAAACAGTTAATGGTTTCATTCAAAAAATTGTTTCAAACAAACGGCGCGAATGGAGGAGRTATCAACTCCTACTCTACCTCTTCCTCTGGTCGTTCAAACACACTATCGGGCAATATGTATAGTGGAAAAGGAGGAGCAGGAAGCCGCACGTTGAGTAACACACATGGAAGACACGCCTCGGGTCAATATGGACAACCGGATTTGTCTCGGTACGATTACCATTACAGGGGCACTCATGAGAAGGGATACAGGGTATATGATGAAAAAAATATGAGTGTGGATGCACAAGCCGCAATGTATGTCAGTGGGTTGAAAGTAGGTGATAATGGAAGAACTTATTCTTTAAGAGAAGAACGTGGTAATAGAAATCGGTCTAATTATTCTCCCAATAGCAATCATTCTACTCCTAAAAATACTAGAAATGGAAGATACAATTCTTTGACTTCAAATTACAAATATGGACCATCTTCTATTTCTAATACTTCCTCTAGAACAAATAGTTTTGCTAATAAAAGGGCTCCTACAACAGCAGCAGCAAAGACTAGAAAAAGGGGAACTACAAATCAGCAACCAAGACATGTAACAAACAAAAGATACAGTACTAATTCCGCACCACGCTATTATCACCAATATACCGATAAAGAAGAACAAGGCGAACAAGACGAACAAGACGAAGGCGAAGATTACAACAATTATGAACATCATGATTATGATCACCACCACAAGGACATGAATGATGGACGCACTCGTTCGATCACAATCAAAAGAATAAAAAACGTGAATGGGGTTGTGCAAGAAACAACAACAACAACAACAACCAGAACTTTGAGTTTGACTTCAAAGCATCCACAACAAAGATCTTCAAAGAAAAAAAAACCTCAACGTACCTCCACTCTGACTAAGCTGAAAAGAAATGAACAACAACATCCAGCGTACATTGAAAACGAGTTTAATCAGTTCAGTGGTGGACATGAAGATCACGGAGAGTCAGAATTTCAAGATTATCAAGATTATGAAGAGTATCACGATTATCAAAATTATCAAAATTTTCAAGATCATGAAGAGTATCCAGAGTTTGAAGAATATCAAGAAAATTATGAAAATTATGAAAATTATGAAAATTACCCAACAACTCGTCCGAAAAATGCATACAACACCCCAACTCAATCTCCAAAACAAAAAATTGCTCGCACTAGACCTTCTCAAAGACAACAAAAAAAGATTCAGCAATCACAAAAACAAGTTTACCCAAYTGTGAGAAAAACAACTCATGCTAAAGAAGACTTCAACGCGTACACTGCTGGAACTTATGATGGTGAAGAAGACGAAGAAGAATACTACTTTGGAGAAGATAACATCAAAAACGACGGAGAAATGTTTTACGATGCAGACGATAGCGATCTTTCTCCAATCAAAGAAGACGAGCACAGCTCGTACGTTAATGAGTTGAGATCACCAAGAACTACATCGCATCGCACATCAAGACGTGCAAAAACATCGGGTATGAGTCCGGTGTCTCCTGTTTCKCCGGTGTCCGCGCAAGGAGCATGGCCAAACAACAGGAGAAGGGGCAACTCACAAGCAGGAGCCAACGTTTCTGTTGCTGCAGCCTCTGCTGCTACGGCAGCTGCCACAGCTGCTGGAAGTAAAGGTGGCATTACCAAAAACGTGTACAAGCCTCCAACTGAAGAAACCAATTTGGTGAAAAGAAAAAAGAGCGCTCGCAAACACAAAAAAAGTAAGGAACAAGAGTTGAATGGGCAACAAGTTGATCACTACGATCAGCACGATCAATATGATCAGTATGATCCATCCGAGCAATACGACCAATACGATCAGCCAGATGAACAGTTTACTAGTGAAAACGGCTATGTCTCAAGAGAAAAACCGGCAGTTACTGAAGCGGAAATGTATGCAAAGGCACTGGAGATTGCCAAGCAACGTGTTTACGGACCTGCTGGTGAGCCTGTTATTATTCCTAAAAAAAAATACAAGCACAATCTTCAAATGCACATGCACTCGAAACCTCCGGTCAAAACTGAAAAGGTGGAAACAGAGGTTGCTGTGGCATCCAATGATGGCACTGTAGCTGTTGAAGAAAAATCCGTGAAAAACGAGATTGATGCACTGGAAAATGAAAAGCTAGCTGCTGCTGCTGATGYTGCAAACGGGAACCCATCAGGGGAAACAGAACGCAAAACATCAAATTTTGAAAATAAAACAGTGGAATTGGAACAAAAAATCATGCAGGCTGAAGAGAAAACAAAGAAAAAATTCAAAAACTTGTTCAGATTTAGTTCAAGAAGCAGAGGAAGCACTGTTTCAAAGACCACTTCCAACACCTCTGCTACTGGACCCACTCCAACTGTTGCTGAAAGTCCGAAAACCCCAGTGGCCARCGTTGATAATGGAGTTGGAGAAGAAGWTACTKCAACAAATAACCACGAGCACCTTTTGAAACATGAACTAAGYTCAAATAACCTGAGAGGACAAGCTACCAATGACTCAGAGTCCGATTCACAGCACATCGATGCACCAGCAAGTAACAAACACGCTTACGCTGAGTTCACCAACTCAACAACAGAAACSCACAGAGTGCACAGTGATCCGGTCACTGGCGAGTTGGTCAACAGGGGAGAAATYGTGCACGAGTACAAGCCAGAAACTGAAGCACCTGCTGAACCTTACRGTGTGGTAGGGAGCGCGTTGAGCAAGCACTCAACGTTGGAGTCTAAACGTGACGCCTTGACCAAGGGAAATGGTATTGCCGGGAAACCAGCAGCCGTAGATGAACCATTGGATTCAACTAAAACAGAAAACACTAGCGGATTGGATGARCCACATAAAAGTGTTCTTGCGGATGAGTCTTATGTACCTCGCAAGTCTGATGATAAAGAATCGGCAGAACTTTTGCATACTCAACCAGCARAAAAGCAGGTGCATACACCAATTTTCAAAGAAGAAGAGCGTGACCAACATCTTGGAGAAGCTAGCGCAGAAGACACAGTCCCAAARCATCTTCACTTTGATAAAGAGACTGAAGAAAATACAGCTAATTTGGAAACCAATGAACCTGTTGTGATTAGTGATCATCAAATAGCCTACAGAAAACCAAAAAATATGAAACATGGTTCTATTAGTAGTTCCAAAGAAGATGTTGAACAACACACTTTTGGTGAATTTTTCAAGGCAAACAGTCATCAAAAGCAGGTTCAAGGTGATTTGAAAAAAGATGAAAAGAATTCWTTTGGTGACGCCAAATCGTTTGAAGATGAAAGTTCAAAAACAAATCCTCCTGTTTCTGCCATACCTGAACAAGTTCCTCTTTTAGCACAAACCACAACAACCACTGTTGCAAACCAGTTTATTCCAGCAGGAAGTGATGGTTCTGCGGAGTTTTTACCTGACAACACCGTTCAAGAAGCGGGAAACCCACAACAACAGACTCAAAACATTGATTCGGCAAGCTGGCAGGATGAATCGGGCAGATCGGCTGATGTAGCTACTTCTCCATCCAGTTTTGATCATCCAGATAAATTCCAGCCACAAAAGCAACCTGAGCYTSCTCTGGACCCGACATCTCATCAAAACATTGAAGCTCCTTTTGAAAAAAACGCACCTCTACCTGAGGCCACACCTGTTTTGCAACCACCAAACAATCAAGCTTTGTCAAGCTCAGATGAACAACCAGCTCTATCAGGTGTCGCGGAGAATGGTGACAAAAAAATTCCAAAGAAGAAAAAGAAATCTTCATTTTTCTCAAAGATTGTTGAGTTTTCACAACAAAACAATGGACCTCAAATGAAAAATAACACCAATACCAAGACAAATGAGCCAGTTTTGCAAACCAAACAGCAACTGGATGAAACCCCTGGACAATCCATTTCCCAAGCCACTTCTCAAACTCACAACTTGGTTCCTCCATCAAACAATAGAGCCACGGACAGCTCGCCTTCCCCACCAACAGCCCCAAAAAAGAAAAAGAAGAAACTTTTCAGATTTTGATTTGCAGTTGCGCCTTTTTGTAATTATCTTTTTTTTTACCTACATCAAATATCAAATACATTCTTTATGACAATCTTTTTGATATGTGTTACTATTAGTTTGTTTTTTATCCAGTTTTTTTTTTTCATTTTATGTAATTTACTGTTTTAGTGACCGTGTCTAGTGTTAATAATATTTAATCAACTTTAAACAGAGATAAGACAAACAATCTTTGAAAGATTATCATCTTTTTTTTTTTTACAATTATTTTTCATGTGTATCCATTAATGAGACCCTAAAATGAAGTAATTAAATCTACATAAATAATATACTATACTATATCACTATTAATTAATAACAATCAATTAATTAATCAACTGTTGTTGTTGTTGTTTTTGTTGTTTTCGTTTTTTATCATAAGCAATTTGTTTCTTTAAATTAATAAGGAAACTTATAATTCTTGAGAAGCTTTAGATTTGCTGGATTTTTTTGGCAACAAGTTGGAGTGAATGTTTGGCAAAACACCACCTTGAGCAATAGTAACGTTTCCCAACAATTTGTTTAATTCGTCATCGTTTCTGATGGCCAATTGCAAATGTCTTGGAATGATTCTGGATTTTTTGTTATCTCTAGCAGCGTTACCAGCCAATTCCAAGATTTCAGCAGTCAAATATTCCAAAACAGAGGTCAAATAGACTGGAGCACCAGAACCAATTCTTTGAGCGTAGTTACCTTTTCTTAGTAATCTGTGAATTCTACCGACTGGGAAAGTCAAATTAGCTCTTGCAGATCTGGATTGTTGAGCTTTGTTAGAAGAACCAGCTTTACCACCTTTACCACCGGACATTATGTTTATATTTAGTTTTGTTGTTTTGTTGTTTTGTTTTTGTCAAAAGTTGATTAATATTCTTAATAAACTATTGTTGTTTGGTTTTATATGTTTTTTTTCTTTTATATTATTTAAATTATTATGGATTAAAGAAACTGTAGAAAATAAATACAAGGYARGAGAGAAATTGMATATGGATAACATAATGGTGTTGATCAGTTGGTAACCCGTTGGTTTATATATGTTTTGCAGTTTCTTGCAATCACTTGGAATATATGGTAAAGGTTGGATAATGCTGATATTTCTTACGTGCAATTGATTGTTGCACTAGGCCCATTAAGGTGACTGAAATTGTTCTGTATAATTGCTTAAAACTTGCTATTTCCTAACACAAACGTGTTTACACAAAGAATCCATAATACTGAGTACATGCTTACTTCAGTTATCCTCTGCAAATAGTCCCAGGCGTATATTTCAGCACGAATAGAGTGTAGGTTGGAGACGGTGAGAAACCCCTGTTCCGAGAGATGCACTACTAAATATGGTGAAAATCATGGAACTGCAAAAACACGACAAACCTTATCAGTTGACGCGTGTTTGGCGGTGTTTACTATTTTGTCACATTTGAGTGGGAATTTGCCCATTGATATGACGTTGTTTTTTTTTTGGTGATCGATGCTGTTGTTATGTCGGTATTGTATTACTATACCTTGCTGACAATGATTGCAGAGCAAACAGATGGGAAGGAGAAAAAAAAAAGTTATAGGTAGTATGATACATACGCCGTAAGGGGATGTGCCCATTGTGTGTTCGCTTTGTTACTGTTTTGCTGTTTTTCTGTTGTTGTTTTTACTCGGTATGATATGTACATACTCTCAGTCACCCCGCACCAACATCCAGACATTATTTATTTATGTGCSCMTAKTAGTATTTTTCAGAACGGTATGRCGTGTACGCMCCTGTTTTTTTTATTTCATTTTTYTTTTTGTGATTTGCGATTTTTATCATTRAAATCAAACATTTACCATTCCTATCTCACCATAACTGACTAAAGGTAAATATCAACAATGAAATAGGCAATCAATCAAGGCATACACTACTGACAAAATCCCCAATGGATAATTACACGTAGTCACAATTCCACAAGCTTACAAGTTTCCTTTTCAAAAGGTTGATTTGCAGAAGCATGGAAAAAAGTTATCAATGATATATAAACACTTGTGTCTCTTTAGATATTAATATAATAAATAATCATTCATTCTTCCMCATATCAGTCATCTATTATAATATTKGAGTGATAGATAAAGTTAGRGAAGAAAGAAGAATAAAAAAAACCAATCAAGTTTAATAACACAAAACCTTCAAACACTCATAATAAAAAAAAAGATCATAATGGCCGCCGACAAAAAACCAGCTTCCAAAGCCCCAGCTAAAAAAACCGCTTCTTCTGCTGAAGGTACTAAAAAAAGATCTAAAGTCAGAAAGGAAACTTTCTCTTCTTATATCTACAAAGTTTTGAAACAAACCCATCCAGACACTGGTATTTCTCAAAAATCCATGTCTATTTTGAACTCTTTTGTTAACGATATTTTTGAAAGAATTGCTAACGAAGCTTCCAAATTGGCTGCTTACAACAAAAGATCCACCATTTCTGCCAGAGAAATCCAAACTGCTGTCAGATTGATCTTGCCAGGTGAATTGGCCAAACATGCC
The DNA here is from genome assembly GCA_001747045.1 of Hanseniaspora osmophila. Lineage (NCBI taxonomy): Eukaryota > Fungi > Ascomycota > Saccharomycetes > Saccharomycodales > Saccharomycodaceae > Hanseniaspora > Hanseniaspora osmophila. The sequence goes on along the minus strand of LPNM01000009.1, from coordinate 138,175 downwards.
ATGAACGAAGGTACCAGATCTGTTGCTAAATACTCCAACTCTGTTAGCTCTGCTTAAGTTAACTTCTAACTTTTAAMAATAAAAAATTAGAAAAGTAAAATATAAAAAAAAAAAAAAAAAGAGAGAAAAAATATGTATATGTGATCATAATTTTGTATATATGTATATGTTGTTTATTATTTAATTTAATGAAATAGGTTTTTTGAAATAAACAYTGATGCGCATTGTAGTTGATAAAGAAAATCAGGTTTGTATACAGAACATTTTTGACACAAAAATAATGATATATGCACGTGATATTATACGCTGTGTGTTGGTGTGTGTGTTTGTGTTTYCTTTGCCAAATAAAATATAAAAAAAGGCTACCCGACACCCGATACAAAAGCTTAACTTGAAAAATGAAAAGATGGAAATGAAAAGATGGAAATGAAAATGAAAATGAAAAACGACACCCTTTTAGGTCAAATTAACAATAACATCAACTTTAGAACTACGATAATTTCAAATACTCTTACTGTTAGTGTAATACAAACTTCTGTGCTCTATSATATATTTCAAGACCTTTACATAATGTTAAGCCGAATCTAAAATTCCTACCCCATTTTTTTTATTTATTCAGAGTATTTATTTATCAATATTTTGTCTCTAGTGCATCTTGTTTTTTTGGCAAATGTTATCGGAGCTAAACTTGCGTATACTTTATAATCGGATGCTGATCACTCTGATGTAAAATAACATTCTTAWTCYTTAAAAGTTTAATCTTGAATTTTAAGTAGTTARAATTTATCCTTCAAATCCTGTTTGGTTTAGTTCTAAAGTGATAAAAAAAAATTTTGATCTCATCAGAAGCAAAACCCACAAAAACSTGTRTCAGTTTGATAAACAAGCAAGTAAAGTTGAATTGGAAAAGTGTAAAATAGTTTGTTTTTTTTGCACATAGGTATATTTAAAAGAAGGCATAAGCAGTATCAACAAGTCGAGTTTGATAGACCTGATTAAGTACAAGAGTTGGAAAAAGGAAAAAAAAAAAAAAAWAATTWAAAAAGAAAGAAACAACAAAACAAGAAAAGGAATAGAAAACACCAAATAACAGTAATGTCTCCATCAAACGAACAAACTCCGTTGTTGACATCAACTCAACAAACACAAAACCAAGGATCCATAGACCGAGARAGAGGACTAGACGGMTCAAATGGAGAAACACTAGCTCCACCATCTTCCTCGTCACAAGGTCCTGAAAAATCAGACTCCAAAATGATGCAGTCTCAAGATGACCACGAACATAAAAAGAATGGGTTGGTAAACGCTATTTTCGGGAAAATAGACCCAAGAATCATGTCCGATTTGATCATTGGGCTAAGTGACGGATTRACGGTTCCATTTGCTTTGACTGCTGGGTTGTCTTCTTTGGGTGATTCCAAGTTAGTTTTACTAGGTGGTTTTGCAGAATTGATYAGTGGGACCATTTCCATGGGATTGGGTGGATATTTAGGTGCAAAATCAGAAGCAGATTATTATAAGAACGAAGTCAATTTGGAAAAAGCAAAATTTTTCAATCAAAAAAATAGAGATATTGTCTTGCACGATGTGGAGGATATCTTGATGGAAATCAACCCAAATTTTAAAGAACAAACTATTTTCAATTTCATAAAAGACTTACAAAAAGAACCAGAAATGATGCTAAGTTTTATAATCAGATTCGGAAAGGGTCTAGAAGAACCAGGTGAAAACAGAGCGCTGACCAGTGCAACCACCATTGGGTTAGGTTACTTCCTTGGTGGTTTCATCCCATTACTTCCATATTTCTTTGTGGACAAAGTGGGAACAGGTTTGTTGTATAGTATCTTGGTGATGATCTTCACATTGTTCTGGTTCGGTTACATAAAAGCTCAGCTATCGATGGACGATTGCAGTACAAAAAAGAAATTGATAGAAGGTTTGGAAATGGTRGCTGTTGGAGGTGTTGCCGCAGGAGCTGCCTGGTTTTTCGTGAGAACTATTGAAAATTAGTGACGTAAAATAGCATGCGTGTGTGGTTTTTTTTCAGTGARAAAAAATTACCRACTAAATTTTTTCATCATCATYATTATTATTATTATTATTATTATTATTATTATTATTATTATTATCATGATTATTTTCACCTATTTTGTTCATTCTCTTATATTATAATCAAAAGTCTTATTTTGAAATCATGTATATTTCTACATAACTGAGTAAAATATTTTTTATATTATTGTGTTATTTAACGTTGTTTTTTTTTTCTTTTCCAATTAATGCATTTCTATAAATTGTTTTAAGTGCTTTTGTCTTTTAAGTGTTGTCTTCAACAAAAAAAGAAAAAAGATTTGTAAACGCAACATTCCTAATCATTCCAGTATACTTTTCAAACTATCGTTGTCAAACATTCTTGCACCTTCTTTCAAAGCATTGGCTAGAATCACCAAKGACTTATTTGTAAAATCGCTGGCGTCTCTCAATTGGTTAACATCCTCTCCATAATGCTCAAAGGTCATTTGTAAAAACTTGGTCTTCAAGTCTTTGTCCAAGTTATCCAAATTTTGAGAAGCCTTGTTGTAATCACCTAGGGTCTGTGTATTGCTGTGTGCTGGCCCATTGATTTCTTTCAAACTGTTCGTAAGTTTGATTTCGTTCAATCTCTTACGACCTTCATACTGAGCATCTGCCATTTCAACGTCGGCAGCATTGTCCATGTTTTTATCTTGATCTGCTTCGGTATCCGACAATTTGATATCAGCGTCTTCCTCCTGAAGTGAGACACTCTGTTGACCTGTTGTAGTGTTATCTTCTTTATCACTGTCTGTACCTAGTGAAACATCACTAGAAGCATCACTATCTTCTGAACTCGTTACATCAGCCGTTCTTCTTTTCTTATTTCTTCTTCTTTTGATGTTGTTTTTTTTACTACTTTTTGGCTTGCTGCCATTGGTAATATCAGACATGTTTAGTAATAAAAGTGCTTGCTTTCTTTTTTTCGGTTAATTCTGTTSTTCCGTTTGCTCTCTGCTTGAACACTTCTACTTGATTAACATTCAACAACTTGTGATAGTCATTGGAAATTTCTAAATGAGTATCCAAAAGCTCAATCAGCTCAAAAAAAGAGAAAAA
>LPNM01000009.1:119080-134946 GCA_001747045.1 Hanseniaspora osmophila | reverse complement strand
GAAATGTTCTACAGGAAAACACAAAGGGAGAAATGCATCAAAAACGCGATGCAGGAAAACTATGCCTAACGCATCAGGCAAATTACTTCAAGATTTCCTATGGTGATTGGATTTTTCAAAATTCACATTTTCAAAAGACTACTTTATACACGCTTTCTCTATAAATTATGCTAGTTGTAAGTCTAAAATAGATTGTCCATTTCAATCAACGAATAATCCAATATATAACTTTGTTCAACCAAATTGTCCACCCTCGAGTAGTGTCTTTGAGTGTATGGGATAATGCTATTGATCACAGATATGATACCAGGTATCTCACTTAGTTTAGAAATGTTGTAGCTTTTAGTAATGCACTTGATGACTTTGTTTGCAATCAAGTGTGATTTGGCGTTGGTGTTCCAGTCTCTACATCTTTTCATCAATCTCAAAATTTGATCATCTTCTAGCATACCTATGGCTCCGTCTAGTTCTTCGTTGAATATGAAATCCCCTTGACCGTCATTCAATTTCAAAGATTGATTCAACACATTGTATAACCTCATAGGATGGTCTAATTGCATGGCCAATAAGAAAGCGTTGATCCAGTCGCCATTTCTCAAGAAATTCTGCAACGACTGTTCCTGCTCAACTTTTTGCTTTTGTTTTTCCAAGTTCTGTTGTATCTCTTGCTCACTGTTGTCTCTCCAAAACTGTATAAAACCGTCTGCGTCCGCACTAATAATTTCTTCACCATCATTTTTGCCCAAAATAGACCATATTCTGTTGTTATGAGCATCTAAAGTTTTCAAACATTCGCCATCATCTTCCAATGACCAGATTTTGATCAAACCGTCAGCACCACTACTGACTATCTGTTTGTTTTTATTTATGAAAAATGATCTTTGAACAGCATTTGTATGTCCCTCCAAAGTTTTCAAAATTCTAAAATTTTCCAATGACCAGATTTTAATGGTTTTGTCACCAGACGTGGTGCTCAACAATTTATCAAATTGACAAAACGATACATCCCACAGCCCTCTTTTATGTCCAGTCAAAGTTGCCACCAACTCACCGTCTTCTACAGACCAGATCTTACACGTCTTGTCATATGAAGCGGTTGCAAAAATAGAATCATTAGGCGATACATCAATGGCATTGATGTCTTTGTCGTGTGCCTTTCTTGTGTAAACACTAGTCTTCACTTCGTGAATATTGCCATTACTCGATGTGGAAATAGATGGCACTTTCCATTTTTTTATGGTCAAATCGTTTGATGCTGTAATAACAAAATTAGGAGGTTGTTTTGAATCTTGATGCTGTGAAACGTTTGGCAAGGCAATAGCAGAAATAGAAGCGGAATGCCCAACAAATTTGCAGTATGGCTCGAACTCGTCAGTATCACTACTGTATTTCCATAAAATAGCAACGTGATCTTTGGAGGCTGTAGCAATCCATAGCCCATCTTCTGTGGCGTCCAAACTGTTCAACAAATCCTTGTGTCCTTCGTACATTTCCACTTCATACTTATTGGTTTCGTATGGAACAACCCTTAGAGTAGGAGAGTTGGTAGCCAAGGCTAGCTTGTCCAAGTTTGGACCAACTAGTCTCATATCAGCAATGGTCCCATGGTTCCCTGCAATTTTAAAACTTATTGGTATGTACGTTTCCTCACTGCTTCCAATTAGTTCTTTTTGTGTTTCACCATTTTCTGTGGATGCAAAATCTTCAACGTTTATATTGAACAAAGTTTGATCTGACAAAACCAAGTACAGCTGTGTTTTATTCAAAATCGGTAAAACACCAACAATGAAAAGCTCTTCAATCAGTGGTGCTGTTTTCTTGAAAATTGACATTTTCTGCAAATCAACTAATTGAAACAATGCGTCACCACCTGCACAGTAACACACGTCTGCACTCAAAAACCCACAAGCTTCCACCTGCTGATGCACGGGCAAAGTGTTTTCCAGCTTCAATGTTTTTTTCTTGTTTTTACCGTTGAACAAGCTGTATACATTCAATATATCGTCTCTACCACCACTCAAAACTTTGAAATTTCCTGTATCGTCCAGTCTCACAATATCAAGACCTCTGACGGGAGAAGTGTGTTCTTGCAAAGTATGTAAACACTTTCTTTTAACCAAATCCCAAACTTTAACAGCCCCATTCGTGTCACCACTGATCAAAAGCCAGTTCTCTAAATCTTCCAATTCCCCATATATTTTCAGACTAGAAATAATTCCACCATGTCCTTTGAAAGAGTGTGTTGTGTAACCGTTCTTGATATCGTAAATTATTATACTACCATCGGTTCCACCAATGGCTAGCAAATTGCTTGAGTTCTCATCATTGCACATGACGTAGCACGGAGAAGAAACTTTGAAACTTTTGATAATTTTTGTGTTGGAAATGTCGTAAATCGTAACCAATTGTGCTTGGTTCACGTAACACAAGTACTTCCCATCGTGTGTCACTTGCAAAGCTGTTATTTCTTGTTCATCTTCATTTTCAATTTTTTCTAAAAGTTTCAAAACAGGTTTGGATCTAGAGTTTCCCTCTTCAACGGAAACACTCAATATATTGACTTGGTCTGCCACGGTGGATGCAAAAACTTTCCCGTTTGCAGAGATGCTAGCAATGGAGCCGCCTGCTGCGTAAAAAGGCGATAGGTTGTCAACGTTTGTGTATACTGTCTTCAAACCGGCGCTCATGCTTAGTGTGTGTTTGGTGTTTGTTTTTGTTTTTGTTTTTGTTTTCGTTTTTTTTTGGATACTACGAATTGTTAACCTTTGGAGCAATTACCAAGAGATTGTTAATCTAATCTTTACTTTTGGACAGCGAAAGGGCATCACGAAGAACCTAYATGGTTAGCTGTTTAGCAAGYCCTGTGCACTGAACAAGAACAGTGTGACAACTGGAAATACACCAAAAAAAAAAAATAACAAAAAAAAAACCAAAAAAGAAAAAAGAAAAGAGARGAAAAGAAACTACAAAGTCCGAGCAAAAAAGTAAAGTTGTAGTTGCCGAAATCATAAGAGCGACATATTATCTAGCTCGGACTTTTGTCGTTTTGACCTTAACAAAAGAAGGGAAACTTTTGTTTTCGGAAAAACCAAAATTTAATTGTTTTTCAAAGTTTCCACTAAAAAACTAAAATAGGTGTMATTAAAACCCCGCAGGKAAATGGGAAACAAAACATGCGGAGAACTSCTTCCAMACCAGTTTTTTTTGTAATATCAAAGGGAAATAACAAGGTGACGTCGCACTCTATTTGCGACGCGCGGTCACAGTTCACTAAAAGACATTTGACGGCTTTGGTGATGTTTTAACATTTACTTTGGCACMATCCTGAAATTCTGATGGAAGGCAAAAAGCATGTATATTGAACAAAAAAAATTGCTAGAGAGGTCGGCACTTTATTGTCCTATGACAACAACGGCCARTAAACTTTGAAATTAARAAACTARYCAWATTTCTCTTGTTAGCYTCAGTACAGACTTGCACTCATAGTTTTAAAAACCCAACTCATTAAGTTTTTAAAACATTTATTTGAATAGCTTTAAAAGAGGTTCTCTACACATCAAAAATACAGCAAAGTGCAACTTTTGGACCAAGTCTTTAGCTATTTTGAACTTTTTATATCAGCAAAAACAATTAAAAGTTTGTTTAAGTACAAGGRAATTTAGGTGATAGTTTTCAAGGTTTATTTATAAATATATAAAAAAACTCTATGTAAATAGTTATTATTATTATTATACTAAACAGCAGGCTAAATTGACGCCAAAAAATAAAATTATAGGCTTTAAATTGTTTGTTTACTTTTTTARTACAAAATTTAGTGCTTTGCTTWAGATAATTGAACTTCTTGCTTTGCTGTGTACATTTATYTACCAAAAAGTAAACAAATAAAAAAGTTATATATATATATATGGTAATTAATGTTTGTGGTTTCCACACTACATTTCTATTATCTATGGATAAAATGAGCTGTAATTGGGTTAGAMCCAGCAATAAACAAATTAAAATTTAAACCTACGTGTAATATACATGTACATACTTTTTGTTTTTGACGACCACAATTCGATAAAATTGCAGCCTCTAATAGTTTTGCAAGAGCTCAGCTTCATCGAAATTATGCACTTCTAAAAGCAAAGATGTGGTGTACCAAAAAAACAAAGAACAAAAACAGATTTCATTCCAAAACTTCAGCGTTGTTCGACTCTGGAGAAAAAAAATCTTGCTCACTAGAACTGTTTGTGTTTTGCATGATTTCTTCCAAATCCAACAAGGCACTCTCACTGAACAAACCAGCTTTGGTGAAACGCAACCTTTCAGCATTTGCTTCAGCCATGCTTTGTCTTCTTCTTTTCAACGCAGCCATTGATTGACTATTTTGAGAGTCATCTAAACTAACCGGAGCAGTCAGGGAGGCCAGCAGATTCACATCATCCACATCGTCATTTCCTATCACGACTCCGTTCACAAAGCCTCCACTACTGTGATCCAAGATAATGCCCCCGGGATTGCTCATCAACACAGACTGCTTTTCGTTTCCGTCAATCATCATTTCTTGGTAAGCAGTGTTAAATAAACCGTTCATGCCAATGTTTTTATTCTTTTGTTGATCCTCAACAAAACTGATGTGGTTTGCTGGAGCAAAATTTGCTGGTGGTAAAACGTTGTCACTTGTTACTTTGGGATCAGGATAAYCATTTGCAACTGCACCATTTCCAGGGCTTTCATGGACACTAGGGAAACCGTCTTGTTGAGTTATTTCTTGATTTTTCGAATTGTCTGTTTGATCTAAAACTTCTTCTTTGATGGAACCCTGTAGCTTTTCTGCAGAAAAATTCTCGCTTTGGACTAAGGGTTCCGCATTTAACGCAGCTTYTTCTGYGTTTTCCTGTGCTTCAAAAYTTTTTGTGTTTTTSARAAGGACTTGATTTTGAGTAGACTCCCGTTGTCTTYTGATATTCTCCTCTAGTTGTCCTAAAAGGGCATCTTCCTTGGCGTTTCTTTGTTTTTCTCTTTCCAGCTTTATTAGTTTTTTCCGCTTATGCAGCTTCTTTAATCTAAGCTGTTTCTTTTTTTGAAGTTCCTTCATCTTATCCAACTTTTTCCGAGTTTTCATGCTTCCCACGTACCCAATAGGAACCTTTCTACCAATAGAAGGAAAATCATTACTCATGGAAAACATTTGATCGCCTATTGTACCTCTGTTCCTGAAAGAAGATAAGGGAACGCTTGTATTCACGTTACTAAAAAATTGCTCATAATTCATTTTATGAGCATTTTGATCATCATCTGAATTTTCAGAACTACTACTACTCATGTTCAACAACTCGTTCAAATCTAGCTCATCATTTTTGGTAGCAGCAGCACCAGAAACGTTTCCAGGCGTCCCACTTTTAGAAAAGTTGTTGCTCGAAGASCCGTTTTCTTCTTGTTGAGAACTTTTTGTTTCTTTTGCCTGATTCGCGTGTAAAGACTTGGTAGACAGACCGTCWATRATACTAAAGGGTTTCTTGTCGTCAGCTTTCCACATTCCTAGTTTTGGTGGATTCAGTCCTGTGGTGTTCAAAGTAACAATTCCTTTAGGTTTCACCGGTCTAACTGTCTTGCTGGCGGCAGGCAGATTTTCTTCCTCATCTGTGGATTCTCCACCAATGAAATAAACAACATCATCATCATCCTCAGCAATCAAGTCAGCATTAGCTCCCTGATCCAAAAGACCTTTTGTTTGGTCAATAGTTTTAACAGYGGCCCGAGAATGCATTCCGCGAGCAAAATCACTTTTGACACCTTCGTGAAATTGAGTCTTGTATGAATACCCGTCTTCGCTGTCCTCTTCCGAGGTGTTTTGAAAATAAAATGCGTCAGGGTCCAGATCATCAATATCAATGAAAACATGCGACATGCTAATATCTCCTTCATCGAAATCGGAAGATGAYTCCGAGGAAGACTCTAATTTTTTTATTGGAGTCGAAGCTGCAGACTTCGAATTATGGATAGTGGTGCTTGCTTTGGATCTTAAAGAGGTGTTGTCCGTTGTGCTGAAGTGTTTAACACTGTTGTTGTCACCAACCTCTGAGTTGTTTGCCGTCACTATACCGTCRGTATCATCGTTTTCAGTGTCCAAAAGAGCAGCCTCCAAAAGCAATTCATCATAGTCGTCATCATCTTCACTAGCACTATAGAAACTGTCGTTTTTCTTCTGGAGTGCYTTTCCGTATTTGAAATTCTCRAAATCAACAGACTCTTCATCACTTGACTCATCAGACGTAAAATAGCCATTGCCRCCTAATTTTTTTGGAGACTTTGTTGGCCTCAAACCTGCGCTTCCGTCGTTTGTGAAAAGCTTTTCATAAAACTCAGTGTCAGACTCATTTTTAACAAACGGAGCCGCAGATGTACTGCTATTATCCTCTTTAACGTTCGACAATAGTAGTAGTTCCGGTGTTGGCGATTTCATAAAAGTCGCATTATTCTCTTTGGCCAGTTTCCTTTGTTTTCTTTTTTCCATTAATTCTTTTCTTTTAGCCATGATTTTTTCTTTTCTTGTCTGCACGCTTCCACTTTTCGAAGTTGCGGCAAAGTTGGTGGAATTCGAATAATTGTGCAACAAAGGTAGCAAAGAACTTGTGCTCAACTGCAGCGGCAAAGTGTCATTATCAAGATCTTCTTCTGTGTTTTTCTTGGTTTTGTAGTAGTCCAGACTAGTAAAGTTAGGCTCTTCATAAAACGGTACATTGAACTCGCTCATATAGTCGTCATTTTCAGAGCTCATACCATCACTATCGTCGTAAATATATTGATTCTCCAAAATGTCTTCTTCTCCTTCAAATGACAACCCGTCTTTTTCCAGTTCTTCAAGAATGTTTTGCTCCTCTTCGTGTAAAATTGGAAACACGTCATAGTCTTCTGCGTTTGTGTCATCTTCCGACGACTCCAAATCTTCTTCATCATCTTCAGCAATAGTTTTGTAATACGCTTCTTGATCGAAATTATCGTCATCATCGTCTTCTATTTCATCGTCTCCTTCCTCAGAGCTTTGCAAGGCATCACTTTCAATGCCCAAACTGTTCTCATCCAAGTCATCAAAGTCGTTAATCCCATCACTTTCTCCGATCTCAACATCCGAAATGTCAGACATACTGCTGTCTCCAATCGCCATTTCGTTATTAGTAGGTGCAATTTTCAAGCCATTGCTATTTGTGGCCACCAATGGATTGGGATTGAAAATCTCGTGTTGATCTTTTGATGAATGCTGTGSAGTAGAGCTGTTTTGCTGTGTTTCGCTAGGACCATTTGAAACACCMGACAATAAACTCCGGTCATTTGAATTGGAATGGCGAGCGCGCTTATTGTATTTTTCTCGTATCAGACCATCTTTGATCCGCGTGTCTTCGTCACTTTCACTTTCACTGTCATCAGAGGAAGAGATTTCACTAAGCTCACTGTCACTTTCATTCTGGGAGTATTTCGACCTACCAAAAGAGGGCGGTTTTTTTCCAGCTGGGCTTCCATGGGAAACAGTTTTTAATGGCATTGGCCTTTTTGAWGGAATGAAACCATGATTTTTTACACCGTTCACTAGGGGAACCGTTTTTGACGACACAGAAGAAGACACAGGAACTGTTTTCATAGGCGRGTACTTGCTGCCAGTCATGGCGGACCTTGCCTCTATGGTAGAATGTGWCAATTTTGAAGTGTCACTGTTTGGGCCTCGGCGATCATATGTTTGGTTATTTGCAGACAAAAGCATAAACTTTTTCTTCAGATTCTTCTTTTTCTGCATTTCAAACTGCCGTTGTAGCTCATACTCGTCATCRTCGTCATCGTCATCGTCATCGTCATCGTCATCGTCGTCTTCGTCATCACCGTCTTCTTTCCCAGGAACACTTTGTTTGTTTTTCATGCTAGAATTTCTACCACCTGTGTTCAAAGAAGACTTCTCCTCTTCTTCGCTGAGGGCGCTCAAGTCAGAGTCTGAGCGAAACACTGAGCTAGCAGATTCGTTCTGTTGTGATTTTCTTTCTTKTTGTGGTTGTTGTAACCCATGGGCAACGCTTTTACTAGAAAAAGAGCGTCTGRCAGTATGTTTTGAGCGAAAGCTGTTGCTTCTCCTTCTTGATTTGTCTTTGAATGCAGACTTGTTTTGCAGTTTCCTTTTCAAAGTGCTTTGTAGTTTTTTTCTGATGTTTTCAAACCCATCGGAGCTAACATTTCTGCGGTCAGCGGTTTGCTTTGATTTTCCAGACAAATCATCGTTACCGTTCGAGCTTTCGCCATCGTCCTCATCAGACGACGAATAAAGCAAGCTAAACCTTCTCGGCCGACCATTTGTACTGGCAGTGGAAGACTTGAATATTTTATTTGTGGTGGATATACTGGGCACCATTCAAAACGTTATTTTATATCTCTCTTTCGGTATMTTAATCTCTAATAATCTGGTACTGAAAAAAACAACTTTATTGTTTGTACCCTAATTTCTTTTTTATTATTTTCTGCGCAAATTTTTATTTTTCAACAGTYCGTGATATTTCCCTTGGCCTTGGCTTAGGACATATATGATAGTCTGATTCCTTATTTGATATAAAGTTGGAACTTCTTTCCACTGCTTGATTCGCTAACTAGTTGAGAAACAGAAATTGGAATATACAATCTGTTGGTTTTGCTAGCTGATTTCCTACTCTGTTCTTGGTGCTTTTTGTTTGTTTCAAATGAACGCCTTAATAATGCTCAAAAAAGAAAAGTAATGGCTCAAATGTTTACGATAACAACGTTTGTTGATAGTTGCAACAGGTCAAAAAACTWCAGATAACATATTGATCATTGGTAAATATGATATGGATCGCCTTAATTTACAACTAACAAAACAGGCAAAAAGAGCTTACAAACAAAAAAAAAAAAAATTAGAAAAAAAAAAAAAAAAAAGAAAAAGAAAAGAAATACTCGCCTGTAAAAACCTCGAACCCGAAAAAGACCCCATGAAACTGTCAATCTCCACCACAGTGAAAAAACAAATAAGGCATGACCTACGGTCTCCAGACGCGCTTAATTAGGAACGTTTAATGTTTATTTGAATTGAAGAAAATGTTTTGCTGTCARAGATAAGGAAGAYAGAYTACTTTATAAAAGGGTACAAACACGCATTAGTCGATTGTTTTCCAGAAACATTATACATCAAGCGAACAGCCAAGAGGACCTTGAAGTTCAACTTCGTAAGTACATTTCGAGGCTTCAAAGACTCTCAATACTTTGAATTGCTCAGCACAGTAGAAGTAAGCTTTTGCGCTTCTTTTCGGTCCTTTCCAGCACTTGTCACCATGCTTGTAATTGAGTATCAAACCGTTGTTACCATTGGAAAGCTGAGAAAATTCATCTTTCGCTGAGTAACTCATAAAGTATCTAGACAAAATGTCTCCTAAATGTGCTTTACGCAAGTTCGCTAGGTACTTCYGTGCTGTATCTTGCTTATCAAATTCAAAGTTCACCAAGCTCCCYAAAGTAAATGTGTTTTCCCCCGTTTGGTGAATGCTGTGCTTTTTAGTTCTTCTGCCATTTTGAAATGGTTTACCCAAACACACCCGGTACTCATATTTGTTGATAATTCCAGGAACGCAGCTACTTTTCTCCTGATCTAATTTCCCCAAAACSGCCAAAATTTTTTCAGTTTCTGTTTCGTTTTGCTCAACAAATTGCTCATAATAATCAAGCTGTTCTAACATCTTGCTCTTCAAATTTCTCATTTCAGCTAAATTCGTATTGGTAGTCTCATATTTTGCTTGTAGCTTCTTATTTTTGTAGATATGGACATTAGCCATTAAGTTTTTGATTAGAGAAGAATCTTTAGCAAACTCTACTAAGGAATTATCCATCAAGTTATTGTAAAATAACTTATCTAAAATATTTTCGTTTCCCAAAGACTCACTTCTTYCGTGATGTTGATACATTTTACTTGCATGTTCCAAAATAATAGATTGTAACAACTCAATAGATTTTTTGTATTGAGCACTAATTTTCAAGGTCTTATCACWGTGTGGAATAGTTGGGTACATCTTTTTGAAATTTTCAAACTCGGTKAAAGCTTTTTGCACAGCTCCATCTTTTAAGTTTTGTTGATAATTTGCAGCAATGTCTTCCATAATCGGTAACATATCGCCTTCAATAACATTTATCATAGTTTGGTAAACGTGATTTTTTATACCAAGGATTGCTTGTGCTATGGAGAATTTACCCAACAATTCTTTGTAAGACCCAAGGTTTTCYAAGTTGAAGTCTCTTTGAACAAATAGTTGGTAAAGCTCTTCATCGTAAAAGTTAATCARCTGGCCCAACTGTTYTTCTTCAAAATTTGCTGAAACAGTCAACCCATTTTCTTTTTGAGCCAAGTTGTCTCTCAGTTCMATGTATTTATCCATGTTTTCGTTGACAACAGGATCGTTCAAATACAAATTGTAATTTTGACTCAATTCCTTGATTAAGTCGTCCAATGTATTATAACACAAAGAAACCTGACCAACCGATGCAAAATACTCTTCAAGGGGTACAACAACATTGTTATGTATGTCTAAGTTCATGAAGTTTTCAGCAACTGGATCTAATTTCTTTTTACCATCAGAACCATTRAATTTTATTTTCAAATTTTCCAAATCTAAAGACAAGCTGTTAACTTGTTCATCCAAATTGGCAATTTCTTGTTTCAAAGTATAAAATTTTTCTTTATTTTGGTAAAGTTCTGTTGATAGAAGCATATTTTGAAAAGCTGCTTTACCCCTTTGATTTTTTTCYTTTTCCTCACTGACCATTTTTTCAAAGGCTTGGTTCATTGAATAACAATTATTGTTAGTTGTATCTGCACTTAATCTCAATTCATCTGAACAATCACAACAGTCGCATATTCCATCGTCCACTTTCGACGAATCGATGTAATAACTTTTAAAACCTTTGTTTTCACAAAAAAACCTTACMGATTCTTCATTCTTACTTCTCGTGTCACTACAAGCACTAGTTCCTGGTTCATCAGAGCCGTCTGGACAGTCACAGTAATTATCATTAATTTGGTCATAAGAAAGCAAAATCTCAGGGTCATTCAAGCACCGCCATTTTTGTTCACCATCAATTTCCAAAGGTTGGTAAAGCTCCCCATACCTTTCAGGGGAAACGCCTCGCAATGGAGCAGCTGTCAACTGAGTTTCTGTTTCAGCAATRCAGGAAGCTAGGGRAACTGCCAGCAATACAASYAGTGATGTGGTTTTACTCAGATAGACCATTCCGTAATGTGCCTTTGCTTATTGGATGTGAGCTGACGTGATCTGATTATGTGTGATGGACAATAAGTATGAAAGACACTCTAATTGCCAGGGACTTGAAATATGATATTGCAAGTAAATTATTTTTAAACTTGAATTTTTCAAGATCGTTATTTTAAGTTTAGAAGCGACATATACAAACCTTTGGGCACTGATCAATCTTATGCCTGTCCTYTTCCTTTAGTGTATTTCTGTCCATCAAAGAAATTCCCCAGGAAAGTTGTGCACAAAGAAACCCGGAATCTCAGCCGTTTTTCTGAACTAATTTTAAAAAGAAAAACCCATTTTGGCTCATCTTTTTAGTGCAAAATTATGAGCCAAATATTGTTTGAGCCACATATTTTGAGCTACAAAAAAACACCAAACACTCTTTTTCACCGGCCATACACCTAAATATGTTTTTTTTTTTTTTTTTCCTTGCAAAACGTTCCTGACTAGTGGGCTTAACTCACCCGGCGCAAAAACGTTTAAACGATCTCATTTAGCTCCTTTCCTGCTTGTTTTTAGCTGTGTTGTATGATCTTTCCCCATTGATGCAAGATAGTAAACAAGCTTGTTAAGGACTTCAATGAGCAATAGTTTTTTTTGAATCATAAGTCATTTCGTTTAAAAGACAAAAAGTTTGAACAAGCTCTTTCMCCACTGTCACCAAAACAAAAATCACATTTATCCAAGACTTATCAAAAGAACCAGGAGCATTTCATTCCTAAAAGCGTTAGACATTTTTGTTGATGAACAYTTSGCTTTTTACTTTGCCATCCTGGCAACCACAACAATGYGATGATTTGGAAAAACACGGTTTAGACTATAATGCGAACAASWGCTTAGAAGCKAACCCCCAATATGTCGGAAAAACGTCTTTGGACAAACTTCCATTGGCTGTGTTGTTCCAGATATGTCTTTATTTAGACTTTAATGATATATGCAATCTTTGTTGTGCCAACAAACTGTTAAAAGGGATTGGAAATGAAGCCTTGAATTATAAAAGAAAGTATAATATACGATCTCCAAATTGTGGACTGATTTCTCGGAAGTGGGAAGAAAAACTGATATATGCCGCTTTGAAAGTGTTGGAACCACACAAGCTAGCATTAAGTAACATTCAATCCAAAGGGGTGTTTATAGTTGATCCACTTTTAGCTATACAACAGAGATTGATGCGGGAAAGTTCAGAATATATTAATATGATCACTAATGAGGAGGAAATTGATGGTCACAAAAATGATACCACAAACGAGTTGGAGCATGCAAAAAAATGTGCTGGCGAGTCTGAAGTTGAAGAGTGTATTTTAGAGCAAGATTTTTCTGAGCTTTCGAAAAATTTAGCATACATAAATAGACTCAAACTAAACGACTTTGATTTGAGCAGGGGCAGTGGGGATATTTACATGAATGCAACCTCAGATGCWAATGACTCAAATGATAATAGTACCTTGCTAGGAAATAACAACATGAACGGCTCCATCAGCACGCCAAAATTACTGGATTTTGAAGAAAATGGTGAGAATAGCGGGAAATTCGAAATAAACATGCAAAATGATCAAATCATTCTTCCGGAAAACAACTTCCTTGATGAGTTGCATTTTGTAAACAGTATACCAGATACAGCATTATCTGATTCGATTACCAATCAAGAAAATAGTGATAGAAGACTTCACAACGTTTCACGGCCAGACTTTTCTGACACCACAGAAAACTGTACAAACGATATATTTGACAAAAGAGTACGAGAAAGAAGAAACATTTTTGAGTCTGGAGCACCAATMGGTTTCATTGGAAATATACCAGCACAGTTGCCAACTAACTCTTATGAAATGGCTTTTGAAGAGATTCAGGAAGAAACATGCGGAAAAATTTTGGCTGGTCTAGAAGAATTGACTGACTTGTCCAAAACCATGTCTACAAAAGCGAAAATCAAAATGTTTGAAAGTGCAAGTCAGCAAACTACARGCCCTTTGCAAAAAACAGCTAGTCTCAAAGAATCCACTAACAAACAAGATATGCACMATGCAGAAYTGGGTGAAGTCAAAAAAATTGAGTCAACCGCCAGAAATATCAATACAAAACTTTTCCAAAACACTTTCAGMTTTTCYTCAGTGGTGCAACCAAGCGAAAAAGAGGAAGATATGCAGGACGASGACAGTTACTCAAACTCTTCTTTTGAACTAATTAGACAACTCCAAATGTCTACCAAAGTAAAAGACAAGCGGATGTTGTTTGAAACGTTGGTGGAAAAAACAAACGAGCTTTCTTTGGGAAACTCTAAATACCGCAAACATTCCAAAAAAAAAAGACTTACGGAAAGAGTTTTTTCAAACAATTCGAGTATTCAACACACTAACAACGAAAAMATTGYAGAGCTGGAAACCCCAGCTCAATGTTCTTTGACCGAATCTCCACCAAGATCAAGTACTGCCGTTGAACAAGTAGATCTGAGTCTTCTAGATGATTTCTCGGATGAAAAGGAAAAACTTGAAATCAAATCTTTACCACAATCTTCCAGTTTTGATGCCTATAGCAACTTAGACACAACCGTTGCAGTGGCCAAAAATGAGACCGCAAATGAGACCGCAAATGAGACCGCAAATGAGACCGCAAATGAGACCGCAAACGAAACAGAATAACTATCAGGCCTCGACATTGTTTTCTTGACTGTACCCTTGGTTGTGGGGGTTTTTCTTTACCTGTGAGAATCCATAATATATGGAGTATTCAGGCAGTGTCAAAAAAAACAACTTGTGTAGGCTTCTATTCTAACTAATGATTAATGTAAAAAGCAACTTCTTGGCACMCAACTTTTTGTTAAAGGTATGGACACTCTGGTCGAGTAATACTAAAATGCCCCATAAAGGTTACCCGACCRGGYTGCCAAACATTTGTGTGTGGTTGGCAGAYTACGTAAATTTGTGAAAATATGTGAATTTCCCTGRTTGGTGATCTWACCACAAWGATCATTTGAGATAATTTTTTTTATTCAAATAAGACTCTTCGATAGCATCTCACAAAAGACACTCAAAAAATCAAGCAAGAAAGACCTTAAACRATAGTYACTTTTGAATGAGTTTTTACGAGAGTACCAATAATAGTGGTTCCTCTTTGAGTGTGAGCAAATCCTCGAGAAGCGTGATAATAGAGGATGGGACCACTTTGAAATACAACGACAGAGTCTTATGGCCTCAAATCATAAAAGAGCCTGCCAATCAATGGACTTATTCAACGGCGCAGATTTTAGACAAGCTTAATAACAGTGGCAATGTTGCTGCTACGAAGAAAAAAATTGAGCGCAGTCTGCTTTTATTTTACAAAATGAAGGCAGCACTGAATCTACAAGAACCAACATATATTGCTGCCTGCATTTTATTTTACAGGTTTTGGATGACGTTTGATTTGCCAGCCGATATGAACGATTGCATGGATCTTGCGCTATCAGCCATGGTCACTGCTTGCAAAATATCTGAAAACAATAGACCTATACGAGCCTATGTGGACGCAGCCGTGAATATTYTAAACTCTGGGCTACCGATGAACCAACAGAAACTTGAAAAAATCAAATGGAGAGTGAGRGATCGCTTCTCAGCGAACGAAATGAAGTTTTTGTCCATGATGGGCTTTGATTTTGATATATGCAATCCCAGACATTTCATTGAAGARATTTTTAGCGTTCAGTATAGACTTTCAAGAGACAAAGATTTTCCTAAAGACTTTGAAGCGGTGTTTCCAAGCATTTTAAAGGAAGCAAGAATTTTCATTTACCAAACAGAAGCACAACCCGTATCTCTTTTGTGTGACGGTATGATTTATATTCAGTATTCCTTAGTGTTTGCTGCTCTTCAGTATAAAAAAAAAGGTCATTCGGACTTTAAATTTCCTAAAAAGTTTTTCACCAAAAGGTTTCCAAACTCATTTGATCCTCTAATGCTATCAGAATTGGCGAATTCGCACTATAAGCTTGAAAAAAACTTTCTTAAGATGGGAAGTAACAAAGGCAGYTTGCTTTTGATGACCGCTGATGACATYAGAGAAATCACAGATGAGGAAGTAGAGGAAGTTCATGGGGCTGATAATACGTCACAACCGCACATTTTAGAAGCACAAAACAAAAAGGGTGAAGCTTCAGAAAATGGAAACTCCACAATAGAATCAAAAACAAAAATGAATCATGAGGATGCCAATGAAACTGACACCATATCAAATTATTTTTCAAACGATTTGGAAACGTCACAAGATGACCAAAATGTAACACTGGACAAGAGTCAAAAAGAAGCATTAGAGCCTCCACGTAAAAAACAGTGTTTTGAGAATGCCAAACAATCCATCTCAGACTTTTACTTTCTAGACGTGGATGAGGGCGTATCAGAAGACTTTTTGAAATATACGGAAGAAAAAATCCAGAAACTTTATGAGGAGGAGTTCAAAAGGGCTGCCTTGTCAAACTCGAGCACACCCATTCCGCAGGTTCTGAATACGACATCTAAACCTTCTTGATTTTGAATCTGAACTCTGTGCTTTTATTATTGTAAACCGGTAGTTTATATCTACAGATGGTTTTTATTTTTTTGGTTTTTTTTTTTTTTT
>LPNM01000009.1:105144-118980 GCA_001747045.1 Hanseniaspora osmophila | reverse complement strand
TTCTTTTCCGTTTTTTCRTTTTGTGGCCATGATTTTTTGTTTAATCAATAAACGGKTTTTTTTTATAAGTTGAGTTATTTTTCGAGGTTCTTTAATTTWTTTTTTATAAAATAGCAAAGTAGTTATTGGCAATGCCACTCTGAGATTTACAAATGCAACACTTTTTAATCATAAAAATAGAATTCAAACCAAACATCTTTTTTTCTAGTCACGATGTCCTTTGTTGAAGCCATGAGTSGTAAAAAAACCAAGCAGCTAGGTGTCTTAATTGCGGGGGAGTCTGGATTAGGAAAGTCCACCTTTGTCAACAATTTGTGCAATCGAGACGTGTTCCAAGAAACAAACATCATTGATTTTGAAAACGCTCACCTTGATCCTGGTCTTGAAATATTTTCTAGGCAAGTTCAAATTAATGATAAAAATCGTCATCCTGTCGACTTACAGTTGGTCTTAGTGAATGGACTTGGAGACAATATTGACAATTCAGAGCTACCTGGTACAGTTGCGAGCTATTTGGACAAACAATTTGACGTMGTTTTTAGTGAAGAAAACAWAACAAGTAAACTATCCAGATCAATAGACACAAGGCCACATGTTTGTTTATATTTCATCAGACCAACATCCAGGGGRTTGAGGGAGTTGGACATTATCTCGATGAAAGCCTTGTGTGAAAAAGTAAACTTAATACCGATCATTGCAAAATCAGATTTGCTTACCCAAGAAGAGCTTTATYTAAACAAAAAGCTAATTATGCAATGCCTTGAAGATAACAAAGTGCAGATTTATGATTTTGCAGAGGATACGCTGAAAAGTATAGAAAAGAATGATAATTTGCAAGTGATCTTGGAAGCATCGCATGCCGCTAGCACAAAAAAAATTAGCAAAGCTTTACCATTTGCGGTCATTGCTAGTAATGATCTGCAAGTTGATGAAACTGGCAACACCTATCATGTACGGACTTATCCTTGGGGCACTGTAAAGGTTGAAGATCCAAACGTCTCAGATTTCACACTGCTAAGAGAGGTCTTGTTGAGTTCCCATTTAGAGAAATTCAAAACAAGAACTCATGAAGTTTTGTACAAAAATTATAAAATTGGAAAATTATTAAAATGCAAAWCTCCAAAAGGTTCTTCATTTTCAATTGCCTCTACAYACTCTTTCCAAAGGGATTCATTGCTTTGTGAAAGCACTACACCTCTATACACGTCT
This sequence comes from Hanseniaspora osmophila, assembly GCA_001747045.1. Classification (NCBI taxonomy): domain Eukaryota; kingdom Fungi; phylum Ascomycota; class Saccharomycetes; order Saccharomycodales; family Saccharomycodaceae; genus Hanseniaspora; species Hanseniaspora osmophila. Next base: position 117,771 of record LPNM01000009.1, on the reverse strand, counting down.
GGTTCACATTCTTTGTCAGTTCTGGACAATCCAAGAAACAGCAAARGCGATGATAAAAGCTTAAGCGACAAAGATGATTTGATTTTTGCWTATGAGCAAAAAATTCTAAGATTGCAAAAACTTTTGAAATCTAGCTCCGCAACGCTACCATCTCCATRAACMTGTGCACTTTACTTGTGAATGCAGATATGTGTAACGTTTCTTTTATGTTTTTATTCCAAAGACATTTGTAATTATSTTTGGCTTTCATCTTTTACTATATATAGGTCTAAAAGCATTTGATTAATTGTTTTCTGGTTACTTGTATCAAAATGTGAAGCGTTTTTTTCAAATCCGCATAGCTTTTTCAAACAAAAAAAAATATGTAAACACTCCACGCGATACGAAAGGAGTTTCACGCGTGCCCATCAAGCAAGATCAATATCTGACAAGATTGCCATCGAAACGCCGTTCTTAACACCAAAAAACTTGAGCCTGGAAAAACACTGGAACCTCGGCAAACAAATGGGGACAGAAGAAAACAAAGAAGGTGCAAATGTCGATAAGTTGAAATACTTTTTTGAGAAGAACAGAGGCAAATGGAACGGATCTGACGGAGCTGACGGTGATGAATACTCTAACGAGGGGATAAATCTGAAAGCTGTTAAAGATCCATTTGAAGATAGTGATGAAGTCTCAGAAGAGGAGGGTGCTTGTAAGCCAAGTAGGAGCAAGCAAAACAATTTTGYTTTTGAGAATTTGCGAATGGAGCAGTATAATCTTCCAATGTTGGACATGGAAGGGCATGAACATGGAATTATCTTGAATAAAGATGATCAGCAGGACCCGGAACTAATAGAAGAAAGCAATGTWGAAGAATCCAAGACTCAAGAAGTTCAGAACACATATGAAAAGCTGGAAACTCAAAAAATACTAACAAAYGAAGATGACACSCAAAAATTAGAGCATCAGCTTCTTCGACAAGAGTTGACACAGGGAAACCAGTTATTCCTAAAAGCGGTTTATGGTCAAGAGCCGAAAAGCGCATTAGAGATCGAAACAGAAGGATCTACGTATGAGATTAAAGGAAAAGAGAGACARATAATTCTGGACAAGGAGTCCTTTGGAGAATCAGCGAAGTTTGCTGCAACCCAAGTCATTAGCAGCAATGAAAAKAACTCTCAATCAACGAATATTGAAACGCAAATGATTGGCCCGTCTTATGACGACGAAAATGATATGTCTTTGGAGCAAGCTGATCGTTCAAGTTTCAACAAGATCCTGAGTCAAAACAATGAGGGTAGTGAACATATCAAAGGTGAGATCAACAAGACTTCTTTAGGTACGAGAACTGAAAGTTCAAGCCACAAAACTCCGAATGACTACAAATCAGGCGGAGATTCAAGTGTTAGCAAAATACAAGACACCACAGGTGATCTTTCAACACAGTGGTTTACAAATACGCTATCGTCAAGGCATGCTCCGCCAACGCTTGAGTTAAAAAATGCTCAAAAATCTCTAGTTGTCATGTCATCTGAGTATACAGACAAGAGGCTGCCGCTAACGCAGGTTGTTTTTTCATCTGCTTCTAACGGAACAAGGGRAGCAAATTTGCCGACCCAAAAAATGACACAACCTGACCAGGAGGAAGACATAAGTGGGATCATCATTGAATCTCCAGAGCTCAAACTGAAATCTCATTTTCCACAAAGGCAACAGTCAGTAGAAAAGGAAAAAGAACAAGAAAATCAAAAGGATTATCATTTTGAGCAAAACGATGAAAATGAACTTTTCAGCCAGCAAGATGAGAGGGTAGAAGATCAAGAAGAAATCGTAAATGGTGAGGTTACTATCGAGAACAAGAACGCCCTCGAGCAGTCTTCTCCATTGAAGGCAAGCATGGTCCAAAAAACCCCAAGCAGAACTCTTTCTCGCTCAAACATTTTCAGTACCCAGGAAAGTGACGAACCAATCAAAACACCAAATGTTCATAGGGTGCGAAATACACTGGGTAATTATGAAAGCCAGAGCTCCCAAAGAAAGGAAACTGAACAAGAAAAAACGGGTATAGACGTTGCTGATAAAGAGGTTTTAAATTCCAATAAAGCTGAAGAGACAGGGAAAGAAGTTTTGCAGGATCACAAAAGGAGTATCGATTGTACTAGTTTAGTCACGGACCATTCAACCCGGAAACCACAAGCAGTATCTGTTCAAGTTGCTAGTGGCTCAATTTCCCAAAAGGATTTGACCTGCAACCAAACGGAAAGGAATGAAGCTTTCAAATCTTTCATATATCCGACTGAAATTTTACGCAAGCAAAATGAAAAGGAAAAGCTTAACAAGCAAGACATTATTTTTCCAGARAGTGTTTGGGGCTTTTATGACACAAACTTTATGTATTACCCTGGACAAGTTTTGAGTTTCCAAAAACACAAGAATGACAGTGAAGCTGCAGTTGGCATTAAGTTTTTTGGAAGCTTTRAAAAAGAGTATCTTAAAGAGGAAAGTGTGAAGCATATGGCAATCATGATTGGGGATACTGTTTTGCTCGACAAGTCAGAGCATCGGGTTACTGGCTTAGAATGCAGGTATCCTGGAGATGCAGATGTGATCAGGTGTATTAGAGGATATGATACTATTTTGTTGAGACCTTGCAAAGGAAAAAACAAAAAAGAGATTTCCAAACTTTTATCGAGCATTACAGTTGATGTGACAAATTGGTGTAAGATGCAACTTAGATTGGGTGACAATTCSATAATCGAGAACATGGATTGGAGCTTGTTGAATCGRAATTTCGAAACTGATGAACAAGTAGCGCGAACACCAACAAAAAATTACAATTTGCGGAAAAGGACAAAAACGGAGAATTTTTACGAGATGTCGACGCAAACAACTGATAGTTCACAAAGCGATAGGTACGATGAATCAGAGATAAGCGAAGATGAAGAAGAAGTTACTACAGTCAATGATATTCCTGAGTTTAAGTCGCGAAAAAAAGCTTGTCGAGCTCTGAGTAGGCTCACCAAAGGTACATCACCGTTAAAGGAGGAGATACCCAAAATATTATACAGAACCACCACACAACTGGTACCCCCTTTATCAAGAACAACTTCGAGCCGATACAGCCCAATTAAAAAACCTCAACAGCGATTATCTTTGGTGTGTCCTGATAAAAAACTATTTGCAGGATGCTTGTTTTTATTCACGGGAATTGATGAGGTTTTGAAAAACAGAATTGCGGAGAGCATTGTGAAGCATGCTGGTATATATATACCGAACGAGATATCTTCTGTTTTAAATTACAATCCCACTACTGATGCTATGGAGCTTGACAAAAATTTGGAAAACGAGYTGGGCATTGGCAAAATCAGATTTATTGCTTTGATTACGGATCAATACAGAAGATCTATAAAATACATTGAAATGTTGGCCATGGGGTTACCAATTTTGCATTACCAGTTTATTTTTGACTGCTTTCAAAGTGGAAGTTTGATAACTGACTTGTCGTTGTGGAAGTACTTGATGCCGGCTGGAGAGTTGAACTTCTACAACGGTCAAGTAAAGTCCTACAACATTTACAAATTCTACCAAAACTTTATTGTGAGCAACAATTTTTCATACTTGTTTCAAAGCTCCTCTATCAACTTCAAAGAGCATCAACAGTACAAACATTTCTCTATCGTTTTGGTGATATATGGAAACTCCAATTTCGAGCATTTGATATCTTTTCTCTTYCAAATATTTCATGTTGCAAACATTGTGAAAATACAGAGYTCAACGACAATGGAAAACAAGTTGCTCGAGTGCTTGGGTCAATTCAGTGACGAGTCGRCCTCWYTTGAATTACCGACAAGATATCTTGTATATCAAGACAATCTGCTTTCCAATTTYAAAGACAAACACGATTTTGTGGAAAGCATGGGATTYAAAGCATTGATGAGTGTGGTTSAGTTTGAGCGGTTGATCGAAAAAACAGACWTTGTAGATAAAGAAATGGTTATCCAATCTGTGATAGGAGATGATTTTAAAGCTGATTTTGAGCCATTGGMTCCATAATACTGAGAGTTGAGRCTAAGTTTTTTTTTTGCAAAGCTCTGCGTGTAACGACACTTCAGAGTTCAGCACCAATAAAAGCTTAGCCGTGTTTGTATGTTTTGCAAGTAATGCTGTCGCAAAAATGGCTGCGTTGGTTCCAKCAGTTTTAMGTTYGRYTGCGGAAGCTTTACGGCTATTAAGATCTGCGAAACGACCTTTTTATTACAGAGATACTGTTGCCCAACAAAGCGTGTAAAATTTGGTTTTCATTTTGCMCTATRAAATCAATATTTTTTTGGGATCAGGGATTTGTAAGTTTGAGATGTCTAGAATTTCATTAAGGTAGGGACRTTCAACCTCATTGAACATTCTTTAAAAGCAAAATGGRGTTTTTCAGTTCTTGTGCTGTACTATATTTGTGTTTCCCTTTGATTTTTTAAGGTGARTACTTTTTCGGTTATTTGTAACCACTTTATTGTATTCTTTAARCATTTTTGAGGTTGAATAAAGGAAACCAAAGKAAGTTGCAAAAAGGGACAAACATATAAAAGCTTAGCACTGAAAATTAAACCGAAATATTTGATTCTGYGGCCTCATTGATGTTTATATCAATAAATTGTTGGAAAACATGTATAMCTTTGAAGATATAGCGATGTGTAAGGGGTTGTTGATAAATAWCCGATTTCACAAAAGCACTCAAGCAATGGCTTGATTTTTGCTGGGAATGTATATACCTCTTTACCAACGATTGACTTTTGTTTTCAAATGTGCACTATAATAATTTAAACATTATCRAACTATTGCCATTGCAACTGGTGTAAGGAATTTTATCTTCAWGTCATAATTCTGAGTTTTTAACACGCAAGACGATTGGAATATCATTGCTCTTTAAACATCAGTTTGACTTTTCAAGCAAACCTTTACTAAAAAATTGGCATTTGAATTACCATTTTGGAAAYGATGTGTTGGTGCATCACACAGAGATACTAAGTTTGAAAATGTATGTTCCGTATTGTTGAAGAATGTTTCGTTTTCTTGATTGGATAACCCTCTTGATGAAAAAGAAGATGAGCAAGTTTGGAAAGTGGAGCCATTGGGKTTGTCTATTTTAGTGTTGCTGGTGCTGCCAGTTTGAAAGTTTTCGTTTTCAGGTGTGTCGTAGTCAATAACTACGTCCAGGATTATCTCTGAACTGTCRATAAAGACACTGGTGCAATCAAGTTTATTGTCAGGACTATAGATACCATCATCGTCATTGTCATCATCATTATTATTATTATCATTATTATCATTATCATYATCATCATCATMATCATCATCATCCTTGTTGCCACAGTTTCCTGCACTCTCGCACTTGCTTTTTCTTTTCTTTTTGCTTCGTTCAATATAATCTGCATTTTCTTTATTTGTAAAACTGAGTGATTCAAAATTTTCATTCATTCCCGGAAACTCAATTTTTTCTTCATATGATGCAAAATGTTTTTTATTTGAATTTGTTCTTGAACCATAACAATATTGTACAGCTCCGTCGTAAATATAATTGCAATCCATTAAATTAGTAGCACTGCTTGAGTTTTCTTTYAAATTAACGCTATTTTTCTCAATAAGAGTGTTTTTATTTTTAGTGTAAATTAATGGTTCAATTATTTTTTTCGCGAATGGGATGGRRATGTTTTTGYTTTCCAATGGTACGGAACAACCTCTTGGTATATTATAATTATTATCAATTCTTTCATTGCATGGTTTTTGATTTTCCAAATTGAAAGAAGAATTTATATCTTCATGAAAATGAAAATCTCGACTGGTATCTTGWATAAGAAAACTGTTAGGTGACTGGCAGTTGGTTGGGTCCCCATTTGGACACATATTAAAAGTTATTGATGGAACTTCCAATTTTGTGATTACAGGGGCCAATGGTAAAACAACTTCACATGGAAATTTTGAAACTTTATCATGTGGTTCAAATTTGTTACACTCTTTGATCAATGTTTTAAGCTCGTCGCTTTGCATGTATTTTACCATTTCTCCAGGTTCGTTGTTTGAATTAAATTTCTTTGTGTTGTGTTGGATTTGCAAATTCTTTTTTGGTGTGCATGTTGCATTTTTGTCATGAGGTTGATGTTTTTTTCCATCAAATTTTATGTTGGATCTAATATTTTCCAAATTCTCTATGTTTTCTAAATTATTCAAATCAGCAGCATCATCAAGAACTTGTTTATCAAATTTTTTTTTTGGCATCTTTTTTTGCTGCTTTTTTTTCTCCATCCTTTTTATGTTGCTTTCTTTATTACAATAAATTCTTTGATATTTTTTCAAATTGTATTGTTTTTTATCATCTTTGAACATTGCGTCATCTCCTATATCTCCATCATGATCCATATCTGCATGTCTTTTCAAAAGATCCTTTCTTGAAAACTCCATCATACAATTACCACACTTGTACGGTTTCAAATTCAAATGTATTCTTTCATGTCTTGTCAAATGTTCCATCCTTGTAAACGCTTTCCCACATTTTCCACATGGAAAGTTTCTGTCCAAAACTTTCTTGAGAACACGTTCATGTGATGAGGTTTGAGCATACTTGCCATTTTTGGATGGCTTTTGTTTTTGTGGTAGTTTTTGTTTCTTTTTGTTTTTGGATTGTATTTTGAAAGTTGAATTAGCCGCCAAGCTCAYATTACCATCATCACTTTCTYGCACCGCATCATGCTCATTGTGGGCTGAGTATGTATCATCCATATTGAAATCAATTTCTTGTGGAGAATTCACTTTCATTTTGCCCTGAGCTAAAAGCCTTAGTATGATGTGTGTTCAATAAGTGTTGAGGTTGTGAGCATTAAATCTATGAGCTCTAGGAAAATATATACAGGTTTGTCTAAAAATGCAATATCATAGCTTTTAATCAAGTCTTTTAATTTTTTTTATGCTTTTCTGATGCATTACATTTACCCGACCCACATGCAACCAAAATGGATGGTCRGTTCCATTTATTCTTGTACTTTATTTATTAACWGGTTTGAGTCTATCGGTTTGTAGATTCAGTATTATCCTACAAATATTATTCATTCAATTGTTATCATAAAAACCTTGGAGTTCCTATTCAAGATCTAATATATGTATATATACATACCACTTAACGAARCACGTGAGTATAACTAATGAATTTAGTACTAAAACCCAAACAAAGTRTATGAACACCCATAACCCATWACAAGCAATAGGAATAAAAATTGTCCTTATAATAGGGACAATAGTACATAATCAACATTGGTGAGTCGGTCAGTCAGYCAGTYRGTCAGTCATTGAGYCAGTTGRTCAGTATATTTTGCTGTAAAAAATAAAACGGTTCAGAATTTAAGGGTTTTATAAGTTTTTGCCACGTKAATTAATACCACAAGCGTAGAAAATRAACACACTTTCTTTTACTACTATTAATTCTACTACTAAMTGTACTACTAACTGTGCTACYACCACTGCTTATAACAAAAAAGCASGCAGATCAATAGATTGGTAAATTAACCCCAATAGTATATATTCATTGTTGYAGGCACATATTAACGTACRTATGAACAAYATATATAAAAGTGCTAAAATTACAGTGTAGTRATAGTRGTAGTAATAGARTTTACACCCATACACAGATTAACACATAGACATTCACATACACATCACACAWAGAAACCCACACACCACAYGATKATATTTAAAYTTTTTCAACATGATATAATGGTTGTATAGTCTAATAATTATATCATTTATTATAATGTACTGAATAATGCACAGTCTAATAATAAATATGATGATCATGATAATATGACATAACTTATGATTGAATGTATGATTTATTAATTAAATGACGTAATTTAGTATACGGGGATGAACATTACCACTACTACKACTACTACTACTACTACTACTACTACTACTACTACTACTACTACTACTACTACTACTACGACTACGACTACGACTACGACTACTACTACTACTAATTATATCCACTTCCACATAATTCTGACACCCTTTGTTGTAAGCACCGGGTATTTTATGTTTGTCTACTTTTTCTCTGAGCATTTGATTTTCTGCTACGGGGATCTTTACGGGAATTACTACGGGAATCACTACGGGGATCACTACGGGTATTAAAATATGTACTATTACTTCTACTACTTCTGTTACTCCTATTGCTTCTATTATGGCTTTTATTATAATTTACCCGTCTTATACATTATAAAGTATYAAATAAATCAAATAATCAAGGGTGGCGGGGGAAAAGTAGTATGATGTGACTACACAAGATATTACGATAAGMTACAGAGTATTTTCACAGTATTTTCACATAATTAACATATCAGTGTTCAAGGACAATTGACAGCAAAGAAAGGTGAAAATAAAATAAATAAATAGATATATAGTAAAGTACATTACAAGTTGTTTCAATTAGGTTTATTAGGTTAATTTTAAATGATTTATATATAAATAGAGTGTTCATTTAGATATTATCATGTTGATATATGGAATATTTCTATACATTATTATTCAATCTTATCAATATAAATATTATATCTAAACAAAAAAACAAAAAAACAAAAAAACAAAAAACAAAAACAAAAACATAGACAATTAGCAATAATTAGCAAYAATTAGCAACAATTAGCAATAATAAAAAAATAAAACTCCAATATTAATAAAAATGACTAACGAAAATACCAATTCCAAGAACAATAGCAATATTGATCAAGAAAATGATAAATACATTCAAGATACATTTGATAAAAAAAGACCAATTACAGAAAATACGGATGATACTATTAAAATTGCCACCAAAATTGAATCTTTTAGTAGTGATGGAGAAGGAGATGATAACGATGACGATGACGAAGATGATGCCAACAAAGCCAAAGTGTTTGGTAGTGAAGAAGATAACAAAGTTACTGGGAAATTGAACACTTCCAATGAAAATGAAAGTTCAGAACAAAAAACAGAAACAAGACCAAAAAGAACAGAATCTTTTTTGAATAATGATGGGATTGATCAATTGAAACCAAGACARAGAAAGGAAAGAGTCTCGTCTTTGTCACTTACCGATCAAGTGTTCAACAATTTGCAAATGTCTTCTTCAGGAACAGGAATTGCTGGAAGTCGTCGTTCTTCTGCAATTAGTATCAATTCGAATTTAGCCAACAATACGAGCAATTTGGAYTCATTGGTTTCTCCAAGACAATCACAATCCTCAAGAAGACCAAGTGTTTCTTTCAACAACAATTTTAACAACAACAACAACAACAACAACAACAACTCAACAGCAGGAACAGCTTTCAACAATCCTTTTAATGCAGACAAAGAAAATGACGCATTGGTGGATGAACCACATGCTCCAGAAGACAAATCTAAAATGTTTACTTTGGAAGATGATGACAATGATGAAAACGATCTTGAAGGAAGAGCTATGTCCAATGAAAGTGTTGGATCTGGGGTTTTGAAAAGAAACAGTAGTTTGAATAATGGTAGAAGAGGTTCAATGAGAGTTTCAAGATCTTCATCAATTTCCCACCACAAATTGCATAACCAACGCAAAACCATCATTGACCATGAAAGAGTTGCCTCTTATGCTTTTGCCTTTGATATCGATGGTGTTTTGATTAGAGGGAAAGAAACAATCCCAGAAGCAGTCAAAGCAATGGATTTGTTGAATGGGAACAACAAATACAACATCAAAGTTCCATACATTTTCATTACCAATGGGGGTGGTAACGAYGAAAAATTAAGATGCGAAAATTTGAGCAAAAGATTGCATTGCGATATTCAAGTGGACCAAATCATTCAAGGYCACACCCCAATGAAATCTCTTGTTGGTATTTATGAAAACGTTTTGGTTGTTGGTGGGATTGAAGACAATTGTCGTAAAATCGCTGAAAAATATGGTTTCAAAAACGTTTACATYCCATTTGATATTCTGAATTGGAATCCAAATGTTACTCCATACTACAAATTGAGYGAAGAAGAGAAAAAATTTTGTAAAAAAGATGTTGATTTYTCGAAAACTAAAATTGATGCAATTTTGGTTTTTGCAGACTCTAGAAACTGGAACGTGGATCAACAAATCATTTTGGAATTATTGATGTCCAAAAACGGTACAATGGGAACATCAGATGCTCCAGATTTCGATAAAGGCCCAGAACTATATTTTGCTCACTCGGATTTCGTTTGGGCCACAGACTACAAATTGAACAGATACGGTATGGGTGCATTGCAAATCTCCATTGCAGCCTTGTACCAAGAGAGTACGGGAAAACCATTGAAAGTCAACAGATTTGGGAAACCACAAAGGGGGACATTCAGATTTGCTGAAAAAGTCTTGTCCAACTGGAGAAGAGAAACTTTGGAAAACGAATTCGAACAGATGAGAATGAACTCTGTTTCTTCGGCCAGTGGCGCTCCAGATGATAGTGATTTTGTAAGAACAAATTCTCACACATTCCTGTCTCCAAGAGGATCAGTTGCAGAACACGCCATTGCAGAGGACCCAATTGCAGAGGAAGAAGAGGAAACTGCTGACACACACGGCTCCAAGGCCCAAAAAACCACTACCTCTAATTCTGTGTCTTCTGCAACCTCTTCTCAAATTGCAGATGAAGTCCCAGCACCATCAGAAATTGACCCAGACAATGACGATGGGATCTTTTTCGAAGGTTACTCAAACGAATTGATCTTGCCTCCAGCTTCAACGGTTTACTTTGTCGGAGACACCCCAGAAAGTGACATCAGATTTGCMAACTCTCACGACGATTCGTGGTTCTCGATCTTGGTGAAAACAGGGGTCTACCAAGACGGTTCCATTCCAAAATACAAACCGAAGAAAATTGTCAACACAGTTTTGGACGCGGTCAAATTTGCTATGGACAGGGAACAAGCCAAGGAGTTGGAAGAATGGAATGCTCAGTTTGATGATTGATTGCATGAAATAAAATCTGAAAGCCGAGCAATTACTCGGTATAATGTATATGTACGAAAATTGATGTTTATAAATCGTTTATAGTTATTGATCTTTTGAACTTGATCTTGGTTCCTGCTCCTGCATGCTTTTTTCAGAGCAAAGGTTTATTTGACCATGCTCCTAAAATTACTGGGCCATACTTGCTACAGCAACAGTGTCTCAATTCAAGCTCTTAATTATGTCTTTACCAGAAATTTTTTGAAGTTGTGCTTTATTCAAAGGCAATGATTTACAGTCCCCAGAAGTTTAGTTGACAATTGGAAAAGTATCAAGTTCTGTAGTTTTGTACATATTTATATATCACGCGTCTGCAAAAATCTGTAAAAAAACTTGTCTTTACAGAATAGCACCAAACCCAAAGGTCAGCTTAATGCTCTTGATGTAATATTCTTCAAAGTTTTTCTTGCATCTGTCTTCCTGGCCCACAGGGACTTTGTCCCATATTATTTGAATCTTGGTCTCGTTGTACTCGTCGCTTTGCTTAAAGTTCAATGTAATCTCACTGAAATACCCTTCCAGCCAGTCATTCATTCTCCATTTCATCACAATTTTCTCGTTCACGTCCGACGAATCCAGTGCAGTGATTATGCAGTCGATATTGCCACCAAACAATTTGAACTCGTCGTTCTCCAGCAACTTAGGAGACCCCATGTCTGTAGACTTGACAACTTGCAAAGACCCACGCGTCCACACATTAACACGACCCTTGTCCAAAAATGTCTCGTACAAATCGCGAGATCTGCAGTTAAAAGTCGGTTCCAAGTGCAAACTGGTTGAATTGTATGTGCTGATCTTTTGAGCTCCCAAAGTGCTCAAGGGAACAGTGACTTTTGGTTTGTCGTTTGAGGAGGTGGTGGAGTTGGCAGATGCGGCTGAAGAAGTTTTAGGAGCAGACTTCAATACTGTGGAGCTGCTTGACAAATTTTGTTTTGTAAACACAGAACTGACCTCGCTTTCTGGAATTTGAATGTCCTCTGCGTTCGCCGCCAAAAGATCTTTACCGAATTGCTGAAATACAGCTTTCATTTGAGGAATCAAATCACTTCTRATCTCTTTACGAAACTGCTCACCAACTTTCACAGTTTCTTTGTAAACAACAATTTCAAACTGATAGTCATCAACCTCGGTATCGAAGGCCACTTCAGGAATAGTGATACTCCCTTCATATTTCTCACCACTAGATGCGTCGACCCCTTCATAAAGTACAGTCATTTTCAAATCATACAAAGATATAATTTTCCCCTTACGCTGGTTGACTTCACAGTCACCATCAAAATTGGATAGTTTCACCACATGAATGTTTGAGCCCTGCTTTGTGCTGTCAAGGGCCGGCAATTTTTTTTCAAAGTATTCTTTGGCCCAGTAAATACAGTTCTTATCGACCCAGTGCCAATTATTTGGGTTTTGCACGACCATTGTTTGCTGTTTTTTTATGTAGTTGTCTTTTGTGTTATATTTTTCACAGTTTATTCGATGACCAACACTCTATATCGAGGGACGCTAATTGCGAATCAAAAAGCTACGTTTCATTTATATGCATTACGTATAAGACTCAATGCTTCAAAGATGTGCCTGTAAGCTAAAAAAAAAAAAGTCTTGTTGACTTTTTTTTTTTT
>LPNM01000009.1:93656-105044 GCA_001747045.1 Hanseniaspora osmophila | reverse complement strand
TTTTTTCGTAACGCGCCAAAAGGGAAAGCTCCAGAAAGTTCTTTTGCTGAATGGTTATCTGCTTTTTTCACATCTCATTCACGGTAAGGTCATAAATTTCTATAAAAAATGAAGTTACAAAAGTACACATTCACTATAAAGCCCATGGCTGCTGAGAATCAAAATTTGTCGTGGTCATTGACGGTAGCCCATTACCAAGAAAATCCAACATCATGTAAACACCTCCACCGCTGTACTCATCCACATCAACTGGCAAAACCTGAGTGATTCCTTCCAAAAACCAGATTTTGTCTTTGTATTCACTTGCAAAACCACGCAACATCTTGTAATAACATCTCATGATCCGCATCGCATTTAGATCTCCGGTCATCAATAAGGCCAAAAAAGTTTTGTCCAACAAAGCGGGGAAGGCAAATATACGAAGAATGAATCCACTCTTGTTTCTGTCTTTGTTTAGCTTGTCCAAATACGCCAATGTGATTAAATAAGGCGAGTCAAGTTCTACTGGGTAAAGATCAGCAATAGAATCGTCAAAGCAAATCAAATCTGTAATGGTGCTGTGTATCATGTCGCGCTTTCTTGAGTCACTCCCATGGCCTGCGTTTGCGAAATTTTCCATCGAGCCATGTTCTGCTTGACCCTGGCTATGTGCAGAACGAATATCAACATCGTTCATATCGGTGTGCAAATGCTGAGGTGATACAACAGCCGAGTTGGTGATCAAGTTTCCCAACTCACTCAAATCAACATTGATCAAGTTGTAAAATCTGGAGGTTTCAGGCAAGGGCCAAACAGCAGTTAAAATTGTTGCTGCTCCCTTTACATGGAAAATCCAGGCCGAAGTTGATAAATTTGCAATACTGGAAGCTCCTGCAGCAGCGGCTCTTGCCATAGACGAAGCGATTCCATTTGCGGAAGCTGCAGCAGCAGCAGCAGACATAGCGTCGCCAGGTCCATCGGAGTGGGAAGAGGAGGATGGTGCGGTTGAAGATGCCGAGCTTGAATTGTGATCTAACCCATTAACTACGTCTTCAGCTTTAGAAGCATTTGAATCCACCTCTTGGTTGCCGTGGTGATCTATGGCAACAGACATATTGACATTTGAGCTTTTCTGTTCGTAATCATCTTCATTGGATTCAGGCGATGCAGCGTTTGCTAATGAATCCATGATCAAAATAATAGCACTAGCTACTAAAGCATCTGTGTTTTCAGGAGTGATTTGAAGCACAGCCTCTCTCAATAACCTTAAAGCGTCTAGTCTGTGGGTTGCTACGATACCTTCCAATCCAATTTCTGTTCTTGCCAAATGCGTAGCACTGAATGCCAGCAAGGAATGCATCAAAAATGGGTATTGGAAGGCGAGATTTGGGATTTCGTCAAACCATATATCGTGATCAGAAATACCCGCATCTGTAATGGTGCCACAAACCTTGTTGCAGTAATGCTGGAATAGTTTCAAATCAACCAAATTCAAATTTCCGCTTCCACTTTGCGATTGAATTGCCAGTAAATGGGAGATTAGTGGTTTTTTGTTTGGCCGCTTTGTGTAATTGTTCATAGAGCTCATTTGCTTGTCCATTTGTGCCACGCTTGCCATGGTGCTCAAAACCTCTACAGCTTCATCCTTGGCGTCTTGTTGATAYTTTGAAATTGGGTCCGTTTGCTGACGTACCGTTTCATCATGCGATTGTTCATGATGAGTGTGATGGGAGTGAAAGTGTTGTTGTCGCGGTGAACCTTGCCGACCCATGCTTTGTGGTCCACTAATCATGGTATCCATTTGGCTATGCTGATTACGGGACGAAGGAGATGGAGTTCTGGTCAAATGAGTAAACACGTTTGTATCATCATTTGTTGGTCCCAAATTGTGTTCATTTGATGAGTTGATTGTGTGAGACGCAGTTGCATTTTCGTTGTCATGCAAATTAGAAGACAATGTATCATTTTTAGACGCCCCCGGTATTTTTGAAGTGAGTAGTTCATGAAAGTCATAAGTGATCCCACCAATTCCAGCTGGCTGGAAAATCCCCGGTGTTGATGGCATCTTGTTTGGCATTGCGGCCACGGAGGAATGCGTGTGAGAAGCAGAGGGAATACCTTTTTTCAACATATTTGATGAAGAAGATTCTTTCTTTAGTTTTTTCTTTTGACTATTTTGAGTGATCCCCGTGTTGTTTGTAAGATGGGTCTCGTTATGATTTACCGTGTCGTTTCCACCAGATTTCATTCCAGGTGCTGCTGTCAAGTTTGATAGCATTTTAGCATTATTGAGAGAAAAAAACGTTCCTATACTGTTTGTTAAGTTCATTCCTGTAGACTGTGGGCTGTTTAGGACGTTGCTAAATGGAGAATCATTTGTCATATACTTTTCGCTATTTGAAAGCGTCATCAATTGAGGTAGCAAGTGCGGTTGCAAATGTTGCAGTTGYTGTTGGATYTGTTGTTGGATYTGTTGTTGAATTTGCTGTTGTAAAGTGTTTGGAGGCATCAGTGGGGGAAGTAAAAGTCCAGATGGATCGTTTTGATGTGCAATTTGAAAGTTATTATTCAAATCAGTTTTTAAAGGGTCCAGAACCGGACCTGCAGGTGACTCCTGTTTCACAGTTGTTCCAGAGCCATTTATCTTGGGAGTTTTTTGGCTATCTTTTTTGGATGCGCGCTGACGCTTGACAGTGCGCTTGACAGTGTCCTTTACATTTCCCTTCTTTTCGTTTCCATCGCTGTTTTCAATTTTTTGATTTTGTGTAGTTTGATCTGCATTCAACGATTGATCAGATTCAGATTTGATGCTATCGATGGTAGTTGATACGGGTTTCTTACTAACCCTTGGCTTTTTTTTTCTAGGTTGAACAGGAGTGTACACACAGTCCAATTTCATATGAACACACTTGTGACAGTGTGGCTTTTCCATGGAGCACTTGACTCTTCTTTTTTTGCAATTATCACACCCTTCTTTGGACTTGTGATGGAACTTTCTTTTCCCTGTAGAGTTTTTGCTCACTTGTTTGCCATTCAGTTCGATCAAATCGATTTCGTTTGATGATGTTCTTTCGTCGGTTGACAGTGGATCCATAAAATTTTGCTCAGCCATTTTTATTTGCGTTGTGGGCAAAAGCGATGGACTGGGTTGTTGCTCGTTGTGTTTATTTCTGCGCTATGTCCTTGTGATTRATGTATGCAGRTCAAAAAATGCACTTTTGACTGATGYCCTTACAACAAAGCAAGCTCAACACTAATACATATTGAGGTAGAATAGAGTTATTGCTGAGGCTGTAAAGTCAGCGATAAATTTGAATAAAAGACTTTGTTTATACATCAAGTTTTTTGAAAAGCCCACCTTAAGTGTTGCCGATTAGTTAACTACTCATCTAAACAATCGAAGCTCGTTTAAATGGCATGATTATTTCTTTCATCTCGTTTAATCGACACTCGTTTTTTTTTCTTTATATTTTTTTTTTTTTTTTTTTGYAAACTTAAACGAGAGTTAAATGCGTTTAGTTAAGTTCTGGTAGCTTTAACGGCTTTTTATCGCGTGAAAGTAGAGGGTTATGAACGGATGCATAACATTACATGGATAGCACCTTTCAAAAGGTGAATTCAAACAAATATTGTGTATCAAGCTTTCGGTGAAAATTTCAAAATAGTGTTTGCCCAGTACTTGAATTAACCGTGACAGCAAGAGCTTCATTTTCTTTCAAACACACAAGGGATCAAACTCTCTATATTGTACGATTGTTTATTATACAGGAACATTTTTCTACTCAGTGATATATAYATATATATATATATATATATATATATACGTATGTATAAATGCGTATACGTGATACTCGTGCTGACGGTTTTTACACTAGAAAAAAACACAGAACTTGTGTAAAAAAAAGCTTATGAGGATGACGAGGAGTCTCAATGACCATGTGGGTCTTGCTTTTCTGGTTCTGGATCCACAGTGATCATTGTATCGATTCTTAGAATTGCAATACAGGCTTCCAAAGCCGACTTTAAAGATTTAATTTTGCTGATGGTTGGTTCCAAAACCCCTTCTTTGACTTCGTCAACAATTTTTCCTCTAATCAAGTCCAAACCGTAGTTTTTATATTTTCTTCTTTTCAAATCGTCCAACGGACAACTTTGAGAGGCCGCATGGTATGATCTCAATTTGGCAATCAAATCACTTGAATCTTTTGCTGCATTAATAGCTAGTGTTTTAGGAATAACCAAAAGAGCTTGCGCAAATTCTGCAATAGCCAACTGCTCTCTCGATCCAACGGAGGTAGCAAAATTGTCCAAGTAAATATTCAAAGCAGTTTCAACACACCCACCCCCTGGAACAACCATCCCACTTTCCAAAGTTCTTTTTACAACAGATAAAGAGTCGTGCAAAGATCTTTCCATTTCATCCAATGAATAATCGTTGGCACCTCTCAAAACAATGGAAGAGGAAGAGTGTTTTGCAGTTCCCTTGACCAAGATRCATTCGTCGTCAGAAAATCTTGTTTGAACAACTTCTTTGGCAGTACCCAAATAGGAACTTTCAAAAGTTTCATCACCTTCCAAATTACTCATGGAGGTGATCAAAGTTGCACCGGTGGCTCTGGCAATTCTTTTCAAGTCTTCTTTTTTACATCTTCTCACGGCCATGATTTTTTTATCAACAAACTCTTTCAAGCATAAATCGTCAATACCCTTTGTAGTGAAAACAACTTGTGCACCAGAATCAATGATTTTTCTAATTCTTTCCAAAATGATTCCGTATTCTCTTTCTCTGATTTTTTCCAATTGTTCTGGATCTTCGATATTGATTTGAACACCCATAGCCATTCTTGTTTTTTGTAAGTTCATATCCAAGACAGCAATTTTCACTTGAGAATCGACTTGCTCTGAGTTCCCCACCCTGGTCGGCATAGCTTGAGAAGCAATGGTGCAGTTGATTGCATACCCATCAACCAATACCGATTCTTTAGAAGATTTACCGTGGGCCTTCAAAATGTTGACTGCTTTGACTGGGTACTTGACTTCACCTCTTCCGTTCAAAGTTTTCACTGCAAGCAATGCGTCAACAACCATGTTGCTGAAAAATTCCGAGTCTGACCCGATGATTTTAGAGGACATCGAAGTTTTGGCAATGTTGACCATCGTTTGTTTGCCCAATGACTCCACGGAGCAACTCAAAACCTCGTTGATGTATCTCACTGCTTCCCGAAGAGCCACTCTGTATCCGGTGATGATGGTTGTTGGATGGATCTTGTTGTTGACCAATTCATTTGCACGCTTTAACAATTCACTGGCAATAATAACAACAGAGGTTGTTCCGTCTCCAATTTCTCTGTCTTGTTGCTGTGCCAACTCCACCAAAATCTTTCCTGCTGGATGCTGAACATCTAATAGAGATAAAATTGTGGCCCCGTCGTTGGTAACAGTGAAATCACCAATGTCGTCAACCAACATTTTGTCTAACCCAACCGGTCCCAAAGACGATTTGACGACATTTGCCACTGCCATCGCAGACAAGACATTTTGGTTTCTAACATCGTCTCCACTAATTTTTTCACCTCCCAAAAACAAGGTATCACTACGACTGCTGCTGAACATTGTCTATACTGGTATATGAAAGCTTTTGTTGGTTTTCTTTTTTTTTCTTTAGAGTGTGTGGTAGTAGGCTCACTGATAGAACAAGGTATTTACAATTACACGTAATGATTAAGATCAAAGGCTTCTCTGTGTGAGTACGTGTGTRTGTGTGTGTGTGTGTGTGTGTGTGTGTGTGTTACAGTAAGCGGAATCATCAGCTCGATGCGAGAGACAAAAATCTGAGAAGAAATTTTTCTTTTTCTCTTACTGCGTTACCCGTCTATTTGTTTATTATCATTTTCCACGATAAAATAGAGAGTCACATGACCAGACTATAGAGCTATTTAAATTTCAACCTTCAACTTCTAAATCTCAAGTGGAGCAGTCGCTAAGATGTCAATATAGAGCCCCAAACTCAACAAAAAGAGTTCAATCAGAGGCAACTTTGGAAAAACAATGCTAAGTAACAACTACTAACTACTAACTGTATACATACATACATACATACATACATATATTTTATCTTTTTTTTTTTTTTTTTCTCTGTAAAATTTGATTTTGCTTACAAAATTGTACATTTTTTAGATTTTTTAATGACTGGAGGTTCCAAAGCAGCAACGATGGCTTCGTCAAAAACGTTTTTCAAACCTCTTTGTGTTAATGCAGAACATTCGACATATTTTACGGCTTTCAAATCTTTAGCCAATCTTTCACCTTGGTCTCTTGTGATTGGACGTAGTCTTTGTTTTTGTAATTTTTCAATAATGACTTTGTCATCTCTTAAATCTATTTGTGTCCCAACAATCAAACATGGAACACCTGGACAATGATGATGTACTTCTGGAAACCATTTTTCTCTAACATTTTCAAAACTTGGAGGACTTATAACACTGAAACAAACAAGGAAAACATCGGTGGAAGGATACGATAACGGTCTTAATCTATCATAATCCTCTTGTCCAGCGGTATCAAACAAACCTAAAGTGTATGGTTCGTCACCAATCATAACAGTGACGGCATAATTATCGAAAACAGTTGGAACGTAGTCGGCTGGAAACTGGTTTGTGGTGTACGAGATCAACAAACATGTTTTCCCAACAGCACCGTCACCAACAACAACACATTTTAAAGTTTGCATTTTAGAATTTTTTTTTTTTTATTTGGGTATTTGGGTATTTGAGTATTTGAGTATTTGAGTTTTTGAGCTCTGGTGTAGCAAAAGACTTTTTTTTTCTTTGAGTATCAGGATTTAAAAGGTCTTCTCAAAAATATTATCGAGGCTTTTTTTTTTCTTAAGCTTAGAGTTCTTGTTTTGAGATATAATGCGAACTTGGAAATCTATTTCTCTCGGCTATGCAATGTTAATATGTATATCTTGGTCGATATTTCTTTCAATAATGAAAAAGCAGTTGGGGGAAAGTTGACTCTAATTCTTAGATGTGGTCTTTGTTAAATAACTAATGATAATCGTTTGTTTGTCAAAAGTTAAAAAAAGGCACACACAACAAACAATGATAGTGGGAAATAATCGAAACCAAGACTTCGATAACTTGGACAGATTACCGATAATGCACATGAACAAA
This sequence comes from Hanseniaspora osmophila, assembly GCA_001747045.1. Classification (NCBI taxonomy): domain Eukaryota; kingdom Fungi; phylum Ascomycota; class Saccharomycetes; order Saccharomycodales; family Saccharomycodaceae; genus Hanseniaspora; species Hanseniaspora osmophila. The sequence goes on along the minus strand of LPNM01000009.1, from coordinate 97,890 downwards.
AAAACCTAGTACGAATTTCATCTAAACTAAACTAAAAATTTCGAACCTCAAAACAGCAATAATAATACGAATAACCATAAGAATATGAATAATCATACCTTTCAAAGTCAAGTTCCCAAAAAAATCATCATTATCGTTGTCCATGAAACAAACAAACAAATCAACTATCGATAGATAACAGATAATAAACCGGTAAAAACTTGAAACAAACATACTATACACATACATACAAATACAGAGCRGAAATWTMTAAATACTAGGAAAAATAAGCAACAATTAAATAAGTTGTTTCTTTCTTTCTTTCTTTCATTCTTTCTTTCTTTTTTCTTTTTTTTTTTTTTTTTAACTTTGGAGAGACAGAAACAAAATCAACAATCAACAACAACAACAACAACAACAACAACAACAGACAATAAAGAAAAAAAAAATACAACCTTTGTATAGTTAATATAAGAATATTTTGGGCACGTGATACATGTTACTTTTATCAATGTTTTCAATATGGCATGCTGTATCAATTAGTTATYACACGTACAGAGATATATTTTACASGTAATGTGTATATGTATATATAGACGTACACTCGTACAGATCAAYACAAATCACCAAAGTGATGGAACTCAGTCCGATTCGTCTTCCTCATCACTTTCTTCTTCGTCATCGTCTGTTGTTTGCAACCATTCAATCCATTTGGCCACCATTCTATTGATTGGGGCTTGTTTTAATTCAGTAGAAACATTGGTTTGCCACCATTTCAAAACAACGTCTTCTTCCAAAACATCAATGTCGTACAAAGTGTTGAAAGCCAAAAAAGTGATGGTTGCTGGATCTTCAAAAGTGCCCAGTTCATCAATTTCTTGCTCAATTATATCCAAAAGATCAAAATATTCGTCTTCATCAAACGTTACTCTTGAAAGTAAACCACCCCAAGATGTGAAAATCTTGATAACAGCTTCCTTGGGTGCCAATGTTTGCGTGTTAATAAAAGTATAAACTCTTTTGATCATGGCAGTTATTACAGAAACTCTTACTTCGTGGTAAGTGACATCCATACTCATTCTCAGTGTGTTCAATTCCAACAATGCCGTGTCCAAATCGTGATTGTTTTCCATGGCCCTTTCAATGGTGGCAATCCCTTCTTTGATAAAATCTTCTTCTTCCTCACTAGATTCTTCTTCGGTCATGTACGAAGTGGAAGACATTGTTCTTTTCTTTTTTTTCTTGTGTTGTTTGGTGGTGGAAGAAATAGAAGTGTCACTGGTGTACAATTCGTCCATTTGATATTGCAAAGAGTTTATAATGTCATCTTCTTCGTCACTGTCATCCTCAGTAGACGATTCGTATAGTTTAGGAGCATTTTGATCTTCGTTATCCCCCTCTTCTTCATCATCATCATCTTCCTCTTCCTCTTCGTCTTCCTCCTCCTCCTCATCATCATCAGCATCTTCTTCACTGTCACTAGCAAAACTGTCATGATTTTTCTTATTATGAAATTTCAAATTTGTTAATCTAACCCCAGAGTAATTATCGTTCAAATGGACATTATAATTGATAACACAATCTTTCAACTTCCCATTGATTTTGCAACCATCAGCAATAATAGAATGATTCACAACACTACCGCTTTCAATATGACAATTATCCCATATATATGAGTTTTTGATAACAACATTATTTCCAACAATACAGTTTTCCCCCAAAATACTATTTTCAATAAACGTTTCTTCTCCCAATTTTGTATTTTTCCCAATAACTGTATTTTTTTCAATTTTACAAGATTGGGCTAAAACAATGTTTTCATCTTTGTAAATATGAGGCATTTCATAAGAGTAAGAATTGTTGTTTTCAATGGTTAATGGATAAATGCTTCTGTTGATCAAGTCTTGCGAAATGGTGTCGTATGTTTTCCAACTCTCCACTCTGGCAGCATATTCGTTTTCAGCAATGTAAGCGTAAATGTGTTTTTTCAATAAATCACTGGTCAAGATCCCCTTGACAAAATCTTTTCTCAAATATTGGTAATCAAAATTTTCTTGAAATATCGCAGGAACGGCTTCCGTGCAAATATCAACATGACAATCGATCAAATCGTTTCTCAAAACAAAGTCTTCGTCCTCGTTGTCTTCTTCAATCAAATCAGGATCAATATCAATGCTAGCTTTCTTTCTGGATCTTGCACTTTGAATTTCTTGGTAATAAATGCACTTTTGGCTTTCTTCATTGTAAATAAATGTCGCTAAATCTTGTCCCCTTAATTTATCAAATTGATCAGAGCATTCACTCAAACACATAGTAACAATGTAGTCTTTATCCTGCGCTTTTTTTTTTTGATGGAAATCCCACGCTTTGTTGAAATCCAAATTGGTCACCAAATCACCACTGATCAAAATGAAATCACCACTGATGATCCCTCTGTTATCAATGTCACGCATACAATCACCAACACTTTGACTTTCAACACTGTTGATAATATGAATTTTAAATGGCAACCACTTCAAAGTATAAATATAATCTTGAATCTGCTCAATATGAGACCCACAAACTAAAAAAACTTCTTCCACATTGGCCTGCGTTAAAAACTCAAAAGTGTAGGAAATCAATGGCTTGTTTGCTAAGGGTAACAAACATCTTGGCTTCACTTTAGACATTGGCATGAAACGCGTTTGAAATGAGTCTGTTAAGACAACCGCTTGTAACCGTTCCGCCTCCCCATTAACCCCTGTTGCTGAGTTAACAAAAGAATTTTTTTTATTTGACCCACTGCTGTTTTTTTTAGCCATCCTTGTTTGACAAAACTTTTGTTGCCTTTCTTTTGGTTTTTACAGAGGCTTTCGAGTCCTAAAAAAAATTGGTACCGTTATACCATTAAACAAGCTTCTTCTAGCGATGCGATGAACCTATAGCTTTAGTCCAAAAAAAAAAAAATWAAAAAATAAAAAAATCATGGCAGTTTTTATTACTCATTTTTCAAGTGTTTTGCTTGAATAAAGCATTTTTACAAAGCGTTAAATGGTAAAATCATGCAAGAAAACGTCAGGTCGGGCAATGACTTGATGWTTTTGATAAAAAAATTATAAAAAAYTATAGRAAAAAWTAMCAAAAAAAAAAATAAACAATTACCAACTGCGGGGGTTGAACCCGCGACTTTCTCGTTGCTAATATAGGACGTGTTTTAAACGTCATATTTCACGCAGAAGCACATACAATGAACTTGACCGTATAAGCGAGACCTTCTACCACTGAAGCTAAGATGGTTATTATTTAAAATTACAAASCATTTGAWGTTACATATCAGGCAAAAATGACGTCATCAAACAAGTAACTYGTATTTTCAAAGTTCAACGGAGACTYTTGTCACAGCTACCCYAGGTTGCTCAATTGTACAAATAAAAATTGTTGTYACTGGACATATTTTCCAARRCACACTAACCAATTTACRTTTAATCTGTTCATTAAAASTTATAGCATTAAACAGTACATAAAGTTACAAGGAGCCCAAAAACCTCTATCAAACCCTTTTTCATTTTTACTCTTAGTATTTACCTGTCCATATCTTAACTAACCACATATCATATCTAGTATGCAGCAGCAGAAGAGGATTTTGCAACATGCGCCGCAACATCCACCACAACAACCATCATCTTTAGGTGGAGCCTGTTGCTGTATATATATCGGCTGGGGTTGCGGCTGATAATACCCACCTTGCATTGGAGGWCCTTGTTGGTAGTAACCGTGATGATGACCCATTTTTTTTATTAATTTTTTTTTATTTCTTTAATTTTTTAGTGACTTTGTTGTTGATRCCTTTAATGACTTTGTTGTTGATCAATGTTTTGAAGYTTGTTGATCTTTTGAACGATGTTTTTTTTGTTTTTTTTTGTTCARGGAAAGTTCAATTTTTGATCTTTAAGAGCGTGTAGTTTTTAGAAACCTAAACCCCAAACCTTTATATATCCAAGTCTTTCAACAAGCAATACGATACCATCAACACAAAAGAGTGTTTGGGAAACCTTTTTCAAGAAAAACAGCAACGGTTCTCTTTGTGCTCTTTTCTTGATTTTAGCAATATAYTGGACTTGAAACGGTTTAAAAATAGAAGTACGAYTYAWTACCAATTGTCGAAAACAAATGCGCAAGAAAAGTTCAAAAGCCGCGAAAGMCGCTAATTAGCATGTTTCATGAAGTCATCTGAGAATAATAATAAGCGGTAAAGRAAAAAGCCAGGCAGGCTTGA
>LPNM01000009.1:48255-93556 GCA_001747045.1 Hanseniaspora osmophila | reverse complement strand
GAGGCTTAGTATCGGGAATGCAGTGAACAAAGTGAAAAAATAAGAAAAAAAAAAGCACAACTGCGGAATAGATGATTTATTGTTTTTGAGCCAGGTCCAATTTTTGAAAAGAGGCTAAAAAGTTATGTTTCTTAAGATCTAATTATCAAAACAATGCTTGAAGAAAACGTAAAAAAAAAAAAAACAAAAGTTACACCTGAAAAATCAAAATTCAGCTCCATTAAGCCTTGGTCTCTCAAAAAAGGTAATGTATAAGTCTTGCCATGCTAAGAAAGACATTCCATCATTATATTTAGTCGTTTGTTCATGCATTGAGATATTTGTTGTAATGTYCTTTTTCCAAACCACACCTTAGCTTTTCYAGTTTAAAGCTARCTATATTAACAAAAAACTAACTGTTTAGACGTTGGTGGYTTACCAGGGAACAATTGGAGAGAGTATTCTTGCACGKGRAATTAAGACATTTTTGCATAAAAGGAATCATCCGGTTCGGAAGACCAAATTATTTTACTTATTGCACTTTCGTTGTACATAGGTTTCATRYGGGTATAAGGCTATTCAGGGTTTAAACTGATTTGCAAAGTTCAAAAAAGTTTATAATACGGTTGAATACAAAACACGTATAAACACAACTATATGAAGAAGCATGGGTTTGTTAGTTTTACACTTTTTGCTGCCGGTGTGAACGGGTAAAAAAAAAAACACACTCATTTGGATAAGAAACAACTAATCAGGCTTAAAAGAAACAAAACAAATGACATATAAACCAAAACCTTTCAGCCTTTTTCGTTACACTGCGTAAAACTGTCTCTGGCTGTGAGTATGAATTTTGGTGTTCATATGTTGTTTCTGAAGATACAAGTGCTGGAAAGCAAATCATGAAGTTTGCACATCATCCATTTCAAAAGCCTGGACCACCTGGACCACCTGGACCACCATCAGGTCCCATGCAGTCACCACACAACATCTCTAGTAGACAGCAACAGAACAAGGTTTTGCAGCATGTTCCACARCAYCCAYCRCAACARCCRTCRTYTTTWGGCGGAGCCTGTTGTTGCATATACATTGGTTGCTGCTGCTGCTGGTAGTACCCTCCTTGTTGCATTGGTGGTCCTTGTTGGTAATATCCCCCTTGTTGCATTGGAGGGCCTTGTTGGTAGTATCCTTGGTTATTCATGTTGATTGTATTTTGATGTTGTTATCATCTGTTTTTTTTTTTTTTGGATTGTTTCAAAAAAAAAATTAAAAAAAACAAAGAAGGGCCATCATCAGTACAAACCATCATCAGTTCTGTTTAAAATCAATTGCAACGTGATTACAAGCGTTAAAAAAAAATGAAGTGGTAAAAATTGAAAAGTTCCTGATGCCGATCTCACTTTAGTTGTGATTTATGAACAAAAAATATTTGCACCTTTTGAAACAAGAAAAAAGTTCAGCTTGCAACCGGATTTAAGCACTGTCAAGTTTTTCTTGACACGATGTTACAGAAGCAAAATAAAAAAAGATAGTTCCAGCCTTTATAAAGGAAAAACATTTAATCTAGAATTACCAAAATAATAACCAGCTTAGCTTCAGTGGTAGAAGGTCTCGCTTATACGGTCAAGTTCATTGTATGTGCTTCTGCGTGAAATATGACGTTTAAAACACGTCCTATATTAGCAACGAGAAAGTCGCGGGTTCAACCCCCGCAGTTGGTAGTTATTTTTTGTATTTTTGTTATTTTTTATTTTTGTATTTCTTGCAACAACCATATATTTATATATCAAATATTTGCAAATCTTATGCTACAAGAACAATCAAGAGATCATATAAAATTTTGTTAAAATGGCTAGGAAATTTTCCCATAGGTTTGTTTATATCTATACAAAAAAAAAAACAAGCTATCATAAAATTTCAAAGAGTAAAAGCAAGCAGTGTTGTTCAATTTGTCAAAGTGCGTTGTTTTGTTGTACGAGAAAGCTCTTGAGTTGTTTGTTTGTTGTTTTCGGTTGYTTTCTCGTGTTCCTCTGTTGTATCTAAAACCATTCCATTTTCTATAAACTTCAAAAATCTTTTCCCGTACAGTTCTGGAGGAATGGCGCTAATTTCGTTTCTGTTATGGTTCAAGGATTTTATTAGAGTTTCCAAATTTTTGAAAAAACTGTAATTTGTTAAGCAATCAATGATCCCAATAAAATATAGTTGATCTTTTTTGGCATTCAAAATGCCCCAACTAAAGATTTCTTCGTTTGAGTAGTCGTAAATGTCCGGTCTGATGTCGTGTATTCCTATCAACAAGGAATAGTCCATGATGTTCAATTTGGCCAAAAGTCCAACGTCTTTTTCCAATTGCGTTTTCAAGTATGTGTATACGGGGGCACTCAAATTCAAAGTCATGTTGTCTTGTAGCCAATTCAAATCTTTGAAAGTCATGGAAGACGTTGACGTTGCTGAAGAGGTGGTCAGCACTGTGGCTCCATCTGAAGTTTGTATTTCGTATGGCTCGCAATCAGTGATTCTTCCATATAGGGACCCTTTCAAATCAAATGAGCGATCAATGTGGATTGGGAACAAGTTGTTCATCACGATAAAGTAAATCTTTCTGCTTTTGGTTTTCGTTCTTGATGAGTTGAACAATTGGTAGGTGATGGGCAGTTTCAGTCTGTAAAGTCCGTAAAATTGGGAAACCAATGTTTCTTTGTTGGCCATACAATGATCAAAATACTGTTTTAAATGTGTTCTCAAATGTCTGTGCTCTGAGCTGTGGATGGTTTTGATAATGTATTTATAATCTCTTGAGTAATAAAAAAATGACCCTGATTTCCCGGGCGAGTTCAATTCACTTAAAACGTACTTTGAAGTCAAACTCTTCAAGTAGTCATCGTCATTGATATCGAAATGCCTTCTCAATTTGGAAAAAACTTTTGGACAATAGTCTTTGAATTTGAACGAGTACTGGATACTGTTTGCACTAATGAATTTCAATTTTTCCGTTTCATGAAACGCACTTGCTGGCAAAGTTTGGCCAGGTACTCGATTTTTGGTATTACTTTCGATTTTCGCCGTTGTCTTTGTTGTCTTTGTTGTCTTTGTTGTTGTTGTTGTTGTTGTTGTTATATTTTCTTGACCCTGTGTTGGTAAAGTGTTCCCTTTGATTGTGATTGTGTTACTTGTGTTTGTTCCACTGTTCAATTTTGTAATCGCTACTCTTATTCCGGTCAACATGTTATAAGCAATGGTGAAATTGGTATGTCCCTGGGAAATTGTTTTCCCGATTTGGTCCACTTTATTTTGAACCTGTATTTTTGCCCTTTCCTTTGTTTTTTGATCTTGATCATGTTGTTTTTCTGTTTGTTTAAATTTTTGATCTGCAATTTGTTGATGATCCGGTTTCCAGTTAAATTTTGTTTTCAATTGAGATTTTGTTTTTGATAATTTTTTCCCTGGATGCGAAATAGCAACAGATTCGTTTGTTGTTAATGATGACAAAGGTGTTATGAAGTTGTTGATGTGGTTATTTGTTTGGGTGCTTGTAATGCTGTATCTTTTGTTGTTGTTTTTCTGGTCAATCATAATCAGATCTTGTTCTTGATCATGTAACTCGTCTTGTGTTGGGATTTTCTCCTTGTTGTGGTAATCTTTGTGCACTGCCAATGGTGCCAATCCGTTAAGTGCWGGTGGTGCACTTGAAGTGGTCAATCTATGAGTTTCCCCTTTTACAGTTTCTTTTGGTTCCCCTTCTAAAGTTTCTTTTGATTTAACATCTTTATGTTCTTTTGGTTCAGCATCTTTATGTTCCTTTAGGGTGTCCCCACTTTTAATTTTTTTATCAGTGGCTGCATCGATATTTGTATAATCATTTGGTGTAATCAAGAGACTACTGTGACTTCTTGCAGCGTCGCTGTACATGGGACTCACTTGATCAATGGAGTTTGCTCTTTTAGATAAASTTGTATTGACCTTTTCCAATTTTTTTTGCAATTTGAGTTTATCTMTTGTGTTTGATCTCGAGATTTCAGGATGATGATGATGATWATKATGARTTTGATYATTCTYGTTATTATGRTCAAGAGTAGTAGTGGTTTTCATATTATCATTGTCGGCACTTTTAACAGTATCAAGATGATGGGGATACTGATCATTTTTTGGGCTTTCATCACCTTCATCATTTTCTTGACTTTGTGGTAATGCAATGATTTGCGAATGCTTACTTGCATGAAATGGTGGTCTTGCACTGTTGCTAATACTTGTTGATCTTCTACCAAGTTTTGGCGGACTATGTGGTATTGGACTCTTTAAATTGGACACTGGTGTATGAGGCATAGGACTCTTTAAGTTGGATACTGGTGTATGAGGCACGGGACTCTTTAAGTTGGATACTGGTGTATGAGGCACGGGACTCTTTAAATTAGACACAGGTCCCTTCAATTTAGACACTGGAGTATTTGGCCCTGAATTCTTGAAAATAGAAGTGTTTATCACGGGATTCTTTCCTTCAAAACTCTTTGGTACAGGCGAGTGCAGTGTGGGACTATGTGATTGCAAAAGACCTTTGGGATGATATATCTTTTCTCCGGAATTAGTGTGGTTTATCTTCTCTCTGGAGTTACTGTGATATATATTTTCTCCAGAATGACCATTTTGCTGACCACCTTTGTTTCTCTGCATTGATGCATTCCCATTCATTGCATTGATATTTGTATTATCTCCGTCATTTTTTGTATCATCTCCATCATTTTTTGTATTATCTCCTTCATTATTTGTACTATTCCGATCACTAGTATCAATATTTTTTGTTTTATAATTACTTGTTATAATGATATTATTTGAACTGTAATCACTTTTTTGCCTTTGCATTTCAATAGTCATTTTTTTTATAATATTAAATGATCTTGGAATAAAAATAACAACTATATTTTTTTTTTTTTCAATAAATCGTGTATAAGGCCTTTAACTTTTGTTCTTTGCTTGACTTTATCTTTTGGTTTCCCATATATTCATATATATATGAATCTGAATATGAATATGAATATGAAAGTGGATATTCTTTAAAGAGACAAGTTGATTGGAAATCTTTGCTTTTTTTTTTTTGAAAAACAAATACAGATAATCAGTTGCAATCTTATTTTCAGCAAGTGTTCTGGGTCACGGTCAATGTATACTTGATTTGTTGTTTTTTTTTCGATGGTTTTTTTTTTGTTTTTTTTTTTTTGTTTTTTTTTGAACAAAACTATGAAGATGGGATTGGAAGAGCAATTCTACAAAGCACGTTCCAACTAAGATACAAAGAATGCAAGGAAAAATTGGTTTCTCAACAATGATTTAACATYTATTAATAACAATCCTTGCTTGAAAGTTATTGTCACCGACGTAATCAACACGACATATTGTCAGCGACATAAYGCACTCGACATAATGCACTCGACATAATGCACTCGAAATAATGCACACAACATGTTGTCCACAACATTATGCCCTCAAAATCATTAACTAAAACAAACCGAAAGAAAGCCATTTTATTTGAACAACTCATTTTACATCAAAAAAAAAAATATATTCAAAAAAAATGAAACATACTAAAATCATATGCAAGAAAGAATTTCTATAAGATCGATCAATAAATTTTTACCGACAATATAATAATCCATTTGATTTCCGACTTTATTTTTTCCCAACATTAAATTTCGTGTTGTAAATTTATTTATTTTTTTTTTTTTTATTTTTATGAAATAATACTAGCAGTAATAATAGTAATAATAGTAATAATAGTAATAATAGTAATAATAGTAATAATAATAATAATAGTAATAATAGTAATAATAGTAATAATAGTAATGATGAAACAAAGCAGTGAAAAGAAAGAAAAACCACACAGGAAAAGGAAGGAATTGMAAAATAAATAMGTAAATAAATAAATTAAATAAATTCAATCTATTTCTTCCCAGTTAATAGGAAAATGTTTATTACYATTACTACTACTATCAGTATTGTWGTTAAGCTGTGTGTATCATTTGATATCATGCTAAAAGAGAGAAAACAGAAAAAAGAGTGAAACAACAACAACAATATCACCTGACTTGATAGYTRCTAATAATCATGTGTTACGTCTTTCTTTRTAATCATGTGATATATTATCTTTTTTTAATTACCCAGACATATTACTTTCTCTCTCTCTTYCTCTCTCTCTTCCTCTCTCTCTCTTTTTCTCTCTCTCTCTTTTTCTCTCTCTTTCTTCGTTGATGTTGTTGATGATGATGATCAAATGAACAGCCGCCTTGCCTTTTTTGTAAATGTATGTGTGTTTTTTTTTTTGTTTTTCTCCTCGGGTTGGCGTTTAAATGTGTGTRWGTGGGAGTGTGTGTGTGGGAGTGTATCTGAGAGAAAGAGAGAGAGAGAGGGTAACCTTATCAGAATATATATATATATATATATATATATTAACCGCTTATTGAACAAGAGTATTATTATTAGAGTGTGTAGGCGGGGAAAGAGAAAGAGAGACGAAAGAAAAAAAAGGAACCGCCCATTGGAAAAATAATTACCCGCGCAAATGGGGTCTGTGAAGGTTTATAAGACTGAATAGGGGGAAATKGGATTATATTTAAAGAGTTACAAGCAAAAAAAAAAAAAAACAAAAAAAAAACAAGAAGACATAMAACAAAAAAAAACGAAAACGAAAACGAAAAAGTTTTTTTTTTTATTTTTTTTTTCTTTCTTTAGAATGATGATATATTGTTCATCGTGATATTATGCGTAATATGGTTTAAATTTGTTTTCGTTTTATTATTGGAAGAGAGAAGAAGAGGAAGAGGAAGAGGAAGAGTGWGTGAGAGAGAGAGACAAAGAGATAGAGAGACAAAGAGACAGAGCGACAGAGAGACAGAGAGACARAGAGACAGAGMGACGAATAAGAACAAGCTTATAACTGATATAATAGAGTTGAAAAAAGGGAAAGGAAAAGTGCTAATAAATATCCAAAACAGTGATTGGTTGATTAAAAAAAAGTACAACTTTAAAAAGGTTTATGTTAAATTCAAAGCCATTTAAAATAAACAAAAAAAAAYAACACATTATAATAAAATGAGTAGTGATCAGCAAGAAAAGTTGGAAATGGCTAGCAAAAACAATTCAAGTAGCAAAAAAAGTAACTTAGAGTCTTTGCAAAAAGACGGGTATGACAAAAAATTTGTATTGCCGCCAATCAAAAATCTTTTTAAAGATAACGATAYTATTGATTATGAAAATAAAAACGTAATTGGTAATGGTGATTCTATTGCTACTAATGATATTAATATTGTTACTAATACTGATTCTAATACTAGTACTAATAATGATGCRRYTGGATTTGTTGAAAACAGTGCTCCAAAATTGGGAACAAAATTGGGAACAAAATTGGGAACAGAATTGCTTAAATCAGACTCCGATATGTTTTCTGCAATCAAAGAMGATGCACAAATTCAAAYRAATGGTCAAAAAGATTTGGTTGATAGTGGAAAAAATGTTGTGTTTGATTCATTGGGTCCAAATTTTTCTAGTAAAATTAAATTACCTTCATTAAACGATTTTTATTATCCTCCTTCAACACCAAATAATGTTAATTCTTCTACATCCCATATGAAAAATACCACTATTATTAACAATCAAAATAATTTTACATTGACTCCAAACAGAATTATGCCTCCATTAAGAAACAATGCCTATAATCCTAGCAATAATCATAGCAATAATAATGATAATAATAACAATAATAATAATAGGAGTAATAATGATAATAATGATAATAATAGCAATAATAATGGTAATAATAATCATCATCATCATCATAATCATAATAACAACRCTCAGTTGTATTATTACAATTATGCAACAATGGACATGTCACATAAGGAATTAAAACCCACAAATGATATGGAATTAAACAAAATGAAAAATGATAGTGAAATTGAAAGTAGACCAATTAGCAGTAGAGATAGTAACAATAGTCAAGTGATTCAACCAAATACAAAATTTGAAAATATGAAATTGAGATTATTGAACTCAAGAGATTTAATGAATGGATTGGATAGTAATTCACTAAATAATCCACTGAATAATCCACTGAATAATCCACTGAATAATCCACTGAATATTCCACTGAATAATCCACTGAATAATACAATAAACAATTCTGAATAATTCCATCATCGAAACTTCTCACAGAGAAACAGGAAATTTACCCCTGCTTCAACATGAACTYAATAACAACGAACGATTGTTTTCTTCAAGCTCCAAATTACATCCATTACATTTTACAAGTAGCAGTAGTGGTACTAGTGCTGGGAACAGTACCGAGAACAGTAATGATAACGGTAACGGTGGTGGAAGTATTGGCGGTTTAAGCAGGAAAATCAACAAGATTGTCAATAAAAAAAATACCAAAAATGCAGCACAAGGCTYTTCAGACGATATTATGGGTGCACAAATCATACAGAACATGAGAACAACTTTGTACAACAGGCCATTACCAAACATTTTTTCATCATCACCTCCAAACTCATCTTCAGTTGTCACAAGAACTGATACAAACAAAAATGATAGCGTGCCCTACAGCAGGAAACATAATAAACATCATGATTCTAACATCAAAAATAATTACTCCACTGCAAATAGTGGTATGAATAGTAATGTGATGACACTTTTGAACGCAGCAACTATATTGAAAAATGACCAAACTGATGAAACCAATTCCAATACAGAAAACGAAGATCAAGATTCTCAATACGATAACAATTATGAAAATACCATGGGTATTGTAAATGATTATAGTACTTACAATGAAGAAGAAAAAGAAAAAGAAAAAGAAAAAGAAGAAGAAAAAGAARAAGAAGAWGAWGATGWAAAAGAGGGTCATCTAAAACTAAATCACAACAGTGAAGAAGATTATGGCGTGTCAATTGTGGATTATATAGCAAATGGCAAGACAAATGCGAACGAGATGAAACTAAAATATCAATCATCATCAAAAAAACCAACAAATAAATTACTAATTTCCAAACCCAAAAAAGTCACCAAGCGGAAACAAAAATTGCCAAAGAAATTTGTTATTGTTCGTGAGGGAAGCACTAGCTCCGATAACGATGAAAYCAATGACAAAATCAACAATAGCAATCATTTGGTGCAGCAAACGAAAAATTATTCAGCAGAAACAAACCATTTGTCCTTTTCTCCAACATCATCTTCCCAAGCTTCCGATGAAAAACCTAAATCTAAATCTTCAAAACTGAAAAGTCAAGGTCAAGGTATAAGATCGAGAAAAGGTTGCTGGATTTGTAGATTGAGAAAAAAAAAATGCACTGAAGAAAGACCAGTATGTGAAAATTGCGCTAGATTGAAYTTGGAATGTCTCTACGATGATGACACTAAACCTGATTTTATCAGTGATCCTGAACTAAAAGAAAAAAAAYTAAAACAGATCAGGAAAAGGACAAAAGAAGCCAAAAGACAAAGCATGAGTGTAAAGTTGAAAAAAAGATACTGGGAAAAAGTTGAATCGGCAAAGGACAAACAACCTACACAACAAAAACCTTTGCAACTGGCAGATATAACCGCTTCATCGCTACCATTGACTACAGCACCGCTCTCCTCGACCCAAGGTTTGAATGCACCGACACCAACAAATTTGTCAGCGTCTGCATTAAAGTCCATCCCTCGAAGTTCAAACACAAACCTCATACATGACAGAACTGGGCCCCAGGAAAAAACGCCCCCAGTTTTACCTCCAATAATAAAATTGAGCAAAAAAGTCTCTCCAGCAACRATGAACTCAAAACAGGCATCGCCTATGCATCAAGCAGAAACAAAAACATAAGCTTTCAAAGTTTTTTTYTATGAGGCAAGTTCCGATAGGCGGGAAAGTGACTGCCGTCAACATCCAAGTGAAATTTTTATGGTTTTCATTMTTTGGTTAAATCTCACAGAACTAYTAGATGAGTAATTCCATTAGAGTCTTAACCTGCTCTATTGTACTGGTTTCGCCATTTCGCATCATAAGAGTCTTGATCAATTGTTTTGCCAATGTATGTTGAAAAAAGGTTAATTATATAATTATGTACGGTTCTGAAATGCACTTTTACAGTCATTCTCAATGTTATGATTACTTCTTCTATTTCATGAAAATTTGTATTTTTTCAGGGCTAGTYTACATTGAGCTAGTGATAATTGGTAAAYTGTGTTTGATGGTGATCCGAAGGATAAGTAAACTYCCCAGCGTTGCCGTTTCCAGATTCGCCACTGTACGATATATTATTGGGCAATCCGCTTGWGTTTCTAGAATTCATCTGCATTTGCGAACTATAACCATAGTTGTTGTAACCATAGCCCGAAGATGATACATTGCCAAGCACATTTGGTTCGCCAAAGTTTTTTTTCTCTGTGCTTGTTTCAGGGTGAGTACCGAAATTAGCGGAGCGATTGAAATTAGCAGGCGCGGTGGTTGGGTTGGGGATAATGGACGACTCTGATGGGCTCAAAACTCCTTCCGCAGAGGGTGACCTGACTGTGTATAATAGTCCGCCATTAGACGCAGATCTCCCCGAATTGGGCAACGCGGTGTTAGAAGACGATCTTCCAATGTTCCAGATGTTTGCATTCAACGAGCTCAAGGAGTTTTCCCTTGAAGCAGAAGGATTAGGAAAAACGCGCATCCCACTTGCTGTATTTGGGTCAAAATTTTCATAGCTCACGTTGGAGCCCTGGGACGGCGAATTTAAACCTGAATAATTCATTGTGTTCAAGGAACTCATAGAATTAAAATTTGGCAAAGAGGAAAAAGACCGTTTTGCTTGTTCGTTTTGCACATTTGAATGATGTAATTGGTGTTGTTCAAACTGTTGATTGCCTGCAAGATTTTGTGGATGCTGCAAAGAAGCAGTGCTTRCCTCACTGAAAAACTTTGATTGAACTGCTTCTCCGTGGCTTGAGGTTGACCTCATACCATCACCAAAGTCCGTCATAGACGAAGATTGCGCATAACTTTTTAAAACAGCTGGGTACTCTAAATCAACATCAGTTTTCGATTCTGCAAAAGCTGCACCGTTATTTGTACGGGTTAAAATATTCATGCTGTTGGCAACACTTTTTGTATTAAAAAGGGTACTTTCTGGGGCACCAGATAARGTGAATGATCCACCACTGTAAACTAATGGGCTTGCATTGTTTTCTTTGCTTTCTAAAAGGCTCGAAGAACCCCATATCTCTTTTGAACCCGAAGGGCCCTCATTGATGCTGTTACTTCTACTGTCAACAACCTCTTGCACTGTCATTGATGTGTATTTCCCATTATTTTGTAAAACAACATTAACCAAATTACCAGACACAATTTTTTTGGTGGTATAAACTAAACTTTTCAAAACCAATTTATAGTCATTTTCCGAAATGACCATGGTGTTTGGAATATTCCGGCTTGCATAAAAACTGTTTGCTCCACGATTTTGTGTTGAGGTGTTGACCTCTTGTGTTTCTAAGAAAGAAGCAATTTTAGTAGAGATCTTGAGTTTTTTTTGCTGACTACTCATTATTAATTGACTGTCGTTGAAATCGTTTAGCTGCAAACAGCCTAGCTTTTGTAGTTGATAATCTTCAACAAACAGATGATCTCTTTTTGGTCTATGAGTTGCTTCTGGAGATTGCAAATGGTGCAACAATTGATAGTTGGTTTGAACCAACAAGTTAACTAACTTGGTAATCAAAATGTTAAATTTGGTATTTCTATGCACATATTGCAAAACCAATTTGGAAGATTTGCACCAAGAAAGCAAAACTCTGACAAAGGCTAGATATTGATAATCTTTACGGAAMGAAGACTCGTTTTTCATGGATTTCCCATTTTCAAATTCTTTGATAATAACATTTTCCAAAACATAGTTGATGTACTGAAAACAAAATCTCAAATAATCTTGCGTTGCTCCTGGCAAGCTACTGAAAAATCTTCTTTCCCTTGAAACAGAGGAAGATTGTTTATTGTGAAAATCCCCATTTAGGTTTTCGTCACTGGTATTGGTTGACGTTGATTTGTTCAACAAAATTTGGAATCCGCCAATACAAATGATCAAGTTGATGTAGATGGGCACAATGTTTTTCTTATATCTGATAGAAATTTTTTCCAACAAGGTATTCCATCTACATTTGTAAAGCTGGGAATCTTTTGTGGCTTTTTTGCCTTTGTTTTTCGGGTTTGATAAATTGCTGCTGTCGTTATTGTTGGTGACGTTATCATTTTCTTGAAAATGTAGCTTCCAACAGTAAAGAAAATAACTTTCAATGATTTCCTTGTTGATTATCAGTCTGTTATTTTTGTCTTTATTCATGTCATCCAATTTGACCAAAAACTGTGTCATAGAATCAAGGTTTATAACGCTATGCAAGTTTTGTAATGCCAACACAGTGTTTCCTGCGTTCATGGAATTATTGGATGTTAAATCATTAGGCGCAAAACTACTGTTATCAGTGTTTATAGTTTTGATCATGTAAAAAATTGCATACCCAAAACATTCTGCTTTCAAATAACATTTAGACAAAATCATGTAATGATCTGTGMATTTCCCATAATTTGCCATAAAAAGTTCACTCCCACTACTAATGTATTCGGTTACGCGACACCAGTTCAATACTGGTTGAAATTGGGCAATTTTATAATTGATTGATTCCATAAGTGTAGTGAATTTGTGAATTTGTGCTAAGGCAAGCGATATATGATAGATGGATTTCAAAATGTTCAAGTAATTTTTTTCAACTGTTGAAACTTTGTTTTCATCTTCATAAACATTGGTTTCAGGCAAGTACTCTTTTTTAAAAAAAGTTAACTCGTTGTTATATTTCAAATAGCCAAARGTATTGCACATCTTTGTCAAATAAAYAATATCCAAACTATCTTGAACGGTATAATGGATRCTTTTCTTTTCATTAGTGTCTACACAAAGTGGCAAATAGCTCAAGTATTCCGACATGATTTTATTGTAGAATTCTATGAATTTTTTGGTAAGTTTGTTRAATTTATTGTTTAATTTTCTTAATTCTACTATGCATTGCACRTTTTCKCGTAATTTTTTGTTTTGATTTTGTCCATTTAAAGTGTTTGCAATGTTTGAGTCTTTAATATCAACGTTTGATAAATTAGGTTTATCTTGTGTRATGTTGTATTTGACCAATATTTTTTTTTTTTGTTTGACAAAATATTTTAAAATTGGATTATGAAGAAAATTCCATGAAAATTCCAAAAGTTTGCTTGTATGGTTTGTTGATGGGGCTTTGGATTTTTCACAAAGTGACAACAATTGGGCCAATTTCGTATGTTGAAACAATACAAATCCTTGGAGCATTGTGTTGTCCTCGTTATCACTCAAAAGATGCGGTACTTTTAAAATATTCTGCAACTGTTTGGAGATGTTGCTGCATGTTTCAATCAATTCCAAATTGAACTTGTTGGCGTCGTTGCATGTATCGTTTTCTTGGATGCCAGTACGCACAGTGCTTGCACCACTAGCAGCGGTGACTGCTGCACCCTTGTTTTGATCTTGTTCATCATTCTCGCGCATCCCTGTGTAATATCAATTCTTTCCGGGGAGATTTGTGTTGAAATATGCTATTTTGAATATAATGTTATTTTTTGACAAACTTGGAAAAGTGTATATTCCTTTTTATTTTCAAAAAAAATCCTTTGCGAAAAAAAAAAAAAAAAGAAAAACCAAAAAAAAAAGATGTTACTAGACAGCCTTTGGCAATCGGAATATTTTGTTTGACAAAAAGGCAAAGTCCTGTATAATACGAGGTATCAAGCTTATTGATGCCTTTTCCTGCTTGTTTTATTTTTTACAGACTTTTTTAATCTGAAAAGTTGATAAAAAAAATATTCTTTTCAAAATGTTTGAATTTACAAGTTGCTTCTTTTTGGTCAAAGTGTTAATTGCAAGTGGTATATAGATTTGATTTTCAAAATATCAAATTATCAAAATATCAAAATATCATTATTCGTATATCCATCGATTAATTCTTGAGAAATTTTGTTCACTTCAAGAATTTTTCTGTTCGGTTGCTTCAACGGAGATTAATGTTATTGTTTTTGTGTTTTTGTGTGTGTGTGTGTGTGTGTGTGTGTGTGTTTCTGTGTGTGCATCTTTGAGTGTATCTTGTTGTGCTATAACCACGTATATAAACCTAACAATAACACAAAAGAAGCGAAAAAAAAAAAAAATCAGCCGAGATGGCATTTTTTTTGGGTTTTGCTTTTCTTTTGGAGAGAGGTTTCAGTTTTATTTTAGTGGCATCACGCAGAAACAGAGAAACAGACAGATAGACAAACAGACAGACAAAAGGACAGACAGAAGGACAGACAGACAAAGAGTCAAAAAGTCAAAGGTGGGAAAACAACGTTGATCAAACGATGAGAATATGTCTCCGCCCTTGTTCCTTCCCCCCGTTTGATAAACACATTTGACGTGCAACAATCTCTGAAAATATTTCAAAAGGTTGAAGAAGATTTGGAAAGATGTGAAACAATGATAAACTATCAAATACTGAAGGTGAAAGCATAGCTTTCGTGTTTGGTCGAGGCCTCGACCAAACCGATCAACACGACTTGCGTTTGTTTAGGGCTACAACAATGGACTCGARAAGAAAGTTTGAAGATGGAAATGTTTTTTTGTTGTGTATTTTTTTTTGATGTTCTTAGTACACTTTCTTTCTTTCTTTCTTTCTCTCTCTCTCTCTCTCTCTCTCTCTCTCACTATTTTCTCAAATTCGTGCTTGTCATGAAAATAAACATTACCAATAAGCGCCTACTATGTAATTGATTCAATAGGATGTTAGTGGTTTCCCCAAAGCAAAAACAACCCTCATTATTCTGCTTAATGAATTTATCTCACGTGATAAGATGAACGTTAAGCGTCAGACGCTCAACGTCAGAGGTCAGACGTTGGGTGCGTCCGATACTTTGTGATACTTTGTGATACTTTGTGATACTTTGTGTTACTTTAGCGCGCAATACATGGGGTTTTGTGTGTGTTTTTTTTTAAACATACAATGTGTTTACATTTCCATTTTTATTATYTACATTTTGATTTCAAACATCGAGCAATAGGACTTTCGTCATAATATTAAATTAAAATAGAGAAATTCATCRGCACCCTGGTTAAAGGTTTCAATATCAGCAATATCCAATGGTCAAATTAGTATGTGTGGCAGAAAAAAACTCCATTGCCAAACAGGTAAGTGCCATTTTAAGCGGATCATCGGCTACAACGCGAAACTCACCCAATAAATACATCAAAAATTATGACTTCAAAATATTCAACCCAGGGTACYTGTTCCCCTTTTTGAACATTGAGTATCCAATGGATGTCACCATGACCAGTGTTKCAGGTCATTTGAGTTCTTTAGATTTTATTGGCAACGATGGGCCCTCATCGACAAGAGGTTCAAACTCATCAAATAAAGGTCCATACGCTTGGGGAAATTGTGATCCAATAAAATTAATTCAGGAAGCTCCTCTYATAAACTCTGTGCCTCAAAAAGATGTTGCTTTGAATATACATAAAGAATGCGCAAATGCACAGTATTTGATGATATGGACAGATTGTGATAGAGAAGGAGAATATATTGGATGGGAAGTTTTCATGGCTGCRAAYTATGGGAAAAATTTTCAAAAATTTTTYGTAAACGTTCCTCAAAGCAGTAYTTTACACCCTAGCTTAAAATTCAATGAAAAAAACACTTTTAGGGCAAATTTCTCACATTTAGAAAAACAACATATAATAAACGCAACAAGAAATGCAAGTAAATTAAACCAAAACTTGATTGATGCAGTTGCCACACGAATGGAAATTGATTTGAGATCCGGATTGAGTTTCACCAGATTGCTAACCAATTATTTCAAAAGCAATGGACTGGTTTCAAAGGAAACAGTGGTGTCTTATGGACCTTGCCAATTTCCAACATTGGGTTTCGTGGTGGATAGAGACGATCGTATTGCAAAATTTGTTTCTGAAAATTTTTGGTATTTGACATTAACTGTTTATGAAAATGTTAAATTTCAGTGGTGTAGAAACTATTTGTTTGACAGGTTAAGTGTTTTGCAAATATATGATATGTGTGTTAGCAGTAATGCAACAACAACCTCTAATTCAAGTACAAACACTCAGCACAATGATGATAAAAATAATAAAGAGACTCAAGACGATTTGAGTCCCAGTGACTACGTTGTTGTTGAAGAAGTGAAAAACTCCACAATCAAAAAATTCAAACCATTRCCTCTAACTACCATTGAGTTGCAAAAAAATTTATCGAAATTTTTTAAATTTAATGCTAAAAAATCATTGGATTTAGCAGAAAAACTATACCAAAAGGGGTTCATTTCTTATCCAAGAACAGAAACCAATATCTATCCAGCAACAATGGATTTCCATAAACTAATTGAACAGCAATTACAAACGTCTTCACAAGAAATCAAAAACTATTGCTCAACATTGCTGAATGATGGAAAGTTTGAAAAACCTCGTGCTGGTAAAAATGACGATAAAGCACATCCACCAATYCATCCTATCTTAAGTTGTGATCTTTCAAGTTTACCACATGAGGAAGCAAGAGTTTATGAATACGTGGTAAGACAYTTTTTGGCTGGTTGCTCGAAAAATGCTACAGCACAACAACTGTCTATAAAAGTAAAATGGGGAGTGCACTTGGACRCACCGGAATTTTTCAAAACCTCGTCTGTTCAAGTTAAAGAAAGAAACTTTCTTGATATTTTTCCGTATTGGGATTGGAAATCTAACGTGCTTAATTTATCAGAWGATGTCAAACCAGGAGACAAACTACCAATACAGGAAACAGACATGAAAATGGGATCCACATCGCCTCCCAAACCGATGACAGAAAGCGAATTGATTTTATTAATGGACGCAAACGGGATTGGAACGGATGCAACCATTGCTGATCACATTGAAAAAATTAAGGCAAGAACCTACATCACACAAGAAAAATCATCAGCAAGCGGATCCAGATCAACRGAAACGGATCCAACATCGCGACCGGAAACAAATAAAAGAAACAGTACCAACGGTGGGGTGATATATTTGCGTTCAACAAAACTGGGCAAATCTTTAGTGCATGGGTTTGATAAAATTGGGCTGCGTGACTCGTTTACAAAACCGTTTTTCAGGTCTGACATAGAGAATTTTTTGAAAAAAATATCAAACGGTGAAATACACAAGCCTCTAGTTTTGCAACAGTCTCTTGATAAGTATCTTGAATACTACAGCATCACAAATGCAAAAAAAGAGATTCTCAAAAAAGTYTACACWTCTACATAATTTCATATAGGGAAAASTGCTCTTAAATCAATTTTTATGTACCCACCATCRCCTATCTGCACCAGCACTCACTATATTGTGACTCAATCTGAATATACGCATCAATTTGGTTATCTTGAAAAATCTTTTCACACCGTTTTTTGATTATAACACTGTTCTCTCCCTCTCTGTACTGTACATGGATGTATCCACATAATTTGGCAGATGCACTGATAGGTGTTTCGTTACTATGATGCTGCTCAACACAGGTTGGTTGTTCATGGCCATGATCATTACTGTGTTCGTGACTATGYCCATGGTCGTTATTATGTTCGTGACCGTGWTCGTGATCGTGATCGTGAYCGTGATCGTCACCGTGTTCATGCTTTTCCGTCTTGCAGTTCTCATTACTGCCATGCGTACAAGCCTCTTCTTTGTGAGAGTGCTCGTGGTGATTTGCTGGACCATGAGAGTGAGCGTGGGCATGCACGACATCTACTGTGTTTTGCCAAAACCGTGGAGTGGTGTAACTCACAATTCCCGGAGTGGATTGAATCCTGTTCAAAGCTTCTTTCACCAAGTTATGATGTTTGTCATCTAGTTTCAGTAGCAACGGCAAACTTGAACTCTCGATCAATGGAATGGAACTTACCAAAATCAACAAGGCAATAAGGACAGAAGCAATGGGGTCAAAAAGCGCATTGTTAAATATTTTCGTTAAAATYGTTGAAATAATAACTCCAACAGAGCCCAAAGTGTCTGCCAAAATATGCAAAAAAATACCCCTCATGTTATCAGAGTGGCCATCGCAACCTCCGGCATGCCCATGATCAAAAGCTACCAAACCAACCAAATTGACCAATAGCCCTAAGATCGAAACAATCAATAGCTCTGTGGTGTCTCTGATAACCACAGTTTTGGTAAAGATTCTTTCAACAGCTTCTACAAAAATACCACATACAATCCCTATCAACAAAACACCGTTGGCAAACCCTGCCAATGTTTCCAAATATTTTAGGCCTAAGGGAAACTTGGCATTTGCGGGTTTTTTAGCAAGCACACCTGCGCATAAACCCAAAAATAAAGACGTACAATCCAAAGCCATATGTAGTGAGTCGCTAAGTAGCCCTAATGACTTTGATCTGAAAGAGTACAATAATTGTACAAACATAAATGATGTGTTTAGCAACAGGAACGAAAAAATAGATCTTGTTTCTTTGGTCATGGCCAATTGCAAAAACATCGATTTGTTGTCATCGTATACATGGTCATCATGCTCCAAACYCTTGTTGGCTGGGACTTTCTCATCATTTTTCAATTTCAAATTTTTGTTTTCAGGTGAAAACTTGAAATAGTAAGGTCTGACTGCTAACGTGTTGTACACAACGTAAGCCATTAGAAGTGAAATGAAATAATAACCTTCCAATTCAAAAGAYAGTGATTGCATTGCAATAGWAATAAAACCCACCATTCCAATAATATAATGTGGTCTAATTTTATAATCCGTGTTGCTCGCATTGTGGATAACGTTTTTTCTGAGTTCATCATACAAGTACTGGAAACTAATAACAAAGAGCAACATTGAGCCAATGAAAACCACACCCATAGAATTTTGTAAAATGAAAACTGGTGATTTCAAATACAGGTACCCCATGATTGCAATCGAGTTTGTTATAAAAAGCAGTGCCACAGTTTTCGTAAAGCTGAGTTTTTTAGAAAGTTTTTCAATTATACTAGGTTTGGAAGCACCATACCACAYCAATGCAAATATCCCAAACGTAAMTGCAACATCTGTAAATTTCTGATCATCAACATACTTTATGGCTAAAGAAATTAAAAAACCAGGGGCAATGTACARCAAGGACAARTTTTCGATCATTCCTGTGGTATGAAAAATCATGAGTAAAATCAACACGGACGACTGAATTGGTCCTACGTATGAGTTCATACAAAATGTGCATAAGAGCAGGCCTAAAATGYTCCACCTCTGTATTTCGTTTTTCAATGTTCGCAACACGATGGAATTGAAAATCAGATACGCTATAAGCGCTTGAAACAGCGGTATGAGGCCGTGTATTAGAACTTCGTGTTTTTCATGCTGATCTTTAGCAATTTGTGCTGTCAACAAMGATGACATCAAAACTGTTGGAAAAGATAAYAAAAGCGGGATCCCCGTCATAAAAGCTGTGAATATCATAATATGCTAAATRATGCTGTATTTGTCTTCTTCCTCTCTTCTTCTTCTTCTTCTTCTTCTTCTTCTTCTTCTTCTTCTTCTTCTTCTTCTTCTTCTTGTCAGGAAAACTTTCCTTGTTTTGGAGCGCCTCGTACTTGTCACAACTTGGTATTTCAACTTGTTATCACGATGCAAGTTTTGCGAAAAATACTRAACATCCCAAAKCTTGGAGCTTTACCACAAAAAAACCTTGTTAAAAGGGGTTTCGGTTTTTTGCAATAAGAGGTTACAACTCAGGTGAAACAATTTTTTCACAAAACAAGACAAAGCAGATTAAACATACATCACGTGCCTTATTAATTTATCAAGGTATTCATAAACCGAATTACGTTCAACTATTACAGGATAAAATTAYTTTGCTCTATTAAGATCTACACTTTGCTGCTATATAAATCAGTGGTCGTATCTTGTTCTTAGTTCTCTTCTCATTCTTTGCTGATCTTTYTTCAGTTGTCTTAAATCAGGAGGCTTGGAGATGTTTAACATTGTTCTGACCTCATCGATATCTTTGGTCATAATTTTTTCCCAATACACATTGATTAAGGGGTTGGATTTCARTCCTGTTTTTGTGGCCCATGGCAAATAGACATCATACAGTCTTGCCCTCTGGTACTTGCTCAATCTTAATGGTGCAAACAAGGCACCCAAGGCTGCCATTGGCACTCCGATGTTACATGCTTCCAAGCATTTGACAGTGATTTCACCTTCAATGTTTATTGGCAAATCGTTGATCGAGTGGTAGAAATCGTGACACTGTCTGTATCTTTTGAAAATGTACGCATGGTCTGGATTGTCGATGTACTTGACCGGGGCTCTTGTCTCTGGACCAACTCCTTCTTTGTCCAACCATTTGAAGTAAGTSGCTCCCAAAGTTTTAGAGTATTTAGGATCACGGGCCAAGTATCTGAAACTTTCCAAAGTTTCTAGCGAAATGTTTGGTTTTTCTCTCAAAATAGTTCTGCCAACGTCATCTTTGAGCATCGTTTGTTTCAAAGATTCAAGCCACCAAGGAAACGCCGTTGCTTCTCCCAATTGCACAATGTTTATTCCGTCTTCTGGATGGTAGTAAGATTTCAATGATGAGGCAATAAACAAAAGCAGTTTTTCATGGGGATACAAGGGAATGTGGCCCTTGTACTGCGGTTCCATGGGTCTTTTATCAAACAAAACAAGCTCACTCCAGTTCTTCCCRCCCTCATTCGTTCCATCATTGGCTCCGATCTTGTCTGCACCTTTGGCGTCTTTTCCCAAGAAAAAATGGCTCAAAACCCCAGTGACCAAAGACGTGGTAACAAACGGCCTTTTGGGGGAATACAGTTGACACAAATTTCTCGAGGCACTTGTTTTCAACATGATTATATGCAATCAATATCCAGTTCTGGGTTTGTTGCTCACTTGATTGRTTATATCTTTATACAACTTGAATGTTTAATTTTCGTATGGTTGTGATTTCCAGGAAGGAGATTCACATAAAGTTAAATGTAGAGAAGAAAAAAAAAAAAACATTCAAGGTACGAGCGCGGAAAAATGAAATAACTCCCCTCAGAAATAAACATCAACACTGAAAAATAAMCCGAATGATTGTGAGTACAAAAAGAAGGAGAKYCATTCAGTTTTTTWGARAAAAACCAGATATRTATAYATTATTTAGCCATACAACGCCAGTTTGGTTATCATTACTCAAAACACACAARCAAGCAAACACCAACTTTGTAGCAAACCAGTAGCCATGACCACCGAATTATATCCAAACGATTATTTCTCAAATAAGGGAAAAAAAGAGCCAGATCATGAGTTGAAATGGCTTGTAGATGAAATTATCAAACCACAATTACCAGACTTGCTGGACACGTTGGAAAAATGCGCTCAAATGTTAGACAGCGAAGAGAGTTTTAAGCTTCCGATCACAAGTAAAGACGACAACATTTTGGAATACATACAACATAAGGGAAGCAAAACTCTYTCTTCTAATGCTGGCYCTGACACTACGCACTCGAGTTGTGGAGGTTTGYTAAAGGGAACAATCACAAGAAAAAAAGGCGCTATAGTWGATTATCAGCTACTTGTACAGTTTACCAAGTTTCGGAAAAACCAGCCCCAAATGCTCCACATGTGTCGACATTCCAATATTTCTTCCAATGATCCAAATTTCTCAAATTCCGAAGCCAAGATTAAAGAGAAAAATAATGARWTTGATCCYACTGATGCTAAACTGGAAAGTCAATTATTGGATCAAGAGCACGCGGAAATCGAGCTTCATCAGTTGATTGCTACCCAAAAATATACAAACATTGCTATAAACATTATACAGAATTTAGAAAAAACCACAGACGTGCACGAATTCAAAAAACTATTTCAAGAACTCAACCAGTTATTTGTTTTGCTAATCAATACCATAACAAAACCAATGGATTTCCTACAATTCCCGCTTTTCACCAAACCATTACTTCCTCAGCTTGAGTCTCAGCACCATTTGCTTGTTCCAGAAGTGGTGATCATATCAAACGAAATTGTGCTTGAAATCCGGTGTTTGCAAAAATTTGACAAAAAACCATGGAGCAACATAAACAAAGAAGGCAAATCTACTTGTGATTTGATCAAAATGGAGCTGTACGACCACAAAAAAAAACTCACAGATATTTTGCATAGCCATCACATCAACATTGTTGAACCAAGTTTGTTCCACTCAATCATGACATATTCTTCTTCAGGGACAAGTGGYGGTGGTCAGTTTGCCAATGTTACACTAACAGAAGCACAAGATATTTTGTCGAGAAGCGTTACTTATCAAAACCAACTTTTTTTGGAAATGGGCAAAGTCGCTGTGAGCACTAGTGACCCATATTTRATTACGGTATGTGCAAAACTAGCTGCTTTGCAAAAAACTATCTATAACGCGCATTTGAATCTTCAATTTGTTTAAGTAAACTTTCTTTAGTCAACCTTAGAGATCTTAAACGTTCYAGTTCTTCAGGAGTGGAAGACGTCATGATAACATTCGARTGGCGGGTGGAACTTCTTGTTCCTGCAGTTGCTGCGTCATCYGCAACGTCCCCACCGCCACCGCCGCTGTTGTTAGATCCACGCAACTTGTACAATTCAAAMGTTTGTTGCAATGTTGCCCTTTCCCTTTCCAAACTAGAAATCATTTGTTCTATTTTCGTTTCAATTTTACTCACAAGCGGGTCTACAGCCTCCATGGCATCAAACCTTGTTTTCTGTATGTCGAACTCGGGAAGCAATTGGAAATGGCGCACCATTGTGAAGGGGAAATCTCCATTTTCTTCGCGTTGTTGTTTGTTAATTTCCTGATACGACTCGTTTATTAATGAACAACAATCTTCGATGTGGTTGCAGCACGTTAAAAGATCTTCCATAGGGCTTGTGTTTGTGTTTGTTTTTTTGTTTCACTATATATCTTTTTTTTTCTCTAGTTACCAGTGTTTAAAAATATTTCAATTTATTCATCCTGGCCATTGCWTTGACATTTGTAATGTATCTCGTTCTTTTCAACTCARTGATTTTATGTAAACACGATTAATTTTGGTTGCCCGCCATTTTGCCCTGCTCGTGTTTTTTTCTTCTCTTAATTGCCAAGGGTTGCTTCAAGTTGGTTTCATGCCTTACAAACTAGAGATTCAACAGTTGATTAGAAGAAACAAATGATCTTCTTTGATTTATTGATATTATTAATGGGTTTTTKAGGAATTCGTAAATTGATTTGACTTTTCGTAATTACGTAAGRTAGAGMAACCCAAAAGGGAACATTTGCATTGACTCAAACCAGGAGAAACAAATTGTGCTACTTAGTTTTTGATCACTTTTGTTTATTAGTTTGTTGTGACATTGTATTAGATAAAAAGAATTGTGATTCAAAGACCTTATAGATATTGGATACTTATTGGAAAAACATTAGAGCCGGTAGGAAATATGTCTAGAAGAAGCAGATCCAATAGCAACAGCATGGGAAGCCGGAACTCGAACGGAGACACAGGCAACCTTTCAGGGAAGAGCGACAGAAATTCGGGAACAAAGATCCATGGTTTCCATGGTGGTTTCCATGGCAGCATGCATATGCAGACTAACAAAACCAAAAACAATGATAGTAGCAGTACAGAAACAGGTCGTTCTGTAAATGGTTTTCATAGCAAACCGAAAAAACTAAAAGATGATATCGAGAATGCCCAGCAGCAGCAGCAACAGCAGCAACAGCAACAGCAACAGCAGCAACAGCAGCAACAGCAACAGCAACAGCAACAGCAACAACAACAACAAGAGCAACAACAACAACAACAACAACAACAACAACAACAACAAGAGCAACAACAACAACTGCAGCAGGAACAGCAACAAGAAGATCAAAATCGGCAGCATGTAGGAAGTTTTCTCAGTGATGATACTAGTAATGGCAATAATATTGACCATAATGGGCAAACCAAAGATGTGGGTAACATTAGTTTGTTGGAAGAAACGTCTTTTGCAGGAGAAAATGACCAATCAAAGAGCTTACAAGCACCAACCAAGCATTTATCACCATCATTAGTAAAATATACAAAAAAAGTGTCACCAGTTGATGCCGGATATGTGCCAGAGCCTGTCATAAAACAGAATGGTGTTTATGAAGCAAAATCAACAAATGAAATTAAAGATTATAAAGAGTCTGGGTACCCAGAAAAGCTAGTCAAACCAAGGTTAAGACTAATTCATGTGCTAGTTTTAAAATCTTTGAACAAAACCTTTGAGACAAAATATTTGGTTGTTCCGTTCAAACCAGAAGCTTTAAAGCTAGGTAGGCCCGTTTCAACGAATAGCGGGAATAGTAATGCAAACAACAACATCAACGGAAATAACAACAATGGCAATAATAACAACAACAACAACAACAACAATGATAAAGCAAATAAATCTGAAGCCAGACCAGACAATGGTCATTTCGATTCAAGGATTTTGTCTAGAAACCACGCTTCCATTTCGTGTGATCCGTTGACTAGTAACATTTATTTGAAAGATTTACATTCTTCAAATGGGACCTACTTGAATGGTGAAAAATTGAAGCCAGAAATAGAGGTGGAAATCAAAATAGGAGACACGATAACGTTGGGTGCGGACATATCGAGTAACGGAGAGCACAAAAAAATTAGTGCGTTGGTGGAAGATATCAATATCTTACCATTAGTCGATGATGATTACACTGCTAACAACAACACCAGTAATAATATTAACAACAATAACACAAATAATAAAAAATATGGCTTGAACTCCACTTCGGTGACGCAAAAAGCAGCATTTGAAGCGGCCATGTTTGGTGATGTTAATGACGAAATTGTCAGCGATGACATGTGGGGCCAAGACAACGAGTTACTGTCAGGCTTGTTCTTCAACACCTCTATGGGAACATCACCAAGTTTTGTCAATGTAATCAAAATTTTGAATGAAGAAATCATGTTGGAAAAGGCAGAACAAGCAAAATTACAAAGTATGGAGCAATTTCTAATAAATTATAATGCAAATTTTGATTATTTGAGTAAACTGAGGATAGAAAAAAATGAATCGATTTTATCACAATATCAGAGTAATTTAAAAGCCCAACTTACTGCCAGCTACGATACATTGTTGAAAGAAGAAACCGATAAGCACACTTTTTTACAAAATGAAAATCAAAGGTTAAAAGAKAAACTTAAAAACTGGGAGTCCGAAGAAATTAAAAATTTGAAATTTAAAATCCAAGATTTGAACACCATGCTCCAAGTGGAAAAGTACAAACATGGTGAGTTATCTACTAGTAAAGACTATAAAAGTTATGACACCAATAATTGTGATAAATCTATTGGCTCTATGAGTTCTTCTCCCACACATTTAGATGGTTTGGACAAGCACAATGGTGATATTTTTGAAACTAACAGAAACTCAAAAAAGATAAATGATAATAGTAAGAAGAGTGGTAATGATCCTACTGATAGTGAGAAGATCAATGAAAGTCTCAAAGGGAGCAAGAAAGGTTTAATTGAAGGGTCGGGCATTTTAACAAACAGTGCAAATGGTTTTGAACAAATCAAACATCCAATGCTTGCAAGATTCCAAGAGGAACGTTGTGGTGAAGCAATACAAGACGGAGATGACTTGACTAAAACAAGTTCTCTGCAAAAACATTATTTTGATGACGACAATGTAAGTTCAAACGAACCAAGTGAGGAATCGGGGCAGGAAGATGATAGCTGTGAAAGACGGCTACAGGAAGCGCCTTCGATAGGGAACCAGGTTTTGCAAAACGCTAACAAGGACAAACATATGCACACGTTTGCATATTTGGCCTCAATTAGCGTTGTTGGCGCTTTTACAGCGTTTCTTGCCTACTCACAAAATAAATGATATAAAAACAAAATGTCTATATAYAGAAGGTTTTTTATTACATAATTTCTTTTGTAAGAAAAAAATGTATATATATATATATATATATATATATATATATATATATGATAATGTCCTACGATGCCACCACTTTTGTTACGTCACTGAGTCACTCTAGCTTGTGACTTTCAATTAACATTCTTTCCACTTTTTCAATGCCTAGAATTTTGGCCATATGATTAGCAAACGAGGATGCAACGTCATCAACAGAGGGTGTATTTGTTTCGTCACCTTCTACTAAGTTGCTTCCCACATTGGGTTTGGTRTCTTTCAGGATTTCTTGAATGGAAGTGGCTTTGGCATCAGGAAGACCACAAAGGGTAAAGTGGTTCAGGTATTCCAAGTTTGGAGAAACATTGATGCATATTCCATGCGAGGTAATGTTCCTATTCACGTTAACTCCAATAGAGGCAAGCTTCCCGTTGTTCAAGCAGGACCAAACTCCTGTATCGTTTGTTCTCTGTGCCTTGACTCCGTAGCCATCAAGCAAATTCAAAGCAGCTTCTTCTATCCCGTTGACATAGCATTTCGGAGGAAACTGATGAAAGGACTTTAGATCAAGGATAATGTAGGCTACCATCTGCCCAGGCCCATGAAAAGTGATCTGTCCTCCTCTTTCAAGCTGCACAAACTTGGAAGGATCTGTGACGCCTGAGGGCTTGAAATCTTCAAACTCAGATATCTGCTCTTTTGTGATTTGCTTTTTGATACGTTTACCACCCGTGTATGTAGGCTCAAACTGGAAAGTCAAGATTACTGGGTTAGGTTTTAATTCCATGATCTTATCAATGATACTTTGTTCTTGATCATTAATTGCCATATTTTGCTCATGCAACGCAGTAAGCTGCCTTTTGATATTAGATTCCAGTTTTTTCATGTCAAGTTGGACTCTAACTATATTTTCTTGAATGTCCAAACCATTCTTGAACGGCATAAATGGCTTCACAAAGTGCAAATGCCTCAATACTCGACTGCTCTCTTCCACAGGTCTCGTTTTGGAAGTGAATGTGCATGTAGATGAGTTGAATCTTTTCCAGCAATGTTTATTGAGGGTTCTTTTCAGCATGCTTGATTGTATGCATGCCATTCTTCTGGTCATAACTTTCTTTCTATCATTTTTTTGAAAACGTCGTTTAACCTTAACTGTTACACGGTTTGGTGAATATTTCTACGATTTTTTTTGTATTTTTTTTATTTTTATTTTTTCCGAGCTTTGCGCTGAAAGTACTCTGCCATCGCGGTTAACTTTTGATGAGCAACAAGCATAATGATCACAAACCAAGAACACAAAATAAAAAAAAAAAAACGAGCTTAATAATAAGAAGTAATGGCAGATTGTACAAAAACAAAAATTCACACGGAGCTTTTGCAATGGCTTTTACAGGACAGCTCTTTTTACATATCACCAAAAATTTCCATCACGCATGATAAATATGGAGGAACAAGTTTGTCCAGTTCCCAAAGCCGGTACCTAAATGAAAAACTAATAAGCGTGCCGTCTAGGTTTTTGCTCAATAGGAAAACAGTCACTCAAAGTATTTTGAAAGATAGCACTGGTTGCTATAGTTTGTTGCAACACCAGCCTGGAAAGCTTAAAACGTTAAGCGCCGTGTCGCTTTTGTGTTTTTATATTCTGATAGAATGGAAAGTTGTTAAAAAATCATTTTGGATGCCTTTTTTCAACACTCTTCCTGCTTGGTCTGTTTTTGAAACTTCTGTCCCATGCATAATAGACATTTGCCAAAA
This sequence comes from Hanseniaspora osmophila, assembly GCA_001747045.1. NCBI lineage: Eukaryota > Fungi > Ascomycota > Saccharomycetes > Saccharomycodales > Saccharomycodaceae > Hanseniaspora > Hanseniaspora osmophila. The sequence goes on along the minus strand of LPNM01000009.1, from coordinate 65,869 downwards.
CAAGCAAAGCAGCAACCCCTGGTATAATAACTCATTACTTTCTACTGCTTCATTACATCATTGCAAAAGAATGTCTAGTCTGATCCAGCAATCATGGGAAACAGTGCAGCCTTTAGTTTTGCAGACCATATCACAATCGCAATTTCAATACTCTTGCGAAAACGATCTTTTTCAAGACTTTTTGCATGTATACATGCTCATCAATTCACGGTGTTTGTACTACGAACTTGACCMAAAATATAGTGAGCAACCTGAAGATCAGTTTACTATGGTGCCGCTGGTTGACTTTATAAATCATGATTCTGACTTGCAAGGAAAAAATTGCTACCCAAAAGTCAACAAGCTCAGTGATAAATTTGAAGTATTCAGTGGGGAAACAACAAAACATGTCGGAGAGCTATACTTCCATTATGGTGCACACTCAAATGATTTTTTACTAAATGAGTACGGTTTTATTGCTGATTCAAATGATTCCAATTACATAGACATAACGCCGTACTTGATAAAAAGATTTAATGAGAAACAGGCAGAGTGCGCAAGAAATACCGGGTACTATGGTGATTACTCACTTTCTTTTGATAACGCCAGTTTTAGAACTATCGTGGGGTTGTGCATTTTAACTTCAACTTCTGAATCAGATTTTGAGAAGATAGATAAATTGATCAAGGGAATACTCTATGAAACTAGCTTCTCTTATGATTCTTTGCTGAGCACTGTTCTTAAAGAAATTCGCGCAGATGTTGAAAGCAAATTAGAGACTTTAAGTAAAATCAAGGTTGCACAGATTTCGGAAAGTTTCCTGCTATCAGCTTTAACTAATAATTATTTACAGTATATCGAGATCATAAATTCTTTAAGTTAATTTTGGACTTTGCCATGTTGTAGATCAGTTCGGTAGTTGGAAGAGGAAGTTTTATAAAGCTTGCCATCCTTACAAGTAATCCACTTGATCTATGAACCGAATTGTATTTTTTGTGTGTGTTTAGCTCTTGCTGCATCGGCAAAGTTGAGTTTTTATTTTCATTGAGGTATTTCAAAATGAGATTGTTCATTCTTTCGTTTGAGAAAGCATAGCTGAGATGTGGATACATTCGTGCGACCAAATGACTAAATTCTGCGGTCATTCTGTTCCATATTCCTTCTAAATTGTTTGAAGTTTTTAACAAACACATATTGTTTTCGTCAAATATCACATTCATAGCACCAACACATGAACTGATGCATACTTTTTCTAGCTCCTCTATTAAGAAATGCTCGTAAGACTTTCTGGTGACGATGAGTTGCTGAGGAAGTTCCTTGGAAGTGGCATCGATCAAATCGAGAAGCGGATTTTTTGCTTTGAGCTGCAAAAAAGTTTCTTCGTAATCTTCTTGCTTTTTTTGAAAGCTTGGAGACAATACTGCTGTGCTTGCTTCTTYTTGACTGTTGTCTTCTTTGGTACTTGAAGTCTCCTGTATTTCATCAGCCCGAGTGTTTTCTTGTTCAAGTTCAATCACCTTATTTATCTGAGATATTTGCAATGTTAACGGTGCCAAAATGTTTTTGTTTTTAACGGTTAAAAACTCACCAGCTTTACTAAAGGCCCCGGGCTGGGTGGTTCCAACRAAAAGATTGGCATTGAGATTCTGTTTTGACCATTGGGTTTCGTAATAATTTACCGTGTCTAAACCTGGATTCAATAAAAGAACGTTTGAAGGACGTTCATCGTTGTTAAGGCATTGTGAATATTTCTTGATGTTGTTTTTGAAGTCAAAATAGGTAAAATCTGATATGATCAAATTTTCGATTGGCGCAATGTGCCCATTGGCAAACTTTGGGGGCTCGCAAGAAGCCATAAATTGTTTTCTAAGGTGTGATTGCACATTGCCTGCATTCAAAGTAGAGCTCACGTAAGATCCTTGTTCCAAAAACCTGTTCAATTTCAAATTGTCTTTGAGCAACAAAATAATGTTTGGAACAGGCTTTGGTTGTTTTGAGTGTTGGGCCAAAGAAAGAGCCAAATTTTTTAGCACAGGTGTCGATCCTGACATGTAGACTCTGGGCACTTGTCCTGACATTTGRTAGAATAGTGGGTAGGGAACGATGATGACCTTGTAGTGTTTTTCTGTTTTTTTTTTGTGCTTGTTGATGCTGTGACAAGATGCATCAATAGCTCAACTTTTGTTGTATCTATCCAAAAAAATGAAACCGGATCTCGCTTGCTGAAGAGTTCTTATGTTTGCGCGATGAGACGGAAAACAATTTTACCTCGGCCATCGCGTGACTTGAGTTGAAAGGGGAATCAAAATGTTGATTTAAAATAAATTGCCTAGTTGTGCATGTGCAAAAGGTATGTATCAGAGGTGAAGGTGCTCAAAAGGATTTAGTTTAACAAAAAAAGGAAAGCATCGCTTTTACTGCAAAACATCTGATTATCAAGCAATGCTAGTGGTTGGTCTGACAGGAGGCATAGCCTGCGGGAAATCCAGTGTTTCTAAGATCATACAAGAAGAGTTTCACGACAGCATTCCTATCATCGATGCGGATTTGATTGCAAGAGAAATTGTTGAGCCAGGGAAACCAGCGTACAACAAGATAGTTTTTCACTTTCATGATAAAGTTCCCGATTTGATCAATCCCACTGATCAAACACTAAACAGGCCTAACTTGGGGAAGTACGTTTTCAGTAATAAAGACGAGTTGCTTAAATTGAATAGCATCACACATCCACAAGTTCGCTATGAAATCTTTAAGAAAATACTTTTAAATTATATCAAGGGCTACAAAATGTGTATTTTAGATGTACCACTTCTATTTGAAGCCAGATTAGACATTTTTTGTGGAAAAACAGTTAGTGTTGTTATCAGTGAACAGTCCGTTCAGTTGAAAAGGCTGATCACCAGAAATGGATTTTCTGAACAAGAGGCGATGTCCCGGATCAACGCTCAAATGTCCACTAAAGAAAGAATTTACAGGTCTTCGTTTATCATTGATAACAATGGCTCTCTAGAAAAGTTGCGCGATCAAGTTAAAAATGTTGTGTTGTCCAACTTAAAACCGAGCTTGCTGGTTTACCTACTAGAGCTGKTTCCGCCAATTGGACTGTGTTCTGCTTTGAACGTTATCATATCTAATTATTTGAAAAGAAATTTGCAAAACAAGAAATTTGCAAAGGCAGAATGAAAACTGGTTGTGGGTTCCTTAAAATTAAAATGTGTACACAAATATATATTACGAGATTAGTCTATCAATATGTGGCTGTTTTTTTTGTTTTTTGTTTTTTCTTTTTTCTGTTTTAAAAATAGTAAAATGTCAAATTTCACAACTTTGATACTGGAGGATATGCATTTGGACGCACTTCTGGAACTTGCTTGTATGGTAATTTCCCTCTATCCTTGAGCAATAAAAGCTGATTTTGTCCAAAAGCGGGCATCACTATAGGCTGATTTATGGAATCACTTTCTTCTTTCACTTCTTCGGTTTGTGAATGAAATTCTTTTTCCGTATGTTCTTTATTCAAATTTTTGTTAAAATTACGAAAGTTGGATCTGTATTCTGGTTTGCTATTTGTTTGAAGTTTTACTACACCTCCTTTCAATTCACTAATGTCACACTGAGAAATGCAATTAATATCAGAGAAAGGAGCCAGTGTCAACACATTAATGCGAGACGGATCAACCAACAGCTTTTCTTTAGGTGTGGAAGCTTTCTTTTCGTTATTCAAAGCTTGTTTTAATTCTTTGAAAGCAACTTTTACACCGTGTTTTGGTAGATCATGACCAAAAACTGTGACACTGTCAGTGTTGAATGAAAGTTGTTTTTGAGATTTCTCATTTTTTGTTGATTCAAATGTTGTTGTTTGGTCTTGGTTGTCTTCCGTTTTTTTCAAAATCGATTTAAGGTTAGATGAATTGTTTGACGAAGAAGGTTGTAAAATGGAAGGAGATGCAGAAAAAGAAGTGGAGGATGAAGAAGAGGAAGATGATGGTAATATTGATGACTCTTGTGATTTTGTTTTTACAAGAGCAAAAGATTCCTGCGGAGGGGTTTTCAATGATGGTGAAGGACTTTTTTTCGATTTAGTAGCGGATGATTCTGACTCCGGATTTGTTGAAATGCTCGATGTTCTAATGGCCACAGGTATGCCTCTTCTTTTCACAGYTTCATCTGTTTCAGTTTTAATTTTTTTCCGTTTTTTCAGTTCAACTTTATCAGCTTTTTCTTCCGTGGTTGTTGGATTGGATCTTTTAAGAGAAACTTTGACCGTTGTTATTTCCTTTTTTGGTTTTTTCGTCAAKGTTCCTGCAGTGCTTTTGATTGAMGAGGTTGTCTTTGTTGGAACATTTTCATCCATTRAAGAAGATTTTGCCTTTTTTTTGGAGAAAAATTTTGTTGCTAATTCTGTGTTTTTGGTAATTTCAATCAATTGCTGTACGTATTCGGTCCTTACATCATTAGGATCACAATTCAATAATATTTTGGGAAARATGGAGCTGTTCAAATAATCGTATTTTATCAAATCTTTGTTCAAAAAATTACCTTCTCGTTTCAAATTGCATAATTTCATTAAATAATCTTTGTACATCTTCATCAATTGAGAATACAACTCAACATCACTTTCTTTCATGCCCAGATTTTTAGCAGTGTCTTTTTTTTGTGAGATTTTTTCAAGTAATTCGTTATCTTTGGCAAAAGTTTCTGTTGTCGATAACAGCATCTGGATGTAGGAGTTTGTAGATAACAACTGATCAAAAGTCAAGATCGATGTTGTCTTATCGCAAAAGTCCCGAATTGCATTCACCTGGGCAGGGTTCATAACATGGCTAAAATTGATCTTGCTATGATTCATAGTATGCTTAATATGACCAAAAACTGTGTGTGTGTGTGTGTGTGTTTATTTAGTGTTTTTCTATTCTGTTCGCGTACAAGATTAAGTTCTTACGGCACAATGGGTTCTGTCTGTTAGTCTCTTGGAGTCTCTTTGAAAGCTAGTGCTATGCATATTGCGTAACACCTATAATGATAACTTGCAGCCATCACAATAAGTCTTAGAAAATGGAATCTGCTAAACGCTACGTTGCGTGATTGTTAATAAACACAAAAACCTCATCTCTCCCATTGCTTCACTTGAGCATTCATAAATTCCTTCTCCACTTTCGAAASGAAACAAACTCAAGATGAAAAAAAAATCACAAAGACACAAAAAACGTCAGAGCTTACAAAAAACGTCAGACGTCCGACGTTTATATTTTTTCATTTTTTTTTGTTTAAATTGCTTTTTCAAAATCATTCGTAGTCGTTTAATCTATTTCTATCTGAATTTGGTGCAGGAGTGTTGGTAAACCACCCCACCGATGAGAATCTACCGAACGAAAATTTTCAGCTTCGAGTTGAGAAATGAGGTTATAATTAAAAGTTAAGATGGGTGTCAGGTCTTTTGGTTTGTTTGAAACAAGATAAGATTTTGTTGTTGGCCACTCGTTGCAACATCAGCATTAAAGTCTCTGTCTTAAATAGTTTGTTGTTTTTTTCATTCAATTTTTTTATTCAATCCTTTGCTAAGCAAGAACACAAACAAGTAACCAAGCAGAAAACCGTAGAAAAATTCAAGAGAAATATGCTTGCAAACAAACTTGTGTATTTGCGCACCGCTGTGAAAAGCTCAGTTTTGAGAACTGTGCCCTGTGTTGTTTCGAAAAATTCATATTTGAGGTTTTCCACTGTGAATTCCAGAGTTTGGAACGAAGCAGCAAACATTGCCAAAAGTCCCGAATTTGCCAACGTACAAGATGCGCAAGCTTCAGTTGCAACAACCGCTGCAAAAATACCAACACCACTTTCTTCTTCTCCGCTAAATACTTTGGAAACAAAAGAAAATGACATTTCTCAAGAAAATGGCAATGAAAATGATGTTTCTCAAGAAAAAGACTATGAGGTGACCACTTTTCAAGGTTTGAGAGATAACAAACTTATTGATCCATTGATTTCCAAAGCTCTAAGCAGAACAGGGTTTGTGGATATGACCCCTGTTCAAAGCAAAACTTTGAAGCCAATTTTGGAAAATGAAAACTACGACATTATTGCCAGAGCGAAAACTGGGACAGGTAAGACGTTGGCATTTTTGATTCCTATTTTTGAAAGTTTATGCAAGACAAGAAGAGAATCCCAATACATGGTGAAATCTGTTATTGTGGCCCCAACCAGAGATTTGGCTTTGCAAATTGAAGAGGAAATCAAAAAAGTTTTTTACAAAAACAATTATGGATTGGAAAAGTTCCCATCAATGTCTTTGATCGGTGGTGTGAAAATGTATGATCAAATCAAAAAAATGAGAAAAATCAGACCAAATATTGTTGTTTGTACTCCAGGAAGACTATTAGATATGTTAAGTGATGAAAGATTGGCTAATGAATTTTTTAGATTCGTGGATTTCAAAATTTTTGATGAAGCTGATAGATTATTGGAAATTGGATTCAAAGAAGATATGGAACAAATCTCCGATCTTTTGAATACTTTGAGTGCTAAACCAGAAAACCACATTAGATCTTTACTATTTTCAGCAACTTTTTCCAAAGAAGTGAGAAAATTGTCACAATCCATCATGAACAAACCTGATTTCAAATTTATTGACACTGTTGATAAAAACGAACCAGAAGTTCAAGAAAAGATTGACCAAAAATTAGTTGTTGTGGATTCTACTGAAAAACTAATTTTGGAGTCCTTAAAATACTTGACTGACAAAGTTGCCAACAAAGAAACTGGTAAATACATTGTTTTTGTTCCTGTCACCACTTTTACCAGTGTTTTTGCCAACTTGTTTAAAAACATTTTGTATGACAACCATTTGCTAAATAACGCGAACATCAATGTTTTGCATGGTAAATTACAACAAGAAAGAAGAACCAAAACAGTTCAAAGATTCAAAAAATCTGATGACAGAATGGTCAACTTTTTGTTTTGTACAGACGTTGGTGCAAGAGGGATGGATTACCCAAATATCAACGAAGTCATTCAAATCAGTTTACCTTCTGAAACTGCAAACTATATTCACAGAATTGGTAGAACAGCAAGAGGGTCTTCAGAAAAGGGTGAATCCATTGCCTTTGTAACAAAACCAGAACAGAAATTTTTTGATGTTTTGGCTCGTGAAAAGAAAGTTTTTGTTGATAACAAAATTGAAGATTTTGAACCTTTTGAAGACAAGTACAACATTGCTGAAAGTGTGAAAAGTGAAATGGTAAAAAACGTGGATGCTTGGAACGAAACTTTTTACTCTCTTTTGGGATTCCACAGATCATCTGTAAGTGAGTTTAAAACAAACATGACGGCTTTGGCTCAAGATTGTTGTATTTCATTTGATAAATTGACTGGCGGTACCAAACTACATGTCTCACCATCAAGCATTAACAGAATTTTCGGTAATCAACTTTTGAGACAAATTGTAGAATACATCGATTACGATGGCCCGTTGCCAAGAGATGAACCTTCTCGTTCCAGATACGGTGGCAACAATAGCAGAAACAGATTCAACAGATTTGATAACGACGGCCAAAAAAAATCAAGAGACTACAATAACGATACCAGATCGAACAGTGGGTTTTCCAACAGAAGCGGGTTTTCCGACAGAGGCAATTCCTCTAATAGAAACAATTATTCCAGTAGAAACAACTACTCTGACAGAAACAACTATTCTGACAGAAACTCGAGAACTGAAGGTAGACCAAGAACTGAAGGTAGACCAAGATCTTTTGAAGGTAGACCAAGATCTTTTGAAGGCAATGAAAGAAGTTATGGCAACAAAGACACTAGAGGCTCAAGAGACTCCGATTAAAAGCCGTGTGTCAATGGCTCGTTGCCAACCTTTTTTTTTTTTCAATTGTTTCACTTTTTTTAAAAAGTTTGTTTTGCTATTCAGCTGTAATATACTTTTGACCTATCTTTGTTTTTCTTGGCAACAGGCAAAAACTTCAAGATGTATAATTCAGTTGAATGCCTATTTTTATAAACCTAGGAAAAGAAAAAACCTTGTATATAGAATACCAGAAAATGTTTAATTTTGCTTATAGACACTATCTTTCACTTTTAGCAATTGGTTCTTTTACAGTCCGTGTTGTGTTTAACTTATCACGATCTAAAAACCTTTTGTGCTTAAAACTAAGGGAACTGGAGAAAAAAAATAAAAACAAAAAAAAAAAAAAAAACATCAACACACGAGAGCCAAAAAAACATCACACACAACTTAGTATCAAATGCAGGATAATTATATTATCGTAATTCATATAGATTTGCTTTATTTTTAGTAACAATAAATAACGAACTAACAAATCCAAGAGCATTTGAAATTTTGAGAGATCAGTAGCACTCACACGAGAATGTCAGACAGCAAAGATAGCGTTACTTTTTGTTTGTTATCGGAACTGAGCTCGATCTCGTTAAAAATTCATATTGACAAGTTGATAGGCAGAAAACCACTCCTCACTCAGTCAGCCCGGATCCAGTCACCAGAACGGACAAGAATTAACTCTGACGTGAAYTTGACCAGCGAGCTTTTTGTTACCGTTCAAGTATATGACARCTTTACCAATAGAGAGTTGAGCACGACAGTTACAACAAATTACAAACCATTTAAAAATACACGGAAATGGGCACAATGGCTAGAAATACCAATTGCTTTGTCTCTTTTGAATGCGCATTCTAAACTACTGATCACGCTATGGGAATATGGCCCGGAAGGCAGCAAAATTATTTTCCACAAACTCGACTCTGGCTTGGTTGATCAGGATTCMATGACTTTGAAAAGCGGATCGGAATGTATAAAATTTGATTTGAGTGCATCTTACGGAAACCATCAAATTGTTCACAATGAAAGTCAAAAATTACTCGACAAGTACATCATGGGTGAGATTGCACCTGAACCGTGGCTTGACCATTTGTCTTTGGATAAACTGAAAAAGCAGTCTGTACAGTTTGATTTGAAACCAAACGAGTTTGTTTTGTTCATTCATTATCCGTACTACGAGGTTCCAATTGTTGTGGATGAAAAAGAATTACCAATTTACAGTAATATCCCAACTATAGAAAGTTTCAAACTTAACACYAAAGAGGTTTTGACCAACAGCGAAAAAAATAAACAGAATAAAGAGCAGGATTTGAAGCAGGAGTCTATACAGCTACCTGCAGATTACAACTCTTTGAAGTTTTTTGATCCCGACCAATATAATCCAGATCCTGTTGAAGAAAAGTTTAGAAGATTAGAAAGATCTTCAAACAAAAATTTCAATTTCACTGCGGCTAGCAAGCCAGATGCCTCTAAAAGAGAAATTTTAAACAAGATTATCAACTACCCACCAGGCACAGAGTTAACAGCGCACGAAAAGGCATTGATTTGGAAGTACAGATATTATTGCATGTCGAGTAAAAGAGCATTAACTAAATTTTTACAAAGCGCGACTTTGAATGATGAAAATGAAAAAACAGAGGTTATTCGCTTGATGGATTTGTGGATAGAAATAGGTATTGAAGATGCAATTGAATTGTTGGGGCCTAGATACACTTTACCGTTTGTGCGAGAATATGCTGTTAGAMGGCTTGAAAAGTCAACGGATGACGAAATACAGTTGTACTTGTTACAACTTGTCCAGGCGCTTTGCTTGGAAAATGTACCGTACAATTTTCAGGAGCAAAAGCTATGGAAAGGAACGAGTGAGCAAATGGGTCAATCTAYTATATTGGATACCGCTGATTTAACTATTAAGCACGATTCTTTGACCAACACTACAAACAGTCCGAAAGTGCCAAAAGTGCCAAAAGTCAAACAAGATTTGCTTGTTTCGGAGTATCCAAGTAGCACGTTAGATGGGAACAATGCAGATTTTGATGCTGATAGCAATGGCGAAGCTTCCTTTCCTGCCAACAGGTATGATGGCGAAGACATATCTTTTTCTTCGGTAGCAGATCCAAGAAAACCAGAGCCTGCTGCTAATAGTTCTCTTGCATCTTTTTTGATCAAAAGAGCAGTCGCTAATGAAAAATTGGGAAATTATTTTTTCTGGTATTTGAAATCAGAATCAAAAGACAGTGCAAACCTATTGATTATATTAGAAGCATTTTTTGAAAGCTTAACGGATCAACAAAAGGAAAAAGTTATTTCACAAGTGACATTTGTTGATATGCTAAGAGACTTTTGTATTCAAATCAAAAGCTTGAGAGATACGACACAAAAAAAAACATCCTTGTTACATCATCTCGTAACACACAGGTTGAAACCATTGCTCAGACAGAAAATTGTTCATTTGCCTTTGGATCCCTCTATCATAGTGACAGATGTCATACCAAATCAGTGCAAAGTTTTCAAAAGCTCTCTTTCTCCTCTCAAAATCACGTTCAAAACAAAGGACAACAAATCATATTCACTAATGTACAAAGTTGGTGACGATTTGAGACAAGATCAACTTGTTGTGCAAATTATCAAGTTGATGGACGTTTTATTGAAAAATGATAACGTTGATTTGAAGTTGACGCCATATAAAATTGTGACAACAGGTCCAGATGAAGGAGCCATAGAATTCATTCCAAATGAAACTATTTCCAACATTTTGAGCAAATACCATGGGATTGCATCGTTTTTAGCAAACTACAAGCCAGACCAAACTACCAAAACTTCGACTGTCAATCCAAGCAGAACGCTCTCAAAAGACTCAGATGTGACATTAGCTACCAAAATCAATGTAAAAGGATTGGAAATTGATCACACTGTAATGGACAATTTCATCAAGTCATGTGCCGGCTACTGTGTTATTACCTACATCTTAGGTGTCGGAGACAGACATTTGGACAATCTATTGATAACTCCAGAAGGAAGATTCTTTCATGCTGATTTTGGTTACATATTAGGACGTGATCCAAAGCCCTTTCCCCCACTTATGAAGTTGCCACCGCAAGTWATTGATGCATTTGGTGGAGCAGACAGTCCCAACTACAACAAATTCAGAAGTTACTGCTTTGTCGCTTATAGCATCTTACGGAAAAACGCTGGATTGATTTTAAACTTGTTTGAACTAATGAAAAACTCACAGATTCCCGACATCAAATTGGATCCAGAAAGTGCGGTTTTAAAAGTCAAAGAGAAGTTCTGTCTTGACATGTCTGAAGAAGAGGCCATCATTCATTTTCAAAATTTGATCAACGTAAGCGTGAATGCATTGCTACCGTTGGTGATTGACCATCTTCATAATTTGACGCAATACTGGAGAGCTTAAAAAAAAAAACAGGGAGTTATTGAGGTTTTGCTGAATCGCATACTGAAAGCTCGCTTTTATTCTTGTGCTTAAATTGTATTGTAACCTATGAGAATCGTAAATAATTATTGAAAGTTTGACACTAATTTTTCTCTTGAAATACATAAATGTTACTTGGTAGACGCGAAAAAAAAAAAAAAAAACCGATCATGTGAAACTTGGGATACAGGTTGTAAAAAAGGTGTAACGCCTTGTATTCGCAAAACAACAAAAAAAAATGTGGAAAACTGGTAAACCGCGAATCACGTTGGCAAGCTTTTATGGTGTATGATCAAAATACATTGTATGCAAATGGTGATCTCTTGCATGTCATTATTAATCATGCAGCTTAGGTTTTCTATTGGCCATGTTACGCATTCTTTTGCCTTACAATACACATGTAATCAAGCAAAGACCACGCACAACAAAAACTCAACAAGATTTTATTCACTTCAAATAGATTAAAACCAGTATTGTTGCACGTTATCAAAACGTATTTAGGCAACCCTTTTCGATAAAAAAAAATAATATTTCAACCCAAACACTTTGTTATGAACTCTTCAACAGTTTTCAAAACAGACCCACCAGATATAAGAAAACCACCCGCCAAAGTTGTGTCCACACAGTTCTATACAGCTCTACTTCTAGGGTTATTTGCTTTGCTTTCGTTTTCCATTTTGCTTAAAAAGCTACCCAAACTTTATGCAAGCAGAAAATATAAAATCGATGGAATACCTTCGTGGAAGGAAACGTCTCTGTTTGGCTGGATGCCTGTGTTGTTTCGAATTAATGACCAGCAGGTTTTGGARTATGCCGGATTGGACGCATTTGTGTTTTTAGGGTTCTTCAAAATGTGTATCAAGTTTTTGGCAATTTGCAGTATATTTGCGATTTGCATAATATCCCCAATAAGATACCACAAGACAGGAAAATATGATGATGGCGACGATGACGGGTACAACCCTGATACTTACAAAAGATATGCACGTTTTGTGAAAAGATCAATTGTAAGTATTCTTGACAATACAGAACCTAGTGATCCTTCATTACCACCAGATGCTACAAAAGAAAAATATCTGTGGATGTATGTTATTTTCACTTATATCTTCACTTCTTTGGCTTTGTACATGTTGGTGAAACAAACAAAATTAGTGGTCAATATCAGACAGAAATATTTAGGCAGACAAAACAAAATCACAGATAGAACAATCAGGATAACCGGTGTTCCAGTCGAACAAAGAAATGAAGAAAGTCTTATCAACACAATTGAAACTTTGAAAATAGGTAAAGTCTCTTCAATTACCATTTGCAGAGAATGGGGATATTTGAATCGGCTATTTAAGTACAGAAAAGTTATTCTTAAACAATTAGAATCCAAATTGGCTGATTGCAACCCTGAATTACGGGATGTTGAACACTACTCGGAAAGCTACACAACAGAATCAACTTCCTCTTTGGCAACTTCTTCAAAACCGTTGATGGGCCGTCCAACACTTCGAATTGGGGGATTTGGATTTTTTGGCAAAGAGGTGGACGCAATATCTTATTTGCAAGAACAACTTAAAGTAGTGGACAAAGAGATTTTCGAGGCAAGAGAAAGACAGTATTCCACAACTCCAACCGCTTTTGTCACGATGGACTCTGTGGCTAATGCGCAGATGGCCGCCCAAGCAGTTTTAGATCCCAGAGTCCATTACTTCCAAACACACCTGGCTCCTGCGCCTCATGACATTATCTGGGACAACGTTTCCTTGAATAGACATGAAAGAATGATGAAATCCAATTTTGTGACTGTACTGATTGGAGTTATCAGTGTCTTCTTAATTGTTCCAGTCTCGTATTTGGCAACATTGTTAAATTTGAAAACCATTACAAAATTTTGGCCATCATTGGGCAAGTTTTTAAAAGAGAACTCATGGGCGGAGAGTTTAGTAACGGGATTGTTACCAACTTATCTTTTTACTTTGTTGAACGTTCTTATTCCATATTTTTATGAGTATTTAACTTCCCGTCAAGGTTTGGTGTCTCACAGTGAAGAAGAAATATCATTGGTTTCTAAAAACTTTTTTTACTCCTTTGTTAATTTGTTTTTGGTTTTCACTTTAGCGGGTACTGCTTCCAATTTCTGGGGTTATTTCACTGACACTACCAAAATCGCCTATCAATTGGCCACTTCGGTTAGAGAGTTTTCGTTGTTTTATGTTGATCTTATCATCTTGCAAGGTATAGGGATGTTCCCGTTCAAGCTTTTGCTAGTTGGAAGTTTGATTGGATTCCCGTTTGTGAAAAGCAAGTGCAAAACCCCAAGACAAAGACAATACCTTTATCAATCTCCTATCTTTAACTTTGGTTTACAGTTGCCACAATCGATTTTGATTTTAGTGATAACCATCATTTACAGTATCATGAGCACCAAAATTTTGGTTTCCGGTTTGGCTTATTTTGTCATTGGGTTTTATGTTTACAAATATCAACTAGTGTTTGCAGTTGATCATTTGCCACACAGCACGGGCAAAGTCTGGCCACTAGTGTACAGAAGAGTTATTTTGGGATTGCTTTTGTTTCAATTAACAATGGCAGGAACATTAGCTGGGTATCCAAGCGGATGGATTTTGTCAACGTGTTTGTTTCCATTACCCATTATTACTGTTATGTGTTGGTGGGATTTGCAAACAAATTACTTACCATTGATTAATTTCATTGCTTTGAGCTCTATAAGGGAGTTTGAAAGAGGATCAATGTCACAACAAAGACCTGCTTCAAATATCTTGAATCCAGCCAACAACCATTCAAGCACTTTTTCGCACGTTGCGGAAGACGAAAGTTACGAGTATCCTTTTTTAATATGCCCGTTGGAACCTCCAATGATCAGTGAAACTACTAATTCTAATAACAGTAGTGATGATGTCTTAGTAAACCTCTAGGCTTGTTGATCGTGGCGCGTATATAGATACATGTAACACTAAACTAAAACAACTTGATGGAAAATAAAGATTAAAATATCTGTAAATTTAACGGCTCCAACGACCGCATAGGAGAAGGCAAAGTTTACTATGAAAATCCGAATTAATGTGACGAGTACAAATCGGAAAGCCACCTGTTTGTACGAACAATTGGTGGTGATACGCAAACTTTCAACAACATAAAAATGAGAAACCCATTTGATAACACTTGACGGTATGATGGAGTCATATGGCCAGATAAGCATTAGTATGGGAAACAGTCTAGCTCCGTAAGCCAATAAAAGTGTTGAAGATATTATTCTTGCTGATTGTTTTTTAAGTTTTGCAGGAATCATGGACGAAAAAAATCGCTGAGATAGAAACTGAAGTAAAAATTGATCAAGCACACAGTAAGCCATAAAATAGAAGTACTGTGCTATTGGTGTTTTGCTGAAAACTTTAGTCATTGCCAGGGATTTGTGTAATTCAGGCATGCGAAATATTTTTTCTTCATACGCCCATGTCAAGTAAACTTCAAAAGTCATCATCACGAATTTAATCCTATTGATTCTTGATAAATTCAAATTAGAGCGAGAGGATGCCACACTAAAATGCGGTTGATTTTGATCTGATGAATTGAAAACCATGTGTCTGTAGGCGCCAGGCTTGAGAAGTAAAAGATTGATGAAYAAAAGAAGATCATCGTACTCTATGTACTTGTCCACCACGGCATTGCATGCTTTGCAATCCGTAAGTCTTATGTGTGTCTTAGAATATGCCACAAAAAGAGAGTCAGCGGGTTCCCCGCAATTGATGCACATCATCAGTGTTCTGAGGTGGTGTMAATAAGGTTTTGAAAAAAAATTGTTGTCCACTAAAGTAAATTAACTGTAAAATGAGTAAGTCATCAAATAAAAACGGGCGGCTCTATTCAGYTTTTTGTTYGCCRCCTTTCTTCTATATGAGTTTCAAGCACTCCATCAGTAATTGCATARTGAAACTTCAAAGTTYGCGTYTAAAGTCACCAATCCAAACGACTCTTGTTTCCACATTTTTTTTGTTTTTTTTTTTGTTTTTTTTGTTTTTTTTTTTTTTGCTGTTGAGAACTCTCACAGCCTTTTTTCGAAAATGGAATTATGCTTAAACACATAAATGATGCCGATCCGCTATTTTAAATAGCCGTAGCATAAATCACTGAACGAAGAACACCAACGCTAAACTSCRCTTAAGCTCAACTGCATGATTTGAACATTTTYAACTTGCAATGTACGGAAGAAGAAATAACAACTACAATTACGGCAACTATAACAGTTACAATGGTGGAGGGAGCAACACTAAAAGCATTCCTTGCAAGTATTTTCAAATGGGTAGGTGTAACAAAGGGGCAAATTGCAACTACTCACACAACACGAACAACTCTTCAAACAACAGAAATAACAATTACAACGCATTCAATGGCCCTGTTGGAAGCCGGTTCAATAATTTTAGTTCCGGTAACAACGATGACGTGATGGAAATTTCCGATGCTCCTAACGGGAGGTATGAGCAGCAGATCTTGACGGAATATTTACAGCAGTCTTCTTTACAAAAAGTGAATCAAGAGATACTGGATGACATGAAAAGCGCAATGAGCGAAATGCARGTGGATCCGTTAACATCTGCTTATTCCCCAGGTTATCCGGGGAAAGTTCTTATAATTGACGGGCAAAGAGAACTTTCAAGTCAAGAAACTAGATGGAAATACTACCAGGCACAAAGGAGTAACAGCATTATGCAGCATGAACAAGAAATGAAAGCACGTAGAGCGGACATTGGRAAGTGTCTTCTATTYGTGAAATCAAATTCACTGAAGGCGGCCAGATACTCTCAGCTTGGAACTGAGAACTTGAGTAAAAATATGAATAGCATATCTACTATGAAGCCGTTTATTGATTTTCAACCAAATCTTTCTTTWAACGGCGTACCAGGCAATGTATCGTCTTTTGGCACGTCTACYACAACAAAACCCGGCAGTATTTTTGGAGGAAGTCAGCAATTTGGTCAAGCTGCAACCACTAATAGTGCTGCTGCCAATCCTTTTGGCAGCTCGCCATTCTCTAAAGCAGGAGGTGCGGCTCCGTCTGGATCTTCTGCATTTGGGACACCTGCATTTTCAAGCAACAGCTTTGCCGCAAACAATAATACATCAAATGGAGGCTTTGGAGGTGCAACCGGTGGAGCTTTTGGTACACCAGCGTTTGGTGCAAATAGTAACTCAACRTTTGGAGCCGGCAATACAAAYAATAGTGCAAGCGTATTTGGGACGCCAGCTTTCAAAATGGATAATAAAATGGGACAAAATAATGCTGCTAACACTACGAGCGCATTTGGAGCCTCGCCTTTTGGTGCAAGTGCTCCAACTACTCAAACACTTGGAAACCAAAGCACAAAYACTGGAAGCGTTTTTGGCACACCTGCATTTTCCGCCAAYACACAAGCAACAACTAACGTCGCTCAGCCATCTTCTRCTAGTTTTGGCTCTTCGGCATTTGGAGCGAATGGTTTTGCATCCAGTGCGATTGGTGGTAGCCCTTTTGGGGCCGCGCCACAAAACTCTGCAATTGCCGGGGCGCCTACCTTTGGTAAAGCAACCAATACAACAACGGCGTTTGGACAGCCATCTTTTCCTTCCAACCTTTCCACCAATCAGGGATCCTCACTACCTCAAACTAATGTAACAAATAATGCGGCAACTCAACACGCCAATATTGGCTTTGGTGGACAGACAGATGCAAATAAAAATCAAAATGCATCACCTTTTTCCGGGTTCTCTTTTGGTGATACTGGTGCTCAAGGAACAAATGCCAGMACCTCCGGCTCAGCAAACAGCAGGTTTGTGCAGGGTTTGCCCAATCCAAGCATAAAATGTTCTAGCAAAGAAGACTTGCCTAGCYCAGTGCTGGAACAGTTTTCGAAACCWTCTTTTGATCTGGGCAGAGTTCCAGACTGTCCTCCTCCGGCCGAGCTTGTTGCATAACGCGAAGCTACTTGATAATAGCCTGGACTCATTGATATATCCTTCTAAACTTTTTACCTCACMGGATTGGTCATGCTTAACATGATTTTTGTTGCATCTATTGGTATTTTCAATGCTAAATTCAACAAGATCGGTGAAATTTGGTTTTTATCACGTGCATATATTTGCTTTTGCATGACGCAAAAAATTTGGCTTTAATCTTTTTTCTTTTTCTAATATTTTTGATTTATGCGACTCGAGCGAGCCCTTTTGAACTCATGCCAACATTACTAATGGCATCTCGCAACCCCTTTTGACAAACGTTTCGGTGGTTTTTTCCTCAAGTATACAGTATCTTAGAGTTAGAAGTATGTAAAAACAAATCCAACAAACACCAAATAGACAACTTTCACGGAAACCAT